>CAWUFW010002115.1:1960000-2399363 GCA_963921515.1 Calotriton arnoldi
CCCCAACTAGCCATTTTAGCCCTGAGATGATCTCTTGGTACCTTGCCAAATGCTGCTTTCAGATCCACAAAGCAGGTGCAAAGTTATTGTTGGACTTGGCACTTTTTGCAGGGTCAACCCTGAACTTTTTGCCTTCCTCCTAGCCTTTTTTCTGACATGGTGTTGGTGGTTTTAGAACTCTGGGCACTTTAACACTGCTGTTCAGTGTAAAGTGCGTGTGCTTTCTGTGCTAAACATGGTGAGATTGGTCTACACCTGTTTGGCATATTTAATTTACCTGTCAGTCCCTTGTAAAGTGGTATCTCAGATACCCAGGGCCGGTAAATTAAATGCTACTGGTGGGCTTGCAGCGCTAATTGCGCCACCCACCAAAGTAGCCTTTCAAACCTATCTCAGGCCTCTGGCATTGCAGGGCCTGTGCGCGCAGTGTTACTGCCGCTGTGACGTGACACCAAAAGTGTGAGCCATGTCTGTGACCCCCCCCCTTTTACTGCATGTCAGTCACCCCTAAGGTAGGCCCTAGCTAGCCCTATGGGCAGGGTGCATTGTAGGTAAAAGGTAGGACATGTACCTTAAGTGTGTGACATGTCCTGGTAGTGACAAACAGCCATTTTGGTTTCTCACTACTGTGAGGCTGCCCTCCCATAGGAATGCATTGGGGATTCCCTGATAAGTGTTTCAGTGGTAATTCCTGATATGAGAGGAGCAGCGTGGTCAAGTTTGGTATGGTTGGAATAGTAATAATAAATGCTGCGCAATGGTGTGCGCAGATTTATTATCACTATTTTAGAAATGCCACTTTTAGAAGTTGGCATTTCTGTGTGCTATGTGTCTGCCTGCCTGATGTGAATTGCATGTCTGGCTTTGGAGTGACAGGGGCTGGTGAGGTGTGTGTGGCTCCAGGGAGGGCAGGGTGAGTCAGCGCTAGGCTGAATGGGATCTGCATTTGGAGTAGTGGTAGGAGTAGTCCCCTGACCCTGAATAGGTCTGTGCCTTCCTGGGTGAATGCTGGCTCCGCCCCCCTGTGGTGGTCTGATGACCGAGCCCCCACCTGACAATGGGAAAGAGGAGCCCTGCAAACAGAGTGCTCCAAAAAACCCCAGAACCAGTTCAGGCTGGTTCCCCCAAGCCCTGTGCCAGGGCAGACAAAGAAAATGTAGTATAAATATTGGGGCTGTGACCCCATGAAAATGTTGTGCTTTCCTTGCGCTTGGGACTTGCTGTTGCTGGGCCCCAGGAGGAACCGCCACGAGGGACTGCCTCCCTGTTGGAAGGCCCTGTGAGCTGGCCTGCCTGGGCCCAGCCTTGTGCCCCTGAAACTTTGCTCTAGCGCCTCGTGAGCGCTATATCCGATTGCTCGAATCCCCAAGGAGAAGGACTCCTTCCTTGCCAGGGAAAGAGGAGCGCGAGGGCTCTGCAGCACTGAGCTGCGACATTGTCAGAGGGAATTCTGACGTGGGGATTCCCCCTTATTGCTGGAAGAGAAGCGGGAGCCCACCCCGCATGCTGGTACCGTTACTTATGGAGCGGGTGCCCACCCCGCATTTGTGTGGTTAATGGCGGGATCCCACCCCGCATTTATCCTTATTTAAAAGCGGGAGCCCACCCCGCATTTATACTTATTTACAAGCGGGAGCCCACCCCGCATTTGCCCGGAGCCGCCGCCGCACCGCCGAAATCGGCCCAGAGGAACTCAGGCGGCCGTGCCTGGTTGGGGGCGCGGCATGACTCCCCCGAACCGGAAGGAGAATCCAGGCGGGCGCCCACCCCGCACTGGACGGTGCTGGAGGACGTCCGAAGTCGAGGGAGAAGCGAGAGGCATCGGAGCCTCACGGGCTCCATCTGTTGCAGGCCCGCCTTCCCCACCTGACGCAAGGGGAGGCAGGCCTCCAGAGAAAGAGGAACGTTCAGCGCACTCCCGGCGATCAAGGAAGCAGCCCCGGTGAGTGCGGCTGTGTGGGAGCCTTTTGCTTCGTGTGCGTGAGCTGCCCCAGAGGTGCCCCGGTGAAGGGGGCACTTTGAAGGCCAGAGGAGCCCCGGCGAGAGGGGCCGAGTGGAGCAGTGTGGGCGCTCCCTGAAGCGGCAGGGTGGTGCCGGTGCGGATTCCTTTTCGGGGGCAATTTGGTGATAGGAGTCCCGGAGTGGGGCTCCAGAGGCACTATAGGTGCCAGTGCTCATCTTTGTTCGCCTCAGCTGCACCGCGAGAGAGAGCGGGCAGCTGCAACACGGGGGCATTTGCGTTTTCATAAGGAAGGGGTGAGAAGCACCCCACGCCCCAGCGCATTGCGCACTTTGTGTGTGCTGCATAGGCAGCAAAAGGGCCAGTGGAAGGCCCCAGTACAAGCCCTGACATTTTGGACTAAGGGCATTTGAGCCCACAGAAGGCCAGTTGGCCTGGGTTCAACTTTATGGTGTAGATAGGGCGCAAGGCCCTAAGGTGATGTATGCACCTAATTAGTGTTATTGTGGTGCACTGCCAAATGTATGCATAATGTGTTTATGCTGATGGTTGCCAAATGTGATTTATGCCCAGGGTGTTTATGCCTCTGGTGTTTATGCCAATGTGTTCTATGCCTAATGTGATTTATGCACCATGTGTTGATGCAGACATAATGCGTTTATGTTGCAGGTGATAATGCAAAGTGCAGTATTTTACCAGTAGTCACTGGTTGTGTTTTATATGTGCTACTAGTGCTTTCTAAAGGTTCTGACAGTGGCCCGATTGGCCCTGTCATGTGTATATAATCCCCTGTAAATATTGCCTAGTGCCTGTTGGCACAGTGTATATTGTGTGATTAGTATTCGAATGTGTTTTAGATAATACAAAGGCTATTTTTTTATATAAACTTGTGTGGAGTTTCTTTTGTGGTGTGCCTAGTGTGTTGCTGCTGTGTGTGTGTGTTGCGCAAACGCTTTACACATTGCCTCTGGGATAAGCCTGACTGCTCGTGCCAAGCTACCAAGGGGGTGAGCAGGGGTTATCTTCAGCGTGTAACTCCCTTGCCCTGTCTAGAGTGGTGGTTTCTGCCTGGCTTAGGCGCAAGCCCTAGCCAGCCAGAAATCCCATTTCTAACAGTTATGAGCTTATGTCCTTGGCCTTTTCGACGAAGAGGCTAACTGCCAGGAGGCTGGCCATCGTGTTCATGCCTGCCTTAAAACCTGTCTGCATTTTCAGGATGGTATTTGTGGAGGAGACTCAGGCTTCCAGGTCGACTAAAAGATAAGAGGCAAAGATCTTTGCTTCAAAATCAACAGGAGCTCTCAATCTGTAGTTTGCTGAGTCTATCCCTGAGCCTGATTTGAAGATGAGAAGGAGAATAATGCCTCATCAGGATGCCGGTATAGAGCTGGTTAGGAAAGTGTGATTGAACAGTGGAGTGAGATACATGGCCCAGGATTGGTGGTCATGTTTGAACAAGGCGTTTGGAAGACCATTGGGCCTGGCGCCCCTCCAGATCTCATTTGCTTGAGGGTGCAGTGGACCTGCAAATCGTTCAGCCATGGGCTGGCAGATAGATTTGATGATCGTGTCTCTGGTGGAGTGCTTTGCACATGGGGCATTGACTTTTCTAAAACCTTCCACTTGGGGTGGACAGGGAGGTCCAAGGAGTATGCAGCTGTTATATGTGCTATCCAATGTGGCTCAGAAATACTAGTTTTGTGGCGGCGACAGCACGCATTTGCAAGCTTGTTAATTTCGGCCCAAAATAATTTGTTATTCAATTTGCTTGTGTGAAGGAGCTTTGACCATACGTTTGTCTGATGGGATGTTATATCTGACCAAATGGCCTTTCTGTAGGCAGACCTCGGGGATGCCAATAGCTTCCTTGTTTCTTGATTAATCTGGGGGTCTGAGTTCAGAAGTCTTCGGATCTCCCTGTTGAGTTCCCTTTTTTCAGAAGTAGTGTTTTGGTAAACCAGACTGCCCCTGTTCGTGCGTTGTTGGTGCTTGGAATGGGATTTGATGGGAAGTTAGAGATGAGGGCCATGGCCGAAGTCTCCCAAGCTTGAACCGAAGTTGGCCGCTGTATAGAACTGGGTTGTGCTGAGGACTTGCACGTACTTACAAAGTCCATTATTGCCTCCACCGCGGGCCCTGCCCATGTGAGACGTTTTAAGTTAAAGGCCCTAGATGAAGTTAGCAGGTCGTTCGCATGAGGGGTTCATGGTGGGCATGGCAGTAACTCCACATGCTGAGGAAAATGATCGCTCTCTACTCTGGCTGTTATGCCGTAGTTTGTGATAATTGAAAACCGCTCTGCATCTACCAAGGTGTAATCCAGGATTGTGTTGGGTTTGTGTCATAACCTAGTAAAAGCTGCTGGTTGATCTTGGGAAGGAAGGCAGTTAAGTGTATAAAGACCTATGTTCTCCGGAGCCGCAATGCACAATTTTCCATGCTGGATTGCTTCTGGCGTAAGTTAAAATTACTGGTGGTAATGTTTGAATCAAATGTGTTTGACAGTCTCGAAATGATGGATGACTGTTTTGCAGTAAATGCATGTTAAAGTCCCCTGACAATACCAGTGAGGCTTGGGGGGGAGGGGGCTTGGGAGGGAAGCGGGGTGGGGGTGGGGGGGAGTACTTTGGAAAGATTTAAGTAGTGCGATCAGTGACTCTATTTTTCCAGCTTTGCTCTTGTGCCTGTGGTGGATATATAAGTTGCAAATTAGGAGGCTGAAATCATTTTGTGTTGTGGAAGGAACTGGAAGTTTGACACATTGAGCCCAAGTTAAGACCAGGTGGATGTATTCTTGGGAGCACTGAAGGTTAGTTCCAATCTATATAGAGAGACCACCTGTGGCTCTTCCTGCCTGGTTTGATTTAGTTGCTTCAAGATGGAATTCTTTGAATTCAGTGAGGGGTGTTGAAGTTTGCGACCAGGTTTCTTGCAATAGCAGGATGTCAAAGTTTCCAAGATGGGAAGTAAAGTCATTCTCCTCCACCTTAGTGATAAAACCATTCACGTTCCAGGAACACAATTTTAGGGGATGGTGTGCGTGGCTAGGGCCTTCTTGTTTTTGAGATCATGCCTCCCACATAGCTCCTGAGAGAGGACCCTGCTGTGGTTTCAGGGAGACATGCCTCATATAGGTTGGTGCTTATGGGGCATTAATTTGCTGAATGCTTAAATTTTGCAGTGTGTGGATTCGTTGATCTGTTGGTCCTATTGCTCCCCTTAATACACCGTTAGCTGGTGTAGGCCTTTTCAATGATGGTCTCTGTGGGAGAAGAAGGGGGCTCGGATAAGACTCTGGTTCAGGCCTTCTTATTTCAATATCCCATTTGGAGAAGCACTCCCTGTTTTGCCATACCTGGGTTGCTATCGTTGGATCGACCCAGGTGACTGCCATTATATCGCTGCCTGGGATGGACAGATTGGGCTTGAACTCGACTCCTTCTATCTGATTTGTTTGTAGATGTTTGAGGTTGTGAAGAGTGCTTGCCAATTTAAAGATGGCACTCCTGTTTAGTACGTCATGTGGTCCTCTAGTCTTGTACCGTGGCACCAGTTCAAGCTTTACTGAGTCCATGTCTTCTGCGTCTTTGTGGAATTGTGGTGGTGCCCACCTCACAGGTTTAGTGGATGACCAAGCAGAGGGTCTTGTGTTGGAGGCAAATAACTGGATTTTGCTGAGGTCATATGTACTTGTGGTGATTGTCTAAGACGGTGCAAATGCTCAATTGTAGGTGGACAGAACACACCTGTTAAGGTGGAAATATGAGGGAGACCTTGTGGCCTTGCGAATAGTGGAGATACTTAGCTTGACCAATTGTGGGTGGTAGCGGAGATGGTTGCTGGGAGAGAGAGTTCTCTGGCTGTGGGAAAGGGAGCTGTTTCCTGAGTGAGTGGTGTTTTCGTGGCATTGACAGTGGTACATGCTTTATCTGACGTTGCTTTAAAATAGGTTGGGGACTTGTCTGGGTCTTGAGTTGCAGTGCCTGTCAAGTTCAAGTCAGAATGACTGTGCCAACAGCTTAAGGGAGTATGATGTGGTGGGTCTGCAGGAAACCTGGGAGACCGGAAACACTTTCTGGGTGGACGGTTACTGGACCTATTTTGAGCCTGCACAACCTTCCCCTGCGGATAGAGCTAAGGGAGGCTTACTGACCTTAATTTCCTTAAATAATTTAGGTACACATTGTAAGCTTGACACTCGTTCCTGTAACTGTCTAGTAGTTCAAATAACACCTGTAAAAGCACCAAAATTATTAATTGTGAACTTTTATAATTCTTTTGATAGAAACTCTGTAAATGAACATTTGTTTATCCTGAAATGCTTTTTAGAGTCATATAGAGAGAAGCAAAACACTTTTTATTTGGTGATAATTTTAGGGGATTTTAATATACATTTGTGCCCGAAGGATTGTCATGTCGCTGACATTCTTGGCCCCGAGATTTGCTCAAATTTGCATTTTGAGCATATGAAGGAGGGTTACTAGAGGATATCTTGGCTGACTTTGCTTTTATACAGTAGAGCACCAATGAGGGTGAGGAAAATATTCCCTCCTTTAAGGGAAGAGGTGTGAATTCTACAATCGATTTATCTTTTTATTATTGCATGCTTGTTACCTCAGGTTGTATCTTGCGTAGTCGAATGGTCCTATTTCAACGATCACAGCCCTATATATTTAAGGCTGCGTTGGGGCACTGACGAAATTACACCGTCCGGGGTGGGCACCACAAGAGACAATGTTAAGTTAAAAGTTCAGGGTCGTAGGCTCAAGTGGAGCAAGGTAATCCCAAAACAGTTCCTCAGTGATTTATTAGAAACTTCCAGGGATGATATTAATTCTTGCCTAGATAGTACGAACAAGGAGGAGGCAGTCCTAAAAGCTTATGACCGGATCTGCCAACAGGTGTCCAGTGCTCTGACAAAGCCCACCAGGAAAGATAAGGAGGGGGTGAGAGGTGGTTTCATCATAATTGTACAGATGCACACCAAAAGTTGTTTCTTGCATTGAAGCAAGCTCCCCAAGATAAGGCCCAAATAGCTATACTCAGGAAAAAGTATAAGCAAACGTTAAAAAGCCGTAAAACTGAAATTAAAAACGAAGCCTACAATGATTTGCAGTCTAAAGATGTTAATAGTGCCAGGTTTTGGGAGATTGTTAATATGCCATTCTTTACGGGAGATAGCAACTGCCCACTGGATTGTACCATAACAGAAGATCAGTGGTTCACCCATTTTAATTATATCTATGGTGACCAGGTAGATGCGGGTACCTCAACCCCTTTGCTTTCAGTAGAAGGAAAAAACGCCTTGGTTTTTAACAAAGAAGAAGTAAGTAAGGCCATAATACAAATAACAAGTAATAAAGCCCCCGGACCGGATGGTGTCCCGGCCGATCTTTACAAGTTAAATGTGACACTATCGTCTAAAATATTGGCACGAGTTTTTAATGTGGCCTGTTTGCATGGCCTGCCGAGGTCTTGATCACAATCTACCATTATACCTGTTTTTAAGAAGGGGCAGAGAGAGGACCCACGATGTTACAGGCCCATATCGCTGATTGATTCAGCAGTAAAAGTAATGGGGAGAGTGATCCTTAAGAAATTAACAGATTGTCTAGATGAACGTAAGGTATTGTCAAACCTACAGTATGGGTTTAGGAAAGGTAGGGGTACGACCGACCAGTGCTTAAATTTACATCTGATAGCGGGGAAATATATTACAGCTAAAAAGGGGACACTTCATCTGGCCTTTATGGATCTGTCCTCGGCTTTTGACCGAGTAAACCGAACCAAACTATGGGTATTATTAACTGACATAGGAATGGACCAGAATATTGTTAACTTTTTGTCTGACCTGCATAGGGACCTTTCGGCCGTGGTGAGATATGATCAAAGGGGCAATCACACACAGTATATTTGTATAACAAGAGGAGTTAGACAGGGATGTATCTTAGCTCCCCTATTGTTTACGTTCTACATTAACAATCTAGATTTGTCCCTGTGCATGGCCTGTAAAGATATCCCCTGTGCGTGGGGTTGGCAAATCCCTCACTCCTATATGTGGATGACGCTCTATTACTAGCACGGACAGCGATTGGGCTTCAGTGTCTCCTAGATTCCTTTTCTGATTTCATGAGATCATTAGACTTAAGTGTCAATTTCTCTAAATCGCACACAATGATTATGAGCCCAAGACCAAAAAGACCAAAAACATGGGGCACATGGGTACCGCAAAAAGAAATGCTATGGTGAGAGCAACAGTAGCAGTCCTTGATTTTGCACGCAGGCTGGGAGCCAAACCTATCCAAGCCATGCTAAATATATACAGAGCCAAGTGTATCGCTATTGCTAGTTATGGGTCCGATATTTTGGGATACAAGGAGGCTAAAGAACTCCAAATAGCAGAGAATAAGGTCTCCAGAAATTTTCTTTCGGTTCCGCAACCAACACCTTCTTATATTATACATCAGGAACTGGGTGTTGGTTTTGTATCAGATTTGATTGGTATGGCTCCTCTTCTGTGATGGATCATGATCTGGACCAACCCAGAATTGGAACTGAATCACAAGATTGCTCAGGATTGTTTATCTCTAGATAAAGCAAGTAACATCCCCATGCTAGGTTACAGCAAGAGCTTAACAGTGAAATTGGGGAAGGCTGCCTTATTTTACTCCCCCAACAAGCTGGTGAGAGAGGATCTGTTGTGGGTGAAAAAACATCTCATGTGTGTGTGATGGAAGCAGAGAGAGAGGCTATAGAGCTCCTGAAACCCACAGTATGAGCCCATACACTATTGAAAATATTTCCAGCAATAGAGCTGTACCTACATGAAATAACAAAGCCTTACCATAGCTTCCTTTTAACAAGATTTAGATTTAACCTTTTGCACTTTGTTTTGGCAGAATCCCATTGGCGGTTAGATGAAAGATTTGGGCCCTTGCTCTTGTGATAATTTTTCTATTCAAGACACTCTGCACTTTATAATGTTTTGTGACTGTGATCATCATATTCGCAAGCATTTTTTAATACCTATACTGAAAAATAAGGGCTTTATGCAGGTTAGGCCTGCACTGATATATTTACAGATGCTGAGTAACCCATGTGAATGTTTTAATATTGCCAGATTTTTAGTTGCAGCAGTTAGGGAAAGGAAAAAAAGGTTTTTGTGACGTGGTTTCTATTTGGTTCTTATACAGAAATGATGGCAAATGATTTTATCTTGGAGCTCTGGCGCATAAGATTGTTTTAAAAGAATTATGTATACACTAAACCCTTTGTAATGATGGTAAATGATTTGTATTTTGATGTCTTTGGTATACAAGATCATGTTCCTAAAGAAATATGTATATGGTTTAAATGGTTCTTTCAGATATTATGTAGTATACTTTTTTGGTTTTAAATTAACCGAATAAAGTGATTTTGACTAACTGACTGACTGGACGCTGTCAGCTGAGTATTATTATGGGTCCCTTTCTTTCGTAGAAATAATGGGTTAGGGGGTACTGTCTCTTAGTGGTGGCGGGTCTCCCTCAGGATCTGCTGATTGCTGGGTTCCTTGTTAGTATTACTAGGATGGAGGGGGCTTTGTACTACTCACAACAACAAAAAACTTCTCGGGTCTACAATGTAAATGAAGTGAAAGAAAGTGAAAAACTGTGAAAATATGTCTCTCAAAAAAGCCCCTCTAAGGAGCACTTCCCTTTCAGGACGAATGCCCTCACCCACCATAGGTGGCATGCTTCATCATATGGGCTTCTCCTCCCAGTGGGAACACCTAGTCCCACTGAGGGCTACAACTACCTCACTGTGAGGTAGGAGCTCTGGGATGTTTTCAATACTACCCTCAGATATTTAAGGATGCTAAAATCCCATATGTGAGTTTCAGGTGTTGTGAGGGTGCAGCGCTGGATGTAATGAAACAATATAAGTGAAGCTAAAACTACCTAGTGAGGTCAAAAAAATCTTTTTATTAGCTTGTCCACACTGGCAGGATTAAAAAGCAATGTAGAACAGTTTAATTTAAACTCCTACATATGTACAATCGGTCGACATGTTTCAGCTTTTTGCCTCCGGTTGCAGCTCATGTACCACAACGGGGTACCAACGGAGAGAGCGGGGCCCCCTTCCCTGAGTTGTTGCCAGGTACAGGCGGGTTTCTTTATCCCTCAACAAGGATAAGTTCCAGTAGTATTGAATATTCAAATTGGATTACTGGTCTAGTATTACTTTTCTCTTATTATATATTTTTTCACTATTGCAGCAGCACTATTAATTTGGTCCTGAAGAAAGCTTGGGTACTGATTTAGACCAAAAAGCTGAAACATGTCGACCGATTGTACATATGTAGGAGTTTAAATTAAACTGTTCTACATTGCTTTTTAATCCTGCCAGTGTGGACAAGCTAATAAAAAGATTTTTTGACCTCACTAGGTAGTTTTAGCTTCACTTATATTGTTTCATTACATCCAGCGCTGCACCCTCACAACACCTGAAACTCACAGATGGGATTTTAGCATCCTTAAATATCTGAGGGTAGTATTGAAAACATCCCAGAGCTCCTACCTCACAGTGAGGTAGTTGTAGCCCTCAGTGGGACTAGATGTTCCCACTGGGAGGAGAAGCCCATATGATGAAGCATGCCACCTATGGTGGGTGAGGGCATTCGTCCTGAAAGGGAAGTGCTCCTTAGAGGGGCTTTTTTGAGAGACATATTTTCACAGTTTTTCACTTTCTTTCACTTCATTTACATTGTAGACCCGAGAAGTTTTTTGTTGTTGTGATTAATGGATATGGGGATCACTTCTTGCAGGTCTTAAAAATTTTCCCTTGGACCCCCCTTTCAAACCTTTAAGTGTTTCACGGCTTTGTACTTCTGCCCTTTTCTGCTATTGTTCCCGGCTTTTCTGAGGTGTTTGCACTCTCTTTTTGTCAGGGAGGTTCTTAAGTTTTGATGGCATGGATCCTGTGCCAAGTTGGTGTGATCAGACAGTAAGGAGATCAAAGTACAGCAATAGAATTAAAAGCATGATATTCAAAAAGTCCCTAGGCAATGGAGAAATAATGACATAACAATTTTTACTTTATAGGTTGTAAGTAAAAACCTTTTTGTAACAAAACATTTACACAAATTTCTATTTTGCCCTGTTTTTACAGACATATACAGTATGGCATCAAGAAAACAAGCCAGCTATGTACAATCCAGATGAGGAAATCGACTACTAAAGTACGGTGGCTACCTTTATTGTAAGGAGAGATTAACTGAGCCCAGGAGTCATTGGAGGTATGTGCAGTATTTTTCATCCCATTGCACAGGCAGAGCAGTTACTCTTGGTGATACTGTTGAAAGCATAACCACCTTGCCTCTGCAATGGATATTGAAATTAGGTAGAATATCTAACAATTGAAAACACTTGCATCCACCTCCAATGAACCTTGTGGCTCAGTGTTGAGGGAGGTATCCCAAAACATCCTATGCATGTAGCAAGTTGTATGCCCACAATTCTTAACCTCCATAGAATTATATACAGAGACAAAAACAGGCAAGTAACCCCCAACGTATAACACCCCAGACCTACTCAGACACTAACATTCCACCTGAACTAACTCTAAACGTCACTAATGAAACTTTCCTTTCACATGACAACAAAAACCCTCAGAAAAGTATACTACTCTTTAGCATACCCAATAACCTAGTAACTCTGGAGAATAGTGATATTTGGATGATGGATGGTACCGTTAAGTCCACACCCCATCCATTCACCCAAATATACACTATTCATGCCAATATCAATAACACCACAGTTCCTTTAGTTTAAAGTTTACTTCCTGATAAGCATACCTCAACCTACGTTGAATTTTTGACAGTGATAAAATCTAAAACGCTCAATAAAAAGTCCTAGAAAAGCGATTTATTGATTTTGAATTGACCATGATTAATACCATTACTAAATTATATCCCGAAACCCAAATACAGGATGTTTCTTTTTCACAGGTATATTGGTGAAAAATTAAAAAAGCATCCTTTGTTGAGGATTACATATCCTACAGTAAACTGAAATAAGAATTGAAAAAACGAACTACATTATGCTTCGTACCTCCTGACTGTATGGATGAATGCTACACTACAATTACAGAATCAGAGTATATTACACAAAATGAGGACAAATTGGCACCACTACAAAATTATTTTGAGGGCACATGGATTGGCCATCTAAGCAGCTCTGATCACAGGAGGAAGTCAAGGTTCCCTGCTGAGTGTTGGAACTGCTTATAGGAAGGTGCAAAGACTAACAATGCCACTGAGGGATGGCACAACTCCTTCAACAAATCTATTAGTATAACTGACACTAACTTCTATAATTGTTGTGAAATTTTGAGGAAGGAGAAAAGTTTCCAAGAAATGCAGATAGCACAATCATTGACAGACAGTCTGAACCCATATATTTAAAAAAAAAAAAAATGTCCGAGCGACTATTGGCCCAAATTCAACAGTTTTCGTTGATGGTGGCTTCAAACCACGAGACAGTCTTGCACACATCCTACATTTTTAAAACATACTAACACCTACTCTAAATTATTGCCTGTTTTGACCATTTTTTAAGAATTAGTTTGGCATTTTTGAAATTATTTAAAAAAATTAAAGGCCTTTAAGGGTTCCTACCTGAAGATGTCTTCTTTTTTCAACTCTTGGTGACTTTTTAAATCCACCTGTCACCAAGAGTCTCTTGTAATCAAATTTTCCAAAGTGCAAATCACATATTCTAAGAAACTGCCCAACTCCCATGCAAAAAACCCACAGATTGGCGAACACACAATTTCCAACAATGAAATGTTGGATAAATTCTTGTGTTGTTTAAAAAACACACACCCAATAAAAATATCCCGTAAACCTTCTGTGCTTGTCAAAAGACACAGCAACAAATCCATTCACAGAATCCATGTTCCTGTGGAAAATTAATCCATCCATTTAAGTCCTTACTGAGGATGCTGGTAAGAAAACACCCTACAAAAGTAGGAAAAGTTAAAGTTATCCAGTTTCCTGTAAAAAAAAAAATAAGTGCACCCGATCCAGTGAATCCCTTTTCTTCGTTACGCCAAGTGGTCTGTGTCCCGGCAATACTCCAAACCTTATACAAAAGCACGATGCAAAAATAAAATATTGCTTTTAATTCAAATTGGTTTAAGAGAGTACTTTACTTTTTCTGAAATTACTTTTTCAAACCCAGTTTGAATTAAGTAAGTAATTCTTTGTTGCTTGATTAATAAAAACCATTGCAATGTAATGCATGATCAACACCTTAAAAACACAATAACATATACAATTGAACCGTCATCATAAATTCATGGCAGTAAAATCATTTAAAACCATTACCACCGGCCTAGGGAGCCCCTTTCCCCCTCGCAAGTGCTAATTCGTCAGAAAGTGCAGTGGGGTTGTGAGAGTTAAAGTGCGGATGCTCATTTTAGAGTCCAGGGCAGGTGAGGGGACTGATTTAGTAAGCCTTAGGGGGTCAGTACCCAGCTTAGTTTAAAAATGCGAGTTTGAATTAAAAAGCAATCATCCCGCTGTGGGCCTTCAACCACTACCTGCATAAGAATGAAAATGTGGTTAAAATATACATAGTACATCTTATTTATATCTAACTACCCCCCCCTCTCCTACAATAAACCTGTCCACATACAACCTTTTAAATAATAAATTAAAATCTTCTAACCTCACCGCAGCTCTTCCTTGCATCCGATCTTGACCGCAATGCTCCCCTAATTGTCAAAACAGAGGCGCAACCGCGTACGTCAAGTCTAAAAGTAAAAAGAGAAAAAGAACAATTTTGCCCGTTGACTGCAATTAAGTATTTATTTTATTTTTTGAGATTTCGTATAAAATGTTTGATATGTCTTTCAAATAAAAACCATGACTTGTTGTCTTTTTAATTTTAATAATTTTTTTCAAAATGGTATCAATGTCTGAGTGGTGGTTATTTGTTTTAGTTTTTTATTATATGATAAAAATTTTAGAGGGCCTTATGAAAACATTCTATAATTTATTTTTAAATTATTAAAATGTTTGTGTTAAATATGTTTTCATTAAAAATGTAATACTCAAGTTTTAAAAATACCTTAGTATTAATACACTTCCCCACCCAATACCCCTATATCCCTCATATCCTGTGCGTAATGGTGTGTTACACCCTTGAATATATATTTAATTTTTTTAAATTAATTCAAACATTAAAAATTAATTTTTAAATTAATACTCCGGAATTAACAATAATACCAGGGTATTAATATGCTTCCCCACCCAGTACCCCTATATCCCTCACATCCCATGATTAAAGATTTTATAAATAGGAAAATAACTAATTATTAATTACAATACATAATGAAGCACATCATAAACTTTAAAAAAAAAATACAAACCAAATACTAGCCAAAATACTTACCCACAAACGATAATGCATGGTAATGGCATGCATTGTAATGCCTTTTTCATTGTAATGGCATGCGTCGTAAAGGTAGCTGCATTGTAATGGATTTGTTGTAAAGGCATTTTCTAATAATGCCTGAGTGGTTATGGTTGTTTCCCGTGTGTGGGGGGGTCAAGCAGGCCAGCTCTATTGCTGTGTTGGTGCTTTACACTTTGCTCTGCTTATATGGGCTGCGCTGTGTTAAGGCCCCAGGTGCGGGGAGCAGGTTCGTAGCCCAGCCTCAGCAAGGCACAAGCCGCACCGGCCTAATGCCGGCTACCTCCCCGCCTTCTGACAGCAGCCCATGGCCCTAAGGCCTTACCTCCGCTCGCTCGCCGCTTGGTGCCCTCATGCCAATCCTGCCAGTCTCACCTAGACGCCGGCAATTGGAGCTTCTACCAGCCCGCCGTCGATAGGCTGTCAGCTGCCTGGGAGCTGACGTGGCCGAAACTGGAGCCAAACTGACACAGAATCGGATGGCTGGGATGGGTGGCTAAGGCTGGAGAACTGAGGAAAAACGTAGGGCAGGCTTGCTCCGTAGGCCCCAGTGGGTTGCTGCTGCCAATCACAAGTCACTCGATGGAGCCTTCAATTAAGCTAGGCGGCAGGAATGGGATGGCCAAGGCAGAGATGGAAGCCGACTTGCTTCATAGGCTGCAGCTCACAGGGCCTTTGATGGAGCCTTCAATGAAGTGGCAGCTGACCGGCAATTCCCCCCCCTATAGCCCCGGCTCTTATGGCCGCCATTCTCCTTGCTCCTCGCTGCTGGATCCTCGTATCTCTGCTGTGCACCAAAACTAAAACTTAGGAAAGAGGCTCTCTGATGTATTAGAAAAGTGTCCTTTTACTTCCCCTCTACATGTACCCTGGGAATAAATCTATATTTCTACTACCCAGCACTGGGAATATTTGCAATTTGGGGCTAATGGAGGTGGGTGCTTTGAAAGGAGCTAAACATAGTGCGGATGGCAGCAATAGTATGGCCTGTGACTTTCTTTGCCAATATCAGTCGCTGCAAAGCCACGAGCTGTATCTGTGCGGATGCCAATGAAGCCAAGCTGTCAGCCTGAGCCAAAGACTTCAGCAGACAAACCACTGGGTCTTGAGCAGGTCCGTCGGTTCTCCCTTCTGCCTTCATGTAGTATGATTGACTGTTAAAAGAAATGCAAGTTGGCACATGACAATTTACTTAATTTTTTATATACATTAAATAATTGTTTTTTGACAGCTTGGTAAGGTTTAAATACATGTATCTATAATTTATTTAGAGTTGGCACGAAGAGCTCTAACATGTATATGAAAAAGGAGTTAGTAAATAAAAATTCTGCACATTGGGTTGTTTGGGTGAACACTCAAATTATGAAGACTGCTAGAGTAGTAATAGTTTTCCTAAAGTCAGAGCCAAGGTGGTGATTCCAGCTGACAAATGAGAAATGTTTTCTTTCAGTTTGGGCATTGGATGATTTTTAAACATCTATAGTATATTTCTAGAAGTACATTTGTATCTCTGTGTACACAGTTTGGCTCCTTTTCTTGCCTTCTTAATGAATACCTTTTGAATTATCTATGAATATCATATGAAGGGGAATACAGTTAGAGAAGAACCAATCTGCTTTCTACAGTGCAAAGCAAATGGGGCACAATGTTTCTTCTTAACCCCTTCCATGCACAGGATGGCCGGGAGCCGTCCTGTGCCACGGTGCTCATGTGCGCAGGACGGCTCCCGGCCGTCCTCGCACATGGCAGGGGAAATCCCTCTGGTGTGGGCACCAGAGGGATTTCCTCCCCTCCCCCCCCCCGACAGTCTCGGGAGCTGGGGAAGGGCTTCCCCAGCTTCCGAGGCTGTCTGTGTTGTTTCTGTGCAATGAAGATCAGCGCGCATGTCGCGCTGACTTCATTGCACAGAAACCGAAACTAAAATGAGCCTTGAGGCTCATTTCAGTTTCACTTTCTACGTGCTCAGGGGGCTATCTCAGCCCCCCGAGCACGTAGAAAGGCGGGAGAGGTATCATTGGAAAGGGGAGAATCTCCCCTTTCCAATGGTACCCCTACCTAGTGGATCCCTGCTTGGGGATCCACCCACTAGGCACCAGGGAGGGGGGAGCGGCCCCTTGGGCAAGGGCCTTTGCTCCCTCCTAAATTTTGGGCTAAATTCAGTCTTACTTCCCTGGAGTGCAAATGTGTGCTCCAGCCCCCAATCTGCCCCCCAGGGGGGGGGGGCAGAAAGCCCACTAGATGCCAGTTTTTTTTTTACGTTCCATTTCAGGGTGGGGGATGCCCAAGATGGGCATGCCAAAACCCCCACCCCCCTGCACAATAAGTCTTTCTGCCCCTCCCCCCCCCAGTGCAGATAGGGGCCCACTAGGCACCAGGGTTTTTTTTAATGATGAATTTAGGGGTGGGGGCAGCCCAAGATGGGCATGCCAATGCCTGCACCCCTCCCCCCCCACAAAATTCCAGTCTTTCTGCCCCCCCTGGGGGACAGATGGGGGCATTAGCCCACAATCTGCCCCCGTGGGGACAGAAAGCACCCTAGACACCAGGGATTATTTTTTTTATAGGCCCGGGGTGGGGGCTGCCCAGAATGGGCATGCAAATGCCCCCACTCTACCCCCCCAAAGAAAACTAAAGACTTGCTGCCCCTCCAGGAGGAAGATGGGGACAATAGCCCCTGATCTGCCCCTGGGGGGCAGAAAGCCCACTAAGCGCCGGGGATTTTTTTTTATATATATAGGTAGGGGTGGGGGCTGCTCAGAATGGGCATGTCAAGGCCCCCACCCCCCAAAAAAATGATAGTCTTTCTGCCTCCCCTGGGAGGCAGATGGGGCAATAGCCCCTTATCTGCCCCCCCCCCTGGGGTGGGATAGAAAGCCCACTAGCCACCAGGGATATTTTTTCTCAAAAGTTCGGGGTGGGGGTTGCCCAGAATGGGCATGCCAATGCCCCCACCCCTCCCAAAAATATTCAACAGCCTTTCTGCCCCCCCCAGGAGGCAGATGGGGGCAGTAGCCCCTGATCTGCCCCCCGGGGGGCAGAAAGTCCACTAGGAGCCAGCGATTATGCTGGCTTTTCTATTAGTATGGGTGGGGGCTTCCCAGAATGGGCATCCCAATGCCTCTACCCCCCCAAAAGAATAACCACAGTCTTTCTGCCCCCCTTGGGGGCATATCGGGGCAATGGCCCCAGATTTCCCCCCTCCACATGGCGGCAGAAAGCCCACTAGGCACTGACTTTTTTTCAGGATGTGCCTACCTGTGGATTTTGTGTCCTAGCGCAGCTGGCACCTAGGGAAATATAGCAAACCTATACATTTTTAAAAACTAGACACCCAGAGGAATCCAGGATGGGGTGATTTGCAAAGTGCCTAGCTGTAGATTTTGAACCCTAGCTCTGCGGCAGCTAGGGAAACCTAGCAAACCTAAACATTTTTGAAAACTAGACACCCAGGGGAATCGAGGATGGGGTGACCTGTCTGGCTCTCACCAGGTTCTGTTACCCAGAATCCCTTGCAAACCTCAATTTGTAAAAAAAAATAAAAAAAAAAAATTTCCTCACATTTCTGTGGTGGAAAATTCTGGAATCTGTGTGGATCCACAAAATTCCACCCACCCCGCATTCCTCAAAGTCTTCCGAGAAAAATGGTACCTCACTCGTGTGGGTGGGTCAAGTACCCGCGACAGGCAAGGGCCCAAAATCTATTGAGGCGACATCAAAATTACCTATCACAAAACAACCTGGTTTTGCAAGGGGGATCCCATGAGTTTTTGGCCCCGGGGTCAGCGGCCATCTAGGGAAACCTACCAAACCCACACATTTCTGAAAACTACACACCCTGGGGAGTCCAGTGAGGTATGGCTTGCGTGGATCCCCCAACGTTTCCCTACCCAGAATCCCCTGGGTGCCTTGTTTTAAAAAAATGTATAGGTTTGCTAAGTTTACATAGGTGCTGGCAGAGTTAGGGTTCAAAATCTACAGCTAGGTACTTTGCAAAAAAAGGGTCCGTTTTCACTGTAAAAATGTGGTGTGTCCATGTTGCGTTTTGAGCCGTTTCCTGTCGCGGGCACGAGGCCTACCCACACAAGTGAGGTACCATTTTATCGGGAGACTTGGGGTAACACAGAATTGTAGAGCAACTGTTATTACCTATTGACTTTCGATGCATTTCTGCCTTCCAAATGAAAGACAATGTGTAAAAAAGAAGTCATTTTGAAAAATGACCTATAAATCTTATGCTAGTATGGGTACTCACAATTTCGGAAATGTGCAAATATCTACTGTTTCTAAACTCAATATTTTGTTCCAATTTCAGAAATACATAGGTGTCTCTCATACCGATGTTTCCATGTGTATATATAGTCCCAAATTAATTGGTATAGACCCGGTACATAATAAAAAACCATTGCAAGACGCTGCTCAGTTATTGGCTCTGGGTTCGTCGGGTTCTTGATGAACCTACAAGTCCTATATATCCCCACAACCAGAAAGGTCCAGCGGATGTAACAGTATATTGCTTTCAAACAGCTGTCATATTTAGAAGAAGTTACAGGTGAAAACGTTGACACAAATGGCTGTTTTTTTCAACGAATTTTCAATTTTTCCTATATTCAACTGTTAGTTTCTATAAAGAAACCTTGAAGGATCTACACAAATGACCCCTTTCCGAATTCAGAATTTTGTCTACTTTTCTAAAATGTATAGCTTTACAGGATCCATTATTGCTTTCATACCCATTTCTACCACTAACTGGAAGGAGGTTGAAAGCACAAAAAATAGCAAAAATAGGCTATGTCCCAGAAAAATGCCAAAACTGTGTAAAAAAATGTTGGTTTTCTGACAAAAGTCTGCTTGTCCCTGAAAGCTGGGAAGATGGTGATTTCAGCACCACAACCCCTTTTTTTATACCATTTGCAGGGAAAAAACCAGACGCTTTAATCTGTAGCCCTTTTTTCCCATTTCCCCCCCCCCACTAAAAGAATTTAGCTGTATTTTGGCTAATTTCTGGGTCCCCTCCAGGGGAATCCACAAACCCTGGGTACCTTTAGAATCCCCATGATGTTGGAAAAAAAGGACGCAAAATTTGGCGTGGATACCTTATGTGGTCAAAAAGTTACAGGGGCCTAAGCGCGAACTACCCCAAATAGCCAAAAAAAGGCTTAGCACAGGGGGGGGAAAAGGCCTAGCAGCGAAGGGGTTAAAGCAAATAGACACTTCACATTGTTTACATTCATTCAGATGAACATATCTGTCTCAGGGCAGTTATGTACTTTAATAAAAAATCTCTCAAAACACAAATATAACTTTTCAATTCATGCAATGCCACTGCACCCAATTGATGATAAATGTTTCTGATTTAAATGAATGAGTCAAAAATTTCATTTATAGCCCAAGTATCCTATTTTGATAAAAGTTCAATACTTTTAGAGGTGATGTGATAGCACCACTTGCTAAATGCTTGCTGCAGACAGCTTGTATGAAGGCATGAAGTCACAGTTGCAATTCCCTGAGAAAAAGCACAGGATCTCACTCATCAAGAACTACTATTAGTATGTGAGTAGTAATATTGTATTACTAGTAAACGTTCTACAAAGTGCAGCTTGTGAATAGGACCCTCATGATTTTGTCAAATATAAATGTGAAATGTTTTTTTTTGGATGCCAAGTTAGATTATACAACCTGTACAGTCTATAATCAATTTAGTTAAAAGTCCCTTTTGTGCAGATATCAGGTTGTGTGAGACAGTAGTCTTCCTCACTCAACCCACATATGTGTGTGCACACGTATTAGCATGTAACCAGCCCGGGGTCTACTACCCCAGCTGTGCAGAAGCGGGCCTTATTTAAAGAGGCAGGCACTGGCGGTTATCATCTGAAATGGGGTGGCGAAGTGAGCTAAAGAACGATGATGGATTCAACCGAGATCTGTGACTGGGGGTGAGTGTCTGAAAAGTTTCAGCGCTCCGTCCATCATCTCCTTGTGTTTGGTTATCACTGAAGTGCAAACTAGCAGAAGCTTACAGTGAGTGAGAACTCAATTAGGTAGAACTCACAGTAGAAGTCCAGCTACCCGGAGGCCTGCATAAAAAAATCTGGATGGATTATGCTGGTCAAAACCAAAATCCTAACAGAGCCCATCAACAGATGTTTCTATTCAGTTCAAGCCATCTTCATGGCTAAAAGTTCTCCTTCAAATACCAAAAAATGCTGTTCAAACTCTAATAAAACATAGGACAAATAAAAGCTAGAACGTTCTTCTCCATCATCTTTTTGCTTTGTAACAGGGCTGCTCCAGCATTTTATTCAGAGGCATCTTTATCAGGAGGACGTAAAATAGGTCCTTGGATTAAACATCTGTTTGAATACATTAAAAGCTTTTTAGCTTGATCATGGCAACAACATTTTCTCTTCATGGTTCCTTGTTTAAAAATGAGTAAAATCACTGGTCACATCAGCAAAATTATTAATAAACTGAAGATAAAGGACATAAATCTCAGGAAACCATAAGTCTCCTTAACATTCATAGGTGAGGACCATTCCAGAATAGCAGATATCTTCTTGGGAACCACGTAAAGACCATATGTGTTCAGTCTGAATCCAAGATGCTCCAGTTCTTCTTTGTCAAACTCGTACTTCATTGGCTTACGAGTCAGATGATGTTGTTGGAGCTTTGACACAACAATATTCACATGTTCTCTGTGTTCTGAAAAAAGTCTTTGAAAACTAGTTTATCATTCAAATAAAGCAATAGAAACTGTTTCAAAATGTCAGAAATTTGGAATTAATAAAGAGATGAAAAATAACTGGAGCATCAAAGTGTCCAAATTGGGTGAAAAAGGCTGTTTATCATTCATCATCTTCATTTGCGCACAAAAATTAAGCGCCTTGTAAATCAAGCTTTCAAAATAAATGTACTCCTTGAACTGACTCCAGTATGAAACTAAGGATATCTATCCTAAACTGAGAATCTGACAGAAGCATACATAATCAAGAAAGGATCAATGGTCCTGATCCCACTTGGGTACAAAAACCAACAATGCTCTTGCAGGTGATTAAAATGGAACAATTAACCCATTCTGCAAGTTATCTTATAAATAGGCCTGCAGGGTTTCATTCTCATTCTCATTCAAGGGTTAAAGCATCCAAAAGAAACAGCTTCAGGTTCAATTGGTATAGCATAGTGATACTCCGTATGAGGGGTAAGAAAGCAAATCTTAGACATGGCAAAAACAATAAAAAAGCATGAGACTGCAGTGGCACTTAGGTTAAATTAGACACAATTAAATTAGCAGTAGTATACTTTTCCAGCACTCGGGGACCAATAACGTCCTTTTGCAAAGCTAATCATGAGAAAATTTTGATGCTAAAGAAGTAGTTTGAGCACATTCCCCAACGACTGGAAACGCGCAGAAGTCAAGCCCCTACTGAAGAAGCCCTCAGCAGATCCGACGGACCTCAAGAACTACCGACCCATCTCTCTCCTCCCTTCCGTGGCCAAAGTCACCGAAAAATCATCAACGTCCAAATAACTAAATTCATAGAAGAGAACTCCATCCTTGCCCCCTCCCAATCCGGATTCCGCAGCAACCACAGCACCGAGACCACCCTACTCGCCGCTACAGACGATATCCGCACTCTCCTCGACCTCTCTGCAGCCTTCGACACCATCTCCCACCGCACTCTAAACACCAGACTCCACGACGCTGGCATACAGGGAACCGCCCTCGACTGGCTCTGCTCCTTCCTCACCGGCAGAACCCAAAAAATCAGACTTCCTCCCTTTCTCTCCGAACCCACAGAGATCAGCTGTGGAGTACCACAAGGATCATCGCTCAGCCCCACGCTCTTCAACATCTACATGGCCCCCCTCGCCACCATAGTCAGACAGCATGGACTCAGCATAGTATCCTATGCCAACGACACCCAGCTCATCCTCTTCCCTCACCAAGGACCCCCTCACCACCAGACTCCGCTTCAAGGAAGGAATGAAGGACGTCACATCCTGGATGAGCAGCAACTGCCTGAAACTCAACTCGGAGAAGACAGAAGTCCTCGTCCTTGTACCCTCCCCCTCTGCATGGGACAACACCTGGTGGCCCACTGCCCTCAGCAGCCCCCCCACTCCCACGGACCACACCGGGAGCCTCGGCATCATACTCAACTCCTCCCTCTCCATGACCCGACAGGTCAACCCCGTCGCCTCCACCTGCTTCAACACCCTCCGCATCCTTCGCAAGACCTTCAAATGGATCCCCCTGAATCAAGAAAGATCATCACCCACGCACTCATAACCAGCAGAATGGATTATGGAAACGCCCTCTATGCCGGGATCAACAAATCTCTGCTCCGCAAGCTCCAGACCATACAGAACACCGCAGCCAGACTCGTCCTTGGCATCCCCCGAAACGAACACATCACCCAACACCTGCGAGACCTCCACTGGCTCCCCTTCGAGAAGAGAGTAACCTTCAAGACACTCACCCACGCATACAAATGCCTCCACAACACCTGACCCCAATATCTCAACGAAAGAATCGCCTTCCACGTACCCAATAGAAACGGCCGATCCGCCAACCTCGCCCTCGCCAAAACCCCGCGCAGAGCCAGAACAGGTGGGAGAGCCTTCTCCTACATCGTGGCAAAGACCTGGAATGAGCTCCCAATCAACATCAGACACGCCCCCACTCTGCACATCTTCAGGAAGACCCTCAAGACCTGGCTCTTTGACTGACCAGAGCAGCTCCCCCTCCCCCCCCTCCCCAGTGCCTTGAAACCCTTACGGGTGGGTAGCGCGCTTCACAATTCCCTGATTGATTGAGCTGACCAATTCACAATACCGATTTTACTTCTCAACTGAGGAATTCCAAAAATGACTGCGTATTTGGGTGAGACAATAATGTCAAAAGATAACACCTGCAAGATCTCCAAAAGAGGTCTGCAGTAGAAAAGAGACCTCTCTTGTTGGCCAGGAAGTCAATGGTGAAACATTAACTGTTCAAATTATTTTAGCTGTCTTGGGGCCTGATTACGACATTGGCGGTGAGGCACCAAGTCCGCCTCACCGCCGCATTGCCAAAGCCGTGGTTGGGCCGCCCACCATATTACGAGTGTAATTTGTGACTGGTGGGCTTTTGTTTTGATGTTCGACGGAGGTGCCCTGAAAATGGGCACTGCAGTGGGAATGCCAAAAAGAATTCCTACACAGCATGGACTGAAAAATCCATGCTGTGCAGGAACTGGGGTGCATGCACCTGGGGCGGGGCACACCTTTCGCCCCCTTGCATGCACCATAGTGTGCAGAGTCACAAGGGGGCCCTGTAAGGCCCCCTTTGTTTCCTTTCTGCCAGGGATTTCATGGAGAAAGAACAGCAATGAAAACCGTGGTAGAGAGGAAACTCGTAATATGTTTTGCGGGACTGCGGCGGTCCCGCCAAACATATTGATGCCTCCTGACTGAAGCAACACTTCCAGGGAATGGCGGTTCCCTTGCGGCTATGACGGAGCACTGGCGGTCCGACCGCCCTAATCGTACTAGGGCGGTCAAAGATCGCCGCGCCCCCACAAGTCTGGCGGTCCGACCGCCAGACTCGTAATCATGTTCTAAGCTATTTTCGATATATATTTTTTCATGTGGGCCAATCTTGATACACACAATTGTAGATGATGCGCTGCACTACATCATATTTAGGTCTCCCAGTTTTGTAGTACTTTTTTTACATTTCTGTTTGTATATATCCATATTTATTTTTTTGCTAATTTTATCTGTATTTATCCATATTTATTTTGGGTTTTGTGAAAAAATTAAGCTGAAACTCATGTATTTCCACATTTATTTGTCCAATAAATGTGCACTCATACTTGAATGCCTGACAGGTTTCAATGATTTGAACACCCACAGATGATAAATAAATGCACTTATGTGAAAACATGCACATTTTAGTATCGACATTGTGCAATCTCCTGCTGTTTATGCCTCATTACTGAAATTCCATCCCTTTTTAATTCCGTTACCTGTCCATCTGCACAGCTTTTGTCCTGGCAGTCATTTTTTTTTTATTAATTAAATATCTTTATTGTTTTGTAGGCTTTACAGTTTGACTTCCAGCAATTGAAACATACTGCTACAACATGTAGCAACAGTCTTTATCTTTTTTTCGTACATTGATGATGCACCACACATGTTTTCGCAGCGGATAGGATGGCGTGTCAGCTCGTACATGGTACAATTGTCTGGCCACATCACATATATCGTATTACATTATTCACTGTATGGATGTGTTACATAGCAAGCATCATGCCAAATCCTGCTCAGCATAGGTACTTCTGACATATTGTACTTTCGATAAAGGAAGGGGGGGAAAAGAAAACATGGGGGAGGCAGGTTACAGAACTTGGAAAAGAGCTGAAGCAGCTTCATGCAGCTGCCAGTTGTTGCGCGCGTGTGTGTCGTTTAATGTGCCCCTATTTATTGCCGTGGTGGTTGGTGGCCGGAGCGCATATGCTCCGGAGTGTCAATTCGCAGTTGGAAGACAACGAGTGTAGTGCCTATAAATGATTGTAAGGGTGTTGGACGCGTGCACGGAGTTACTCCACCGGGTCAGGTCTATGTATGGGCTGATCTGGCTGATCTGTATATTGTTGTAGTTCCACCAGAATCACTTCCCAACTGGTGGATATAGGTATTTTCCCGAGGCCCGTGGTTTCCTCACGCCGAATCGCTATACCCTCGGCCCTGGCCCATGCAAGAGTGGAACGCCTCCATGCCTGTGTGGGGGGTCAGGTGCTTTCCACCTTTTGGTGATTAATCTCTTCGCTGCTACCATCCCCAGGTCCAGGAATCTGGAGGTGACTTTGGTGTTTCGTGTCCTACGGAATATGTGTAGTAAATAAGTTGGCCAGTCGAAAGGTATTTCTCTCTCAGTGCAGGCGCGGAGCGTGCTCTCCACCCCCTCCCAGTACACGGTCAGTCTGGTGCAGCCCCAAAGCATGTGCACCAAGTCTGCATCCACGGTAGCACATCTGGGGCAGGCTGAGTCGGTGCGTTGGAAGTATCTGTTGATGTTGGCTAGATTGAGGTACGCTCTTTGCGTGATGTAGAATTGGAATTGTCTAAATCGAGCGTTCCTAGGGATTTGTACTGGGCTAGCTAGCGCCCGTTCCCAATCTTTATCTGTGAATTGTCGGCCCAAGTCGTGTTCCCATGTGTGTCGGAGGGGGGCTAGATTTACCGCTGTGTGCTGCCGCAACGAGGCCGCAAACCACTGCATCCGGTGCCGACCCCGTCCCATGACATGTAAATATTGCACAGTAAGATGTGTTTGCGGTTCCGTTGCAAGGTCTCCCCACTTCACTGAGAGTGTTGTTATCAATGACCGGTGAAGGAGGAATTTCCTTGCCGGGAGTCCCTCGTCAGACACTAGTGTAATGTAGGGGATTACCGAGCCTTCACGATAGAGATCCCCTAGCGTTTGTACACCAGCGTTGTGCCAGTGCTGCAGTGTAGCAGTGGTAAGTGTTGTTCGGCCCGCAGGGGCACCCTCCAGATGGAACGCAGGGGCGTAAGGCGTTTTGTCCCGGGTTAAGTAGAGTCTTCTGCGGTAACACCTGTATGCCACGTTCAGGAAACTGGGTTCAGGGGGCCGCACCCGCGTGCCGGGGTGATAGAGTGCAAGTAGCGGGGAGAGCGTGTAAGATGGGCGTGTGGTCGCTGTGTCGTCACGCTGGTGGTCTGCCATCCATCTGGCGATCCGTTGAAGTTGGGCTGCCAGATAATAGTGTTCAAAGCAAGGTGCTGCCAGGCCCCCCTGATCAATGGGTAAATATAGTTTTTTAATTGCCACTCTGTGTCGATTGGGACCCCAGATAAAATCTCTGGCTATCTTCTCCACTGTAGCAAAAAAGGAAGCGGGGACATAGATGGGCAGATTGGCAAAGTAATATAGAAATCTCGGCAGGGCCACCATTTTGAGCAGTGCCACTCTACCGACCACAGCGAGAGGAAGTGTACTCAAGAATTGCATCTGGGATTTCACAGCTGTCAGTGCTCTGCCTAGGTTACCATCAAAGAGGTCCAGTGGCTGGAGATGCACCCGTATGCCCAGATATCGAAATGTCCGTGCTCCACTGCACTCTCACGCCATTCCAAAGGGGATGATGGACGGAGCGTTAGAGCAAATCAAACACTCACCCCCAGTCAACTGATCTGGGTTTAATCCATCATCATTCTTTAGCTCACTCCACCACCCCAGTTCAGACATGGCCATATGCAAATCAGTCTGACCCTGTGCCTCATGGGAACAGTCCAGCCCGAACTGCCAAGCCATGTCTTCCCTGGACCGGAAACAAGCATCCTGGGACCGGTTTCGGGTTCAAAACCCTCATCAGCCAGGCTATCTTGAATCCAGTGGCAAAGTGAGCAAGGGACCCACGTCTGGGCATACCCTGCCAACTTAGGGCGAACAAAGCGATACCAAAGGGGATGATGGACGGAGCGTTAGAGCAAATCAAACACTCACCCCCAGTCAAGTGATCTGGGTTTAATCCATCATCATTCTTTAGCTCACTCCACCACCCCAGTTCAGACATGGCCATATGCAAATCAGTCTGACCCTGTGCCTCATGGGAACAGTCCAGCCCGAACTGCCAAGCCATGTCTTCCCTGGACCGGAAACAAGCATCCTGGGACCGGTTTCGGGTTCAAAACCCTCATCAGCCAGGCTATCTTGAATCCAGTGGCAAAGTGAGCAAGGGACCCACGTCTGGGCATACCCTGCCAACTTAGGGCGAACAAAGCGATACCAAAGGGGATGATGGACGGAGCGTTAGAGCAAATCAAACACTCACCCCCAGTCAACTGAACTGAACCATCGAAACGCGTCGACGCTGCACTCATCACAATCCGTTGGAATAGCTTACCCTATAGATATAAAACGATAAGATTGTACTTAGGACTAGCTTCTAACTCATTGAACCCGGATGTGTTACTTAACGACAAAATTCACTGTCTGTATTTGTCTCTCTGTTAATTGTGTGTTGTTGGTACATTCAACTGAGGTATAGACGTCTTCTTTTTTAGCACTGAAAGCAGGGGTGAATGTTATTGTGATTGTCTTTCAGGAAAACTAAGGTTTCTTTTAAATGTTTGCGAAACACGTGTTAATGATATATGAATTTGTTTTTCAAGTGTGACACACAGATATTTCTATGTGGTTTTTAATTCTTATGATTGCTGGGTTTTAATAAAATACATTTTTAATATACATTTTACATCTGGTTTGATTATATTTAGTATTGTACATGTTCTAACACATGGGCTTTATCTCTGTTGCTGGGAACTTAGAAACCCGGTATAAAATTCAATTGTTTACCAAGGGAATTTTTTCTTCTACCTGCCGGTAGTACCCTATTCCCCTGGTTTTGCTACAAGGGGTCCCTCTCTACAAATTATCTTTTTTAACACCTGCAGGGATGTGCTCCAGCTCAATGGTGTTAAGAACAGGGTAGTTGCATAAACTGAACTATGTGTAACCAAGAGGGCGAATTCCGATTGGGAGTTCGTCCAAACCATAGTGCCCAACCTAGGACTAAAAACTTTTGTCAATCTGACATGTGGCGTGGGTCCGCGCCGTGTATTCGCGGTAGGAAGTTGGTTACCCCTGAATGCCAGATTGTGGTTGTGTATCCCCACGGCCTATCCTCAACGTGAGGGAGTGGGGTTGTGGGCCATTCATGCCTCCCAGCATGGTGCTGGGTATATGTTGCGCGCAGCAGTGTGTAAGTTAGCGCCACGTTGCACAAAGAACAGTAACATTTGTAGCATTATATATATCACAATAGTTCATCAACGCGGCAGGTACTTGCGTGAGTTGTATTCAGCAATTCAGCAGAGGCTGTGGAAAGTGTCATATGATGTCATTGGCTGTTTGTGGCGTAACGTCTGGCAGAGGGAACTCTTCAGGATCCTCAAGTCTGTATGGCATTGAGTTCCCTGTGCTTGAGGAGCTAGATGGACTCAAGCGGCAGTCTGAGTTTGGTACTGTGGTTCCCAACGTCGTGGCCACTTGTAGTGCCTCTTGCCTTTCCGCCATCCTCTGTGCTGGGTCAGGGATTGTGGAATTCGCAGTGGTTCCTGAGCGATGCCGATTGCGTCTGCCCCGGCGGTTTAGTTTCCTATTGAGTCGGCTAGGTTCCTCTTCCGCAGGTGGCTTGGGCCCTGTCGGTGTTCCTGATTCCTCTAGCCAGTCCCAGACCTCGGCGGGTGAGTCGAAGAAGCGCGCCGCTCCTTTCGCAACAACACTGAGCCTAGCAGGGAATAGCAAGGAATAAATTAGACCGAGTTCCCGGAGCTGTCTTTTCACGGCTGTGTACGTGCTTCTGCGGCGTTGGACCTGCGCCGTGTAATCTGGAAAGATCATGACTTGGCTGCTGCCGATCTTTATGTCTGCCAGCTTGCGGGTTTCGCAGAGGATCGAGTCCCTGTCTCTATAGTTAAGAACTTTAAAGAGGAATGGGCGTGGGCGGGCTCCTGGTGGTGGCTTTTGTGCCGGAACGCGGTGTGCTCTCTCAACCACAAAGTGAGGAGACAGGGTGCCAGCAGGGAGCAAGTCTCGGATCCAATGCTCAGCATAGTCCTCCGGCTGTCGGCCCTCCTCTCCCTCCGGAAGTCCCACTACGCGGATGTTAGTGTGACGCGAGCGTCCCTCTGCGTCTTCTACCTTGTCTTCTAGGTTGTGCACACGGTCTATCAGGTCTTGGAGAGCTGCTGTGTGACTATGTGTGACTGGCTTGAGCTCCGCAAGTGTTTGTTCTTGGAGGCGCACCTTGTCTCCGAGTTTGTGATGGTCCGCTTTCAGAAGGGTGAAATCCGAGGTGACCTTGTCAATTTTGGATTCCAACGAGGAGCGGGTCTCATCCAATGCCGATCCTATCTTCTCTACGGCTGCCAGTACAGAGTCCAGTTTTGCTGCTAACGTTGCGCGTGGCATTTCCGCGTCTGCGTCACCTCCCGCTGTCGTTGATTTCGAACTTCCAGTGCGTGTATTGAGTTGCTGGGTGCTTGTGCGTAAACGGCCCATTACTAGTTGCTGCGCAGTCTGCATTCGTCACCAGTCTGTGCAGGCGCTATCAGGGTAGGGTAGCAATCTTACTTGTGTAACAGGCCCAGTGGCATGGAGGAGTTGCCTGCTCGTGGCTCAAAGGTGGACAGTCACTGGGGCGTGCGTGTGCGTTCCCAGCACTTGCGTTCGATCTTCTGGTTGCTGCCTCTATCTGTTGTGGACACAGTTGGGGCCTGGTCAAGCCTGCTCCTCTGTTAGCAGGAGGGGAGGTCTCCCTCAGTGCTTGGCTTCCCCGTTTCTCAACATCGGGCCTACTAGTCTGCGGGTGTACATTTAGGCAGTTCTGGGCATTATATGTCTGTTGGTGTTTCTACGCAGGGAGAGGGCGGTCTTGCTGTGTATGCTCTTTCTGCGCTCTCTCCACCTTGACGCAGAGCACTCCACACTTCCGTGTTTTAAATTTGACAGGCTAGCACACCTCTCACTTCCTTAATTAGCGGGGCAATGGCTGGGCAGGTGTTGTTCCACTTTCCACCCCGTCTGCGCAAACGAGGCCCAGGTTCGTCTCGCAGTCTTGCCAAGGTGGTGTCTGTCCACCTCTACCTCAACTCGCATGATCATCCCTGCACGGCTCAATATGTAGTAGCGGTCGAGACTCACCCCAGCAGCACCAGTCCAAGCGGGGGGAGGAGGGAGTTGCGGGTGGGCTGTACGCCTTAACGCTCGTGCAGCAGCCTCATACTATGGATCCTCTGCGCAGTTCCAACGACACTGGCACGTTGTCCTGGAGTTATTGAGCCCCCTTAGGTGCCTCCCTGTCGCAGTGGCGCTCGCGTGATCTAGGCGCACAGCAATGGCAGGCGTTCGCTGTCACATGTTTCACAGTGAACGTAGCAGGGACTGAGCTGGAGAGGGTCCGGCAGCGTGGCTGCGTCTCGCACACTGCCCGGCTGTCTGGAAGGTGCAGGCCCGCACCACGTGACCGCACTCATAGGCCTCAGCACTCCCCCCAGGCTGGCGTGCGTCCCTGCTGGGCCCCCGCAGGGTTGAAACTCCTGACGCTTCACCGCAATGGCCAGCGGCCTCGGCGCTGCCCAGGGTGCAAGGGCCGGTGTTCCCAGTAACGCACTTGCGGCAACTGTCTTAGTGAGCAGGAAGAAAACCAGGCTGGGGCAGGCCGCTCACCTTCTTGCACTTGCGGCGGTTGCTGTCAATGGCTCCATGGCACAGTCACCGCGTGCCCGGTAGTCTTCACGGGGGGCTGCCAGGCCGCTTCAGTGATGTCCTTCCCACGCCTGCACGATGGCACACAGGTGTAGCAGGTACGCGCCAACGGCAGTCGGCCACTATCTCCTTACAGCAGGGGGGGCACTGGAGTGCTCAGGATAGAGGGGCCCGCAGCCGGCTGATTACTTCCAAACTGTTCGGCGGTCCCGCGGACGCAGGCCCGCACCTCGTGGGCCGCAACTGCAGGCCGCGTCATTTCACCGCTCGCGCACTCCTCACTGCCGAGCCCTCGCAGGGTCCATGGCCTCTACAGTAGTCCGCATTCAGCGACGGGGGGGAACGCTCAGGCAATGATCACCAGTGATCTTCCCCAGTCATAATTACTACAACGCCTGTGCTGGCCGGAGGAGCTGAGCACCCTGTTTCCGTCTTGAGCGCTCCCGGAGGTGCTCGGCAGCACGCCCCGCGGCTCCAGATCCTACGGGATCGCAGGCGCAGCTTTCCCTGTCTCCTCCACCTTCCTCCGGTCACATCTGTGGGCAGCCAGCACTCGGGCACTCCTGCGATGGCTGAGTACGTCCGGATGGCAGGGGATACTGGTAGCGAACAGGATAATTAGGTGTTGTAGGGACGGAGCTCTAGCAAGTCGCGTCCGCTATTGTTTGGCTGGCTGGCCACGCCTTGGCCTGGCAGTCATGATTGACTGTAATTAGAATCACTCCAAAAAACAACAACATTTCTATCTATATCCACATTTAAAAATAAATACAGACAGAAAAATACATGGTTTTCTGCCTGTATTTATGTGTAAAAATCAGTAAAAAACGACTGGACAGCCCTCACCACCGAAGACACACTGAAGACAATGAAGTCAATCCACTCAGGGGCCCCCACGGGCCCCTGCCCCCACCACATCTTCAACAGAGCCGCCGACACCATCGCACCCATGCTCCGCCACACCATCAACCGCTCCCTGGCGACCGCCTGGTTCCCCGACGACTGGAAGCACGCCGAGGTCAACCCCCTCCTAAAGAAACCCTCAGCGGACCCCACCGACCTCAAAAACTACAGACCCATCTCCCTGCTCCCGTTCCCAGTGAAAGTCATCGAGAAAGCCATCAACAGCCAACTCGCCACATTCATTGAAGAACACAACATCCTCGACTCCTCCCAATCCGGCTTCAGAAAAAACCACAGTACGGAAACCGCCCTCCTCGCCGCAACAGACGACATCCGCACCCTACTGGACAAAGGAGAAACAGTAGCCCTCATCCTCCTCGACCTATCAGCGGCGTTCGACACAGTCTCCCACCGCACCCTAATACGCAGACTCTACGACACAGGAATCCAGGACAAGGCCCTCGACTGGATCCACTCCTTCCTCTCCGGCAGGACGCAGTGGGACAGACTCCCCCCTTTCCTCTCGGACCCCACACCTACCACCTGCGGAGTCCCCCAGGGCTCCTCCCTCAGCCCGACGCTCTTCAACGTCTACATGGCTCCACTCGCCCCCATCGTCCGAACCTACGGACTCAACATCGTGTCATACGCAGACGACACCCAGCTCATCCTCTCCCTATCCAACGAGCCCAACACCGCCAGACGCAACTTTCAAGAAGGCATGGAAGCCGTCGCCAAATGGATGAAAAACAGCTGCCTACAACTAAACACCAACAAAACAGAAGTACTCATCATGGGCCCAAACCCCGATGCCTGGAGCGACACCTGGTGGCCCCCCGCCCTCGGAAACCCGCCAACCCCCACGGACCACGCACGCAACCTGGGAATCATCCTGGACTCCGAGCTCAAAATGGACCGCCAGATCAACTCTGTCTCGTCTTCCTGCTTCCACACCCTCCGCCTCCTTCGTAAGACCTTCAAATGGATCCCCCTCGAACACCGAAAGACCGTCACTCACGCCCTGGTCACCAGCAGACTCGACTATGGCAACGCACTCTACGCCGGAATGAACAAAAACCTCACCCGCAAGCTACAGAACATCCAGAACGCCGCCGTAAGACTGGTCCTCAACCTGCCAAAACACTGCCACATCTCCCAGCACCTGCGCACACTCCACTGGCTCCCTGTCGAGGCGAGAATCACCTTCAAGATGCTCACCCACGCACACAAGGCCCTCCACGGCACCGGACCAGCATACCTGAACAGCCGACTCAAATTCCACGCACCCCAAAGGACCCTAGGATCAGCCCAGCTCTCCTACGCCGTGGTCCCCCGCACCAGAAAGACCAGATCGGGAGGCCGCTCCTTCTCCTTCCTCGCGGCCAAAGCATGGAACGCCCTTCCGCTCCACCTCAGACAGACAACATCGCTCCCCATCTTCGCAAGAAACCTCAAAACCTGGCCCTTCGACAGACCCCCTCCTTGATGGATGGAACCTGCACACACCCCCCCCCCCCCAGCGCCTTGAGACCCTTACGGGTGAGTAGTCGTGCTTTAGCAAACCCCTGATTGAGTAAAAATGGAAATCCGGGAGCAATATTCATTTTACAGGGAACATTAGAAGGGGAACACTTGAAGTTGGTTATGTATATGACCCAAATCTTTTTAAATGCTGTGGGGCACCATTAGAGAATTTACCTCTAAAAACAATTATTTGGGGGAGCGACTGAAATATTTTACCTGAGACACACATGGACAGGTCCCATGTACATTCCAGAATCCACATTACAGCGTGTAAAGCTGTAACGGGCATAGTCCCTGAGGGACACCTCATTGATATCTGGCGTCACAGACACGCACCCTTGAAAGAGGGAATATTTAACTCAGCTGCGCACAACATGTGGTTTGGGCCAGACTACTAGCTAGTCACCCAAGAAGTTAACCTGTGGGTCACATCAGTAGAACACATGGCAGCACCCTTTCGAACGACTCCCATGTGCTGATGTGTATCAGCATACCTGATGGGCACAGATATGATAGACTGCAGCGCCTGCCTATGAGGGCCCTTCTAGACTGTGTATTTCGACACGAAATAGGAAACAAAATTAGGCAATATTTTAAAACTAATAAGGGTATACTGGCAGAAATGGCCATGCAGGGGGAAGCCTTCAATGTGGTGATCAGAGGGCATTGTATCTGAGAGCTGCATGGGGTTTTGAAGACGTTGCGTCACCAGATGAAGACACCAGATGTATATTTTAATCGTCTGGAGACACACCTGGCCAGAGGGGACAGGGTGCCACTGAGAGTGAGCCTCAGTGAAAAAACCACTGACTACAATGAAAAGTGTCAAAGACATGCTAAGTATATGGGGAAATACACTAAAGCTTGGGCGGACGGGGAAAGGTCAGGAAAAACACAAGATTCTATAATAAAAAAGCCCTAGGTAGCAAATAATATCTTTATTGCGAAGCGTGATGGTAGACTTTGATACAAAGCTGCAGAAATTGAGGAAACCTTTTAAAAATACTTTACAGAGCTATATTTGTCATGCGGTAACCCTAACCCAGAGCAATTACACCAGTATTTGGGAGATCCCGCGCTAGGTTGGTTAAACAATGCCTAATGAAAGTTCCTGACAGTAGATGAAAGAGACCATCCACGGTGTGAGAAGTTGGCCTGGTATATGCTGTCCACTAATTAAAGTGGGCACCTTGCACCAGTCCAAACGACCCTTATGATGTATGGGGTCAAAGATAACCTTTAGAAAGCTATCCTAGTGGTACCTGTGGAGAGCACCCTTCAGGCTTAATCTTGAAGGAATGTAAAGCATCTTGTTTTACCAGAATATCACCTCCTGAATAACTAAATGAAGAAGAACCACACAGTAGTTGTATAAAAAATATGTATTTATTAATATAACACTCTCTACTATCCTCTACACGAGGATAGAACACAAACACACAATACGAGATCAATAGAACAGTTGTAAGTAGCACAATACACAGTGGGCTCCAGGGGGAGACCAAACCATATACTAAAATAGTGGTATAACAGTCACGACTGAGATCAAGACAAGGTCTGGAGCACGTAGAATCGATGGGACCCCAAGGAACCACCCAAGGTGAATAGACAGGGACCCCATGGAGGCCGGGTGCAGTGTGGGAACACGACGCGGGCTCCGTACAATTCTATGGGGAAGTCACGGTTACACTTTTAAAGTTTAAGGACCCTTCTAGGAGGACTTCGAGCGAACCCGTTGGAACTTAAGAGTTTGAAGAGCCACCCCACCCGTGGATACCGAGGTACCCGAGTTACCTATCCCAGAGGAGCCGGGTGCATAGGTCTGAAGTGGCGTCGGAAACAACCGTTGTTCTCAATGGAGAGCTGCAAAGAAGTACTGCTGCCGTGAACGTGAAAAGGGTCCGGTGGAATCCAAGCCTGGATTCAGGAAGGAAGGAACCTGAAAGCAGAGGGGACAGAGTCTGGGTTACTCCAGAGTGACCAGGGGCTCAGTAGACGAATGCCCACCGATGTCCGGTGCTTCAGGTGCGAAGAAGGGATGCTGGACTCTGCAGCCACGAGGACCAGGAGACGTTGAGGATGACCAGGAGCCGGAGGTGAGCTGTCCCATGAAGGGTGTCGAGAGCTGAGGGGTTGGTGTCCGGCGGGAGCACCAACAAGCTTTGGCAAAAGCACCCCACGCAGGAAGGTCAAGCAGGTTACGGTGTGGACCAGCAAGGTCCAGGGGACTCCCCAAGCAAGGAAAAGTTGGGACACTTCTGGAGCAACCAGGAAAGTCCAACAGAGATCAAGGTGACCCTCAGGAGGACCACAGGCCGAATGACCAAGAGTCCCGAGGGGAACTCGAGCAAGATTGCAAAGTACCAGCCCACGGAGCACTCGGTGCGAGGAGGCCAGAGTTCTTTGGTGCAAATACTGCTCAGGGTCAGGACTACACAGAGTCCAATGCACAAGCTCGGGAATCGCCAACCAGCATATGCGCTTGCAAATGGACGCAGTGCACAGGGGTTCGGGTTATGCAGTCCCCACGAGGGATACTGGCCTCAAACTCGGTGAGAGGGCAGATCGACCTCAGAGACCTTCGGAAACCCACCTCCTGTGTTGCTGAAATCTTTGGAGTCCGCAGGAGCTCAGGAGCAGCAGACCGGTCAGTTGCGGTTAGGTGCCTGCGAATGCAGGGGAGTGACTCCTTCACTCCAAGGGAGATTCTTCAGTTGTCTTTTTAGTGCACCACAGGTCCTGCACGGAGCCTGTATGGAGCAAATGCATGAACTAAGCTTCGGACAGAAAGGGGGACGAAGTCGAGCCCAGTCGACGTCCAGCGAAGTCTAGCGTGTCCAGACGGTCGAAGGTCAGTGGTTTCTTCTTGCAGAATCTTGTCCACGTAAAATCTAAAGTCTTAGAGCCAGGTAAGCCTTTTTGTACCCACGGGAGAGTGTTGGACAGATTCAGGGGACCCTCCTAGGGGAGGGGCAGGACAGAGGGGTGGTTACACCCATGTCCTTTTTCCAGTTTCGTGCCAGAGCAGGAGCTAATGGCTCCCAGAACTGGTTTGAGCTGGACTATGCACAGGGACACCAAATGTGCCCCAGGTGCAGACTTTCAGGCACTCTGAGTGCACCCACCCAGCCCTAATACACTAAACCCTGTCTGGGAGGTGGTCACACCTCCCTGTGACAGGATGCCTATTGTGCTGCCTTCCTCTGCTCGAGCTTGGCTCAGCAGCAGGAGGGCAGAAATGTGTCTCTGGTCGGCAGCATCCATTTTGTGCTGTCCGGGTCGAGAAGGCTGGCACCGGTTAGACCAGTGACCCCACGAAGCTCGCTTCTGAAGGGTGGAATCATACCTCCCACATCAGTGGTGGGAGGCATGATTCCAAGGTGTTTGATACCAAACACGATATGTTTCTATGCAGCCGTTTTCGAGATAGCATTTACCACGAGGTTATAATGCACCTCTACCTATATGTCCGGCTGAGTCACAGACAACCCGGGAGAATGGTCTCCGAAGGCTGCAGAGGGGCTCTGCTCATGCAGGGGCACCCTCTCACTAAAAACCCAGCACCCTGCCTTCAGGATTATTAAGGCCTGCTATAGGGGTGACTTATAAGTCTTAAGTGTAATGACCACTAGATATAGTGAACCTATATCTAAAGTAAGTGGTGCAAGCACCAGCTTACACAGGTTGCAGTAGCAGACCTGGTGTTCCATTTTGTATGGCCTCTCATGGGTGGCATAATACATGCTTCAGCCCATGGGAGGCCTCTGGGGTACCTATGCCCTGGGTACATGGGTACCATTTACTAGGGAATGATAAGGGTACCCCAGTATCCAATCTGGAGTGTACCAAAGTACATGTATGTCAATTTAAGGGAGAAAGCAGATAGACTGGGGTCCTGATTAGAAGGATCCCAGTCAAACTAGTCAAAAACAGTGAGACATCAAGCAAAAAGTGGGGGTAACCATAAGAAGCAGATCCTACTTTCCTACACACGGCCTCTTGAATGGGAAGGCATCTGGTACAGATGGCTTACCCAACAAACTATATAATTCTTACTCAGACCTACTGGCCCCTCGACTCTTGGAAGTCTTTAAAGCGGCCTTGGATAAAGCCGCGCTGGCCCCACTTTGCATGAAGCACTACAGATTGTACTCCTTAAACCCAATATAATTGCGATATAGACCCCCTTCGCTAATTAACTGAGATGCCAACATATTCACTAAATTATAGTTAATAGACTGATGTTGCTGCTCCCCGGAATGGTGATGCGAGACCAGGCTGGTTTTGTTCCTGGAAGGTAAAGTACGCATAATCTATGCACCTTATTCAACCTGCTCCATCAAATGCAACCTGAGCTTGGTGCTATAACATTAATTTTTGGATTATACAAAAGCGTTTGACTCACTTGCATGGCGGTACCTGCAAAACGTTCTTCACCGTATGGGTGTCCCCATTCCCTTTCTGAAACTATTTACCACCCTGTACGAATCGCCTGTAAGTAAGGTACACATAAACGGGTGACACTCCTCTCTTATACAATGTGACACCCACCAGGGATGTCCGCTTTCACTGGAACTATTTGCGATGGTGCTCGAACCACTAGCTGCCAAGCTTAGGCAAAACCACACGCAATATGCACTGCGATTCCACATCCACCCTCTGCTGATAGCGCTCTGTGCTGATGATATCACCATGTACCTCAGGGAGCCGAAGGTAAGCCTTACCCCAATACTTTGGAATTCATGAGGTTTGGACTGTTGTTCGGCTTATTAATTGGGTTACATCTGCTATCTTTCCACTTATTGGAGGGACCAGGCAGTGGAACTTGACTTCCTGCTGAAATGGTGCACGAACCTGCTAAATATCTGGGAATATGGCTCAGCCAGGACACAGAGGAAAAGTCTGGCTTAATTATGGTTGTGCTATAGCTCACCTCGAGCAATGAAACTGCCATTCTTCATGGCTGGTTGGATGGGATTGATAAAAACCATAGTATTATGAAAAGTTGTGTACTACTTCATAAACATTCCCATTTTACTTCATAAACATATTTTCCAAACTCTCACAGCTCTGCTCATTAAACTCATGTGGGCACGTAAAAACCCAAAATTGCATGGGAAATCCCTACAGGACCCTACACACAGTGGGCGTTTACAGTCCCTAATATGAAGCTCTATTCCCTTTGTGCTCAGGTCTGCTTCGCCTTCTACTGGAAAATGCCACAGCATTACATGGCACTTGTTGCTGTGGAAAAAAACATAGCTAGTCCTACCCCTATTGAAAACACTCTTTTGTCTACCTGTTTGGTTAAGCGAGATGAAATTAACATTAAACATTCCACTATCTCTGTCCGGGACAAGCTTAAAAGCAAAATGAAAATGCATTATTATGCATGCACCAGGCTCTCTTATGGTCAACCACTCTTCCCCATGACGAGCACACAAAAAGCGTTATCTCAACTGCGCACACTAAAAATATACACTTGGGGGAGATTTATATGAAGGTGAACATTTTATTTCACTGGACTCGCTAAAGACACTTGGGCACTTGCACCACTAGATATTTATCTATATCACAGAGTTAGAGCACGATACAAACTAAAGTCAAAGACATTTCCCAAAGAGCCTGCTACATTTGGCCCACTGGGACATACTATAAATGCTAAAAAACCCTAGCAATTTATAACAATACTGTTCTGGGAAACACAAACCACACTCCCGCCCATAGAAATTCCTGTTGGGAGCTGGTTGGAATTAAGAGTGGCCGATAAATTCCGCTCCACCGGTGGAGTTTGCAGAGTTTTTCCCACTCCGCATTACAATGGTAACGCAGAGTTAAGGTAAAACTCTGCCAATCACTGCATGACAGAGTTTTTTTTCACATGCTGCTTGTCAACGTGTAGTTGGCGAGTGAAAATTGTCTTCCCCTAGTGGGATTTTCAGGTGCTAGAACAGCACCTGGTGAGATTTTCTCAATGCGGGCGGTTGCAGCAGGTCGTGACCGTTTGCGGTGAGAAAGTTGCCGTTCGAGTAGAAAGTCTACTTGAGCGGCAGTAAAGTAGCAACGGCCTCTGGTGCACCACATAGTGCTTTTTCGCACTGATTTTGCAGTGTAGAATAAGCTCCAGGTGCTAAAAATCAGCGCGAGCAGCGCAATGTACTGATTTTTGCCAGCTCACAGAACTCTGCGGAATCTCGCAGCGTATTTATGTAAATCTGTGGAATTCCATGGTGGGAAACTCCGTCAGTTCTGCCGACCCCTAGTTGGAATGTGGAGCTTGATATGCCCCTCACAAATGAAAAATGGGAATATTGCTGCTTGCAGATGGGAGAACTATTACCAAGTAGTAGGCTGCGCCTGATTCATTATAGAATCCTCCACAGAATATACTATACTCCACTTTCACAAATGGCAGTTGAGAAAGGACTCCTGCTGAGAGCTGTGTGGAGAAGAGACTGCAGGATTCTTCCACCAAGCATAGTCCTGCCCTTGCATTTTTCACTACTCACAGCAAACACTTGGTATCCTTCAGGGAATAACTAGGGTCCCTTTGTAGCTATCCCTGTCATGGCACTTCCGAGTTGTGTTAAACACATACTTCACCCAAAACGGTAGTTCACCGCTCTTGTGCTTTTGCTGGCCAGTCGGTTAGTAGCTTAACGCTGGGGTCGCTGATACAGATCATTATCAAGACTTGTTACCCAAAGCATCATGGCCTAAGGACGTTTGGTCTTGGTTCAATAATTACCTTCTCAGTAGATCAGAATCAGAGGCTATTCCTCAAGAAACACCATAAGCCACAAGGTGGAGTGGAAGGATAAAGTTTTTGGTTAACTGTGGGTTGTGCAGGTGGACATGAATGACATGGCTGAATTGAATGGTATAAACCGAATACTTTTGTGATTTCTTATTGTTCTTAAATTAAGAAAATCTCCTATATGAAAAAAATTTAATCAGGGTCCTGGTACAGTCTGTGGTTACAAGACAAAATATGTTGTGGATACTGTCATTTAGTGTAGATGTCACAGGGCACAAACACTCCACTTGGTTAGACAAGACTCCTTTTGGACACTTGACTCTCCAAGGTAGCAGTCAAAGAGTCAAGGCCTCCCTCAGGATGCGATAGTAGGTTTTGGAGCATCCTATTACTGTCTGGCAGAGTAAGACCTCAAATGTTCTTCTAATGCATACAAAATGATAACACATGGATCAAAGTGTATTTTGCTGGAATTGTTTAGGGGGTCTAGCCATAAAGCAAACAGCTATATTTTTAAATGCAGTCCCCTGTCCTTAGGTGAATACAAGGATCATCTATACTACTATGGGCAAGTGTCACAGTCAAGTCACTTGGCAGCACAAAATATCTGCAGGGCTACAATTGTCTGTCTGTGCCCTAATTTATCTTGAAGCTCAAGAAAGGGGACTCAATGTATCTCATGATATATTAAAGAGGCTATGCCACAGCTCAAAACAATACTGCACATAAAGTGACCTTAGATTTCCAACCAAAACTGGGAAGAGGGTGTCAATATGGCAAGGTGAATATGGCCAACATCTTTAGCCTAAAAGTGCGTCTAGCTTACCAACTCTTTTGCTGTAATGGTTGTGAGCAGACACATTTCAGTAAACCAGTGATGAGTCCAAAACATTCGCACAAAGTTCAGGTTGCAGAAGGTTGTCAGGTTGTAGAATGGTAACTTTTGGTTGGCACAAATGGGTGTTAGATACATGGTCCTTGTGAGAAACTGGGTTGTTGGTTGACTGGGGTATTAACCCTGGTCAAGCAACAGCCACAATCCCTTGCAGGGTGAACCACAAAAAGTCACTAAATTAACCTGTGCTTAACCCTAGGTAGCTTGGTGCAAATGAGCAGTGAGGCTTAATTTAGAGGCAATATGTAAACTAGTTATTCAGCACACAAACGTTAATAAAGTGAAACACAAACCAATTCAGAAAAATAGAGTACATTTTATAAATTATGTGACACCAAAATGGCAACAGTTCAATCAGTAGAACCGGAGTTATTAATTTTTAGAATTTTTGGTAAAAACTAGCGCCTTAAAGATCAAAGGGCCAACTGCAGACATCTAGTCACCCGAGCCCGGGTCAAAGTCAAAAGTTAAGGTTGACCACTATGGAGCGCAGTTCGGATATAAGAAGTGGATTGGGCCCAGTCAGCGCTAACCTTCATACTTAGAAAAAGTTTTGAAGAAAAATTTCTGGGAAGGTGAAGTTCAGGGGAGCAAGTCTGCAGAAGGTGTCAGAGGAGGGAGCGTCGTCATCCGATAGCCTTGGGTCAAAACCGCAGTGAAAATTTCTATGTTCGGACTTAGTCACCGAAATGGAAGTTGAAAAACTCCAGCGGGACGAAGCAGAGGGCTGTAGCTGAAGACAGTTCCACGAGGTTGGATACCCATGCGGCGAAGGGCCGCTGAAATAGATTTGCTGCAGCGGAGAACGTAGCGGGAGAAGCCGCAATGTCAATCCGATCAGCGATGCACCTTGGTCAGATAGGTGAGCAGGTTAGTCCTGGTCTCCTCCTGGTTCTCGGGGCACTTTTTGGCCAAATTTTGTTTCAGTCCTCAGTTTTGGAAATTGGCCATCTAGGCACCTTTAGCAACACAACCAAGGGAGCCTGTTCTGCCCTTGTGGCTCTGAGCAGGAGGCCAGAAAACTAGCACTTGGAGTCAATTCTGGCAACCCTGGGTGCAGGCGAAGATGCAGGGCTCAACAGCAGGGCTGGCCTCTCAGGGTTCAAGGCAGGCTCCAGGGAGCAAAGCAGTCCTTACAGGTACAGCAGCAGTCTGGCAGAGTGCACAACAGGTTACAGCAGCAGGCAGTCCTGTAAGTGTCCTTCTACAGGTCCAGTAGTGTATTGAAAAGAGGGTCTGAAGGTCCTATTTGTATACCCTAGTGCACGTCTTCTGGAAGGTGGGAGAAGCTTCTGGAAAGGTTCTTTGAAATACATGGAATTTCCTGACTCCCCTGTCCTACCTTGAAGCTGGCTACAGTGACAATACAGGGTTGTTAGGTCCTTTGTGTGAAGGCAAAGCACAGACTATTCAGGTGTAAGTGTAGCTGTGCTCAGCTCCACCCGCCTCATCCTGCCAACAGATGGCCCGTTGAGGCACGCTTAATCCCTCTATTGTGTGATTGTCTGGGAGGAATTGGCAAAGTCTAACTGTCAGCTACACCTAGTCATTTAACCCAAGACAGGCTGCAGTCACAAAAGGCTAAGGCAGGAGAATGGCAACTTTCTGAAAGTGGTGTTTTCAAAATTTGAATGAAGAATCTAAATTCATCATTTAAGAGGGTTTATCATTACACTTTCATAGGTACCAAACATGATATATCCACCAGCTCCCAATTAGGAATTACAGCTTATTAATGTAATAAGGAATCTCCAATGTTATCCTATGGGAGTGGTAGGCCTCACAGTAGTGAAAAAACGAATTTAGACGTTTTTCACTACCAGGACATGTAAAAATTAAAAATACATGTCTAAACTTTTAACTACACAGCACCCTACCCTGTGGGCTACCTAGGGCCTACGTTGGCGGTGACATATGCATCTTTATACAAGCCAAATCCACTTTCTCCCAAAACAAGATGGCACTGCTTCTTCAAGTGATGAAGTTCAGATCAAGACATGCAGAGCAATTATAAAAGGTAGGCTGAAGAAAAGCTCAGTGCCGTGCACCAGATTAACAACTTTCCCATTGTTCAACAATTTTGTCATTGATCTTGTCCCAGGAGCTAAGATACTACATGGCCGGATATACACCTTGCACAGAAAGAGGAACAGGAACTTAAGAAGTTCATCGATGATAATCTTGGCATTCCACTTCACCAGGCGATCTTTTTGGTTTCCATACCAAAAGGAGAGCACCATCCTTCAATTCACCGTAGGGAACTAAATGCAATACTAAAAGAAATATCTGCTACTTCTTATCCCTATCTTTCTGTATCACCTACGCACAGCCTGTTGGTTATCCAAACTTGACTTCTGGAGAGCCTAAAAATCAGTGCAAATTAAGGACAGAGATGAATGGAAAACTGTGTTCAACACAGGATATGGACATTATGAGTATTTGGTAATGTTCTTTGGCTAGCAGATGATGGACGGAGCGCTGAAACTTTTCAGACACGATCTGGGTTGAATCCATCATCATTCTTTAGCTCACTTCGCCACCTCAGTTCAGACCCAGCTATATGCAAATCAGTCTTGACCCTGTGCCTCATGGGAAAATGATATCTTCCATGATCTGTTTGACCACTTTACTGACATCTACCTAGATACCATACTAATATTTTCATGGACTCTTCAAGAATATTGATATTATGTGAGAATAGTCCTACAATGATTCTACAAAACTGTTCAAATGTTCATTTGGAGTCACCACAGTCTCCTTTTTGGGTTATGTTATTTTGGCTCCAGGCATCAGAATGGATAAGGATAACATTCAGGCCGTTCTACTTTCACTGATGCCAAGTATGTCAAAGATGTCCAAGATTTTATTGGATTCACTATTTTCAAAATACAGTTATTGCAATTGTTTCAATCAATCAATCAGGGAATTGTAAGCGCGCTACTCACCCGTGAGGGTCTCAAGGCGCTGAGGTTTCCCTCCTTAGTTTTTCAACAAGACAATTGGACACTGGAAAGAAGAACAAGCTTTTGCAGCATTAAAGAAAGAATTTACCCCAGCACCTATATTTATAGCTGAGGCAAATGCATCCGCTGCAGCTTTCCCAAAGTGATAAACAGACAAAAGAGGCATCCCAGTAACTTTTTTACTCCAGAACATTAACAGAACATTACACAATATATATTCACACATTGCTTCAATTACAGATGCTTTCAGTCACTGGCATAATTGTTTAGAAACAACAAATCACCCTATTTCTGTATGGACAGACCATAAGATTTTTGCATTTCTAAAATCCATGGTGTGAGAGATTTTGGCATACCAGATGGATGTTGTTCTTTTTCAAATTTCAGTTTAGTATTGTTGGAGGAGGAATCCATTTAAATAAAATGGTTTAACATCTGTATCTTACTCAAACGGGGTTGATCCCCACTCGGTGGTGTTGGTGCTTCATTGCGACAGACCTTTGCCATTGAATATGAGAAGATCAGGAGCTATGCATCACAAAAATTAATATCACTATAGCTATTCTAAGTTCAGTCAATAATGAGAGTTTAAAGGGTTTTATTATTTCAAGGTTAGTAAATCATTTTTATGCAGAATCATACGTTTTATTCGTATTAGTTTCAAATAATCAATCTATTACAGAATTGATAAAAAATAATGGTTAATTCAATAAAATACAATGCAATAAGCATGTTCCATATAGGAAACAGTCCCTATACTAAGAATCAGGCCAGAAATAGGTGTCAGTCATAACCCATGAAGAGTTCTTGTCAGAAACAGTGAGAGAAGCATAAAGCTTCATAGGTCAATTCAAAATCAATAATCAATTAAAGCAGAACTTCCCATTAAGAGAGAGTCAAGAAAACTCAGTAGTCTCAAAGCAGCGTGAAATGGGGAAATTGAAACAAAAGTAGCAGCAGCAGTAGCAGCCGCAAATGAGCATGGCAAATGGGCAATGGCAAATGGGCAATGCGCAGGGGAAAGGTCTAATAGAATGGCTCTGAAAGTCTGAAAAACTGCTCTAGGAACACACACTTTTATAGACAGGAGAATAATAATGTTGCAGGCTTCATGTTGCTTCTTCTTCTCTTGTCCAATCATCTTTCGATGCTCTCTTGGGAACAGGATTTCTCCTCTCTTTCTCACACTATCACAATAGGCTACAGGCCGCAAATATTAGGTTTGAAACATTTGTTGTAACACTTCTAGGTTCACCTGGGATATTTGCTCATTAAAACTATTTTCCCATGTATAACTACATCTTCTAATATTGCAAGTTGTACATTTTTCTAACAATGATCTGCATAGAAGTTGAAACATCAATGTTACGTCTAAAAGAAAACATTAGACAGAAACCCATTCATTGGAAACACAAAATGTTAAAAAGGACAATATTAGCTTAAATGCTGCATTTTAATATGTGAACTTCTTTTCTCGCTAAAAGAAAAAGACTTAATTCATGATTAGTTTTGTCTAAACAGAAACATTTTTCAGAGTTTAGTTGAAACATGTATGCATAAAAGAAAACATTTCCTGCACGATATCATAAAACAAATATGTTAAAAGGGATCAAGTTCAGTGCTATAGGCTGTGTATTATATGTGAAGGTCTCTTCATTATTTCACAAAAACGTCAATTTCTCATAGCTTGAACATTTCTTTCTGTATAAGTAGAAACACTTAGCAGTGTTACTTATGTGAAACAATTTATGCAACAGTTTGTTTTAAAGGAAATGTGATCATGGAAAGGTCAAGAGTTAAACTGTGTTTCAGCAAAACTAGTGAATATGCTTGTCAAACATTATTTCTTCAGTCATTTTAAGGTCCAATGCATGTAAAAGTGAATACTATGGGCCTCATTACGATGTCGGCACCTTCTCGGATTCGGGAACCGCCTGGCTCGCGGTCAGCGGTTCAGCCCAACCGATTACAATGCAACCGAACACTGTTCGGTCTGAGTCCCATTGTTCCCTATGGGAGCCCGTGTTCCGGCAGACACCACTGGCTCTTATGGGTAAATGGTGTGTGTGTGTGTGTGTTTGTGAAACCCTGCACCCTGTGGCAGGAACCCCATGGTGCCAGCCACACAGTGCAGGGTTTTACAGGAGGGTCCCTTGGGTACCTCCTCTGCCCCCAACCGGAGGCCGCAGGATGAAGGGGGCCCTGCTAGGGGCCCCCAAAGTTGCTTTCTGACAGCCTTCTCGTGTCCGACAGGCTGACTCGGAAGCGCTGTTAGAAATAGACATCGTAATCGGTCGGTTGGAAACGCTGTCCGTAGAGCTGCACTATGCGGTTCCGATTGACACAACGTCTCCGAGAGCCAGTCGGAACCGATTCGGAAGCACTGCGAGGTTTACAATCCGACTGCGAACATTGTAATCGGTCGGGTGAATTGTAAACTGACCGAGTCGGTCGCAAGGGTTCCGACGCGGTATAGGACATTCCAACTGTCGGGCAGAGCCTTTTCGCCCGACATCTTAATGAGGCCCTTAGTGCATTTTCAACAATTTTAAAAGCGTTTTTATTTTCATTAGGCTTTGAATATTAATTCTGCGTGTTTATTTTTAACATTATTTTAGTTTTATTAAAAACTTCCTCTCAATTCCCCCATCACACTTTCACATGTAACTTCTGCTCAAAGGGCACTCTCATCATCAGTGGAGTCTTGTCTTTTTCTTTTCAAACTTTTGTATTGTAATGATTTTCTATATTCGTCATTAAAATGATCATTCAATGCTAATTCGTTTTCTATTCTCTTACTCATTTCCCTGCTCTTTCTTCTGTTAATGCAGTATCTACAGCCTTACAATAATGCAAATAAGAAAAGTAAACTAACCCCAATAATTAGTATATGCATAAAAATAGCTTTTAGGATTCCTCCTCCTGCAGTTGTAAACCAGTTTCCAATTGTGTGTATTCCCTTTCCAACGTTTTCTAAAATGTTAGGTGTTTCTAACTGCTCTAACTCAGGTTTTAGATAGGAAATGTTCTTCGCGAATTCTTGAATTTTCTTGCTTACGTCTGGTATGTAGGAATATCAACTGAGTTTTCAGCATCTTGCAGATTCCACCTTTTCTGCAAGTAAAATGTTTAATGCTAATCTGTTTTGCTACACAATAGATATAATTGCTAAGAGTTCAGTGTTTACAACATATAAAGCTCAAGAATTACTAGTTGCCAGCTTGTCAACAACTGTTGACCGGTTTCTAATCTTTTCGTCATTCAGTATGTCAGGTGGTATAATTACAACAAAAATGTCTCCCACTAACTGGGTTCCATCTTCTTCACTACATGTGTGTCTGTGTGATGATGTCATTGTTAATGCATCTATACTGTATACATGATGCATCTTAGGAAATAATATAGCTAAAGAGCAAATACCCTCCAATTAGCAGGTAACTGGAAGTAAGCATCTTGTCCACAAATGAAATAAACTCCTGGAATTGAAGTTTCTTCCATTTGCAGAATATGCCATGTGCCCCCGATTAATTTGAATGTGTGTTTGCGACTACTGATTCCCACATGTCTGGTTCTACTGTGTGTTCTTCTTTTGTAAACAAAAAATCTCCCTTATTGTCTTCTGTTTAATTTCAGCTTTGGGTAAACCTTTTTAACTTAATCTTCTTCTTTCTTCCAAACATTTTTTAACACATCATTTTATCTATCTTTACTATGTGAAATATTAGTATTCCTTCCCTCTAGTGTAATAATCAAAACTTTTTCTAAAAGTCTCATTAAACAGGTCAGAATGTTTTGGTAAGCCTTAACACTAACTGTGGGCATAGATGGTCTAAAATAATACCAAGTTGTGCCCATTTCTTTTGCTTGTGGGTGTAAATTCATGCTTTGCACTGGTGGTACTCTAAATCATGGTTTGAATAAAAATATTCAAAATGCCTTTGCCTACATACAAATGTAACCAATATACTACATGAAACTGCGTATGACAATGGAATGTGATGGCATGTAACCTCTACTACTGCTGATGGCGGTAAGTGGTTGCAGACATAACAGTCTATGATGTCCATGGTTTGTGTGTATTCCTGCACTAATATAATACACATTTGTTGTGTAATCATCTCTCTTGGAGCTTGCAAATAATGCTTACAATTGCTTTTCATCAGTGGTGCGTGCAAATGCTGTAGTTACATTATTAGACCTAACTTATTTATCTGGTCTGAAATAGAACCCTACCAACACTATTATAATCATTATTACTGTTAGTTCCAAAATAGTACCCATAATAATATCGCATCAATTTTTAAGGCAGCCCCTATTTGTCTGCAATCAGATCATTTCAAGCAAAGTGTACAGTAACAGTTCAAGAGTTTAATTCCGAGTTTTTTCCAAATACTCTCCTTGCAATTTTTGTTCAAATAGTCTCTTTCCACAATGTCTCTTTAAAATGGAGGAACTTGGGATAAACAAACTTAGCCCTAATCCCTGTTCTTCTAAAATGTTATCCCTACTCTTCTACTGCAACCTTAGGCTTAGCTAAATCTACTTAAAACAAAAAGGAAATGCCTATTTAGTTTGTCTTTTAGCACTCTTCAAAAAAAAGTTTTGGTCTTTTGAGTGTCTCTCACTGTTTTCCAGAAATCTTTATCAACACCTTTATCCGATTTTTATTGAAGTAATGTCATGGAGGTTCAAACAGTTCAGATTTCACATCACACAGTTCATCCAATGATACATTCAGTACCTTATTCATGTAGTAAGTCCTTTCAGGTGGAAAATATCCTTGACAAGGCACTTTCGCTCTTTTTGATCTACTTAGTCTTTGTTGGTCTTCCTCTGTGTCACTTTCACCCCTCGACTCTATCTTCTCAGAGATAGTCGGTGGTATTCGATCAACTGATACACTTGTTCTTAATCTCCTTTGATTACAGTCTTGTGGCCATTCAACTTTACGGGGGACTCTTCCTGTTTCAGTGCTTGCTCCTTCACCCGGATCCTCTATTCGTACTGATGCTGTCTCAATAGTTTTCTCAACTGGAGGTTTAGTGTCTTCTTCTTCGTCCGAGTCCTCAATGCCACTTTGTGAAATGACAGGCACTTGATTTGGTGCAATAGTTTGCAGTTCTTCACCCCTTTCTTCTCCTTGCTGCTGTTGTGTTCTTTGTGTCACTGCTTTGTTGAAGTTCAGCTTGTGATGGTGCAGTTACCAGTGCTCTTCGTTCAGGCTCAGAGAACACAGTTTCCTCATATGGATTTCTTACTCTTCTTGTGTGCAAAGTATGTACCCAATTTGATACTCCAGCACACTTAACGGCAGTGTTCGTGACTAAGATCACTTGGAAGAGGACCTTCCATCCCGGTTCCCAACAAGTCTTCCAAATGTGCTTCTTGATCACAACACAATCGCACAATTGAGGTTGTAGCACTGTTCTCGATTGCGGATCTAGTGTGGCAGCTGCAACTTGGTGAGAGACAGAATGCAGCACATCAGCCAATCCCTTGCTGTAATTGAGTATCATATCATCTGTGATGCTCACAAGTACATTTGCAGGTACAACAAGCAGTCTTATTGCATGTCCCATGAGGATCTCATGAGGCAATAAACCAGTCTTCTTATCAGGAATGCTTTGAATACTCATCAGCACTAAAGGCAAAGCATTAGGCCATTTCAGTGATGTTTAGGCACAAAACTTTTCTAAATTAGACTTTATGGTTTTATTAAGCTACTTAATGATACCAGAAGCTTCAGCTTCAGTTCAATAGCTACAATGCAATGTTTGTTCAATTCGTAGTGCTGCACATATTATCCTCAGGACCTCATTGTTAAAGTGTGTCCCTTGATCTGATTACATAGAAACTGGCATACAGTACCTGGGTATCAATTCAGGCAATAACAGTTTGGCTACACTGAGACTGCTGTTTCTTCTGGTTGGGAAGGCTTCCACCCATCGTGAGAAGGCTATGATGCATCTAAACCCATTGCAAACAGGCATCTCGATAAACTCCATTTGCATTCTGTTGAAAGGATCCCCTGATCTCCCTATGTGATTCAGTGTAACAGGAGTTCTTTTCCCTACATTCATGTCACAAAACAATGACCCAATTCTTCTGCAAGCATCCTAAATCTGGGGTTAAACCAGTTCTGCCGAAATAGCCTCAGAATTTCATCTCTCCCTAAATGTGTATGTCCATGGAAGTGTTGTGTCATTGGAAACAACAAACTATCAGGTAACACTGGTCTCCAATCAGCTGACATCCAAATGTAATTTGCTTTTTTCTCACAACCGGCTCTGACCCAACCTTGCTGTTCTGCTTTTAAAACATTTTCTTGCACCTTTTCTAGTTCTTCCCAGGTGTAAGATACTGACATCAACATAGATAAGACAGTGTACTCCTCAGATTCACATGCAGAAGTTCCGGTAAATGTGCAGGCCGCTAGTGCACAATACCGTGTAACATCGTAGGCATAACTGTTTCCGACTGCAATCTAACCATTGCCACTTCGGTGACCTGCACACTTAACCACTACAATTTCAGTAGGTAACTGGAGAGCTTCCAAAAGATTCCTAAAATGCTCTCTGTTACAAATATGTATTCATGTGAGTCACGGATGACTATAGGAACAGTTGAATCCACTTTTTATCTGCGCTGTAAGCAAGGTATACAATTGGTGGTTGTAAGTAGCCTGCCAGACATTCCTGAATCGTGAGGGAGTCATCACACTAGAGGGCACGGATTTGCTCGAGACAGAGGTTTCTTTAAAAGTGCAGGGATAGCCTTTTGCCAGGTTTAATATCCTTTCCAGCCTTGTCACTCGCCAATGACTACTCCACACACAGAGCTTAGTATAACAAATCTTTATTCTTCTGCGGGTAACCGCGAACTCAACATTCTAAACCTGCATTAATTTCACTCCGCTCTAACGCATACGTCACAGTTTTACGGAGTCCATCAGGAGCCACAAGGGTTTCCATCATTGCAATCTCACACGACACTACATCTCCCCCTCTGTTAAATAAAAAATAAAAAATCTTTACAAATATATACACAATCACAGCTCGCCAATGAGTTTTCATGGCGCTTTGATCACACGTCCTGACCATGTCTTTGGAAACTAGGAACAGGCAGTAGAAGCGTCCATGACCTGCATTGGTGTAGTAGGGGTCTTTACTTGTCCTTTCAGACCCAGTCTCTACATTGACATCAGTGCCTGACGAGTGATGAGCCACATGTCGGTAATGTGAGGAATCTCGGGTAATGAACTTCCCAGGATGTTGGGCAGTAACCATGTGTCCTTTGCTGGTCACAACATGAAATGGTTCAGCATCGAAAGGAGCATCAGACTTGTGTTTTCTTTTCTGATGAACAAGTACTCGATCTCCTCTAGTGAACGTAGCATCTTTTGCGTGTCGACACTTGTTTGCATAGGCCTTCATTTTACTTTTACGATCCAAGTCTTTCAAGCAGGTTTCTTCCTCGGTATTTGATCTTCTGTTGGTCCACTAAGGTAACTTGGTCGTCATGGCTCTCCTGAACATCAAGGTTGCAGGGCTTTCACCTGATGGTCGAGTGAGGGGTTGGACGTTAAGTTCGAAGAGTAAAATTTAATACAGTTTTAAGGTCATGTTTTTTCTAGTACAGCATGTTGGACAGCTTTCTTAAGAGTACTCATGAAACGTTCAACAAGGCCTGTGGCCAAAGAGGTGTGCTCTTCTGATGCTTCACATTAAGATGACTGAGAAAGTCTCTGAATTCTCGATTGCTGAAAGGTGCCCCATTGCCAGATTGATGTCCGTTGTCAAAAGGACCGAAGAAGACAACAGCACTTTTCCCCCATGCATGCCTTGGCAACTCTGACATGTTTAAGATGTGTTAAGTGCTTTTCGATGATGGGCAGTTGCATAGATGACAGGCCTTCAGTTCTCTTTCAACTCTCTTCTCGAGATGGGGAAATCAGACTCTGTCTCAGAGAGCTCGTTTGGTGGCAACAATTCCATGACGTCCTTCATCGGCCACTTTAATTATCTGTTGTGGCAGACTCTCCGGAATGACAATTCTCGAACCTCTTAGAATAATGCCTTCCTAAGTAACGGACAGTTCGTCTTTGACGTTTCTAAACTTCTGGTATTCACTGTTACTGGTAAAAGGTCTAGAGTGCTGGTACCAAGACTGATGTGTAATAATGTCTTTCAGTTTTAGCATGTCACTTTCTTGACTCGTGCCAGTGACAATTTGTTCCAATGAAATGGCAGCTTGGGTACTTGATTTCACAAAGAAATGTAAGTATGTTTCAGGTGTCTTGGAAGCATGTCATTAAAAGACTGGACACAGTAGTAAGAATCGCACACAATAAGAGTATTCACATTAGGATCTGCAAACTCAAGAGCTAGAACAAGAGCACACAGCTCAGCCAATTGTGCTGTACAGTCCCAAGTGCCTGTGTATGCACAATGGAAGACTTAAATTCACCATTTACAATTGAACCAGCCACAATAGCGCAAGCTGCTGAATAAGCATGTTTAGACCCGATGGCCGGTTGAGCCGAGCCGTCGGTATAAATGATACATTTGTACTGATCCAAAGGAAGCGACGACAACGGAGGAGGATGAACATGTTCATGCTGTAAAAACTCCTGTGTCTGAAGAGCAGGATCAAAGATAAACATGACAGCCGATGTCAAAGAAGTAGCCTATTGTATCCAACGGGGATGCAAAGCTTTAGAGTATGGTACACTCGCCTTAGACACTGCCTCCAAAGCAGGTATAGGCAAAACCATAAGAATGCGTTTCCCCTGCGCCGGCGAGCGTTCTTTCAGAATCGCCATTTTGACCGCAGTCAAAATCTTTTCAACATTCGAAAATCGCATTTCTGCTGCTGTGTACTAATGTGATTTGTATGCTATAGGTACTGTATCCCCTTCGTTGAATGTTAAATAAGTGAAACCCACCGTCCCCGGTACAATACGTATGACCAGGTTCGTAGAATTATCACGTGTCAACCAGAAGTTAGTCTCCAGCAGATCTAACTACAAAGACTGAAGAACAGAGGTATGTTCCGGAAGCCAGCTGGCAGAAGAATATGCATAGAGTGGCTTGATACGCTGGGCATAATCAGGGATGTATGTCCTCCCGAAATTTAAAAATCCCAGCAAAGACTGGAGTTTCTTCAGTGTAGAGGGAGGTTGTAATTGTGCACATTTCTCCAGAAAGTGGAGGGCTATCCCCCTGCCTTCATAATTGAGCTTGTAGCCCAAAAAGAGCACCGCAAAACAAGCGATGTGTGATTTAGCAAAGGTAAATTTAGATCCATAGTTGGCAAATGATAGAATAATACGGTTGACTCGGACAAGATGCGGTATCAGTTAGTCGTCCGTCAGATAAATGTCATCTACGTACGAGAACACATCAGGGTCTATGCTGTGTAACAAAGACACAACACGTGCAGCAAAAGCCCCGGGGCTGTTCTTATACCCGATAGGCAAATGCGTACATTTTTTCTGATTTCCGACCGCGGTAAATGCTGTCAAGTAACGGCTCTAAGGAGCCAAGTTGTGACTGTAGAAACCATTGGATATATCCAGTGTCGTCTTGTATTTTTTACGACCAATGCTGTTCACTAGCGCAGAGCTGTACGTGTTCTGTACCGCAAACGTACGGCAATGACTATTCAAATTTTGATAATCCAATACAATGCAATAAGAACCGTCCGGCTTCCATACCGGAAAAAGAGGATTATTCATCGGTGATACACAGGATTCAATTACACCTTGATATTCCAATTGGGTTAGAATGTCACAAACAGGAGCATTAGCCTCTCGTCTGATTGGATATTGCGGTTGTGGCTGTGGCATGGACCGGAATGGTATCTCATGCGCCTGTGAATCCCTATCCCAGCCCACTTGATTACGGTACAACGCTGCGGCAATGGCCAATGCCCACTCAGATGCGTAAACCTGTTTAGCTTCCTCAGGGACGTAAGGTGAAAAACTCAGAAGTATCATCTCCTCCCCTCTAGAAGCAGCCAAAACAAATGGTGGAGGCCAATCTGCCTCCGCTAACAAAATGTCATACGAGGAGGTTAGATTTTCCCAGTAAACCGCTGCAATTGTGTGCTGTATGTCACCCTCAATTCGGAAGACAATCTCATAGAGTCTATCCGGGAGTGCAACTTGAGTGTCTGCTGTTTCTACTGTAATAAATGTATCAGTTCCTCTCGCATCCAGTCAGAGACGCACTGCCTCCTGCACTATGGTAACCTCCGCCACGCTGTTGAGCAGAATCACTGCCCATGTCCAATCTAGGAGTAACGTTCTCACCATCTGAGGCATACTTCGCTGTTAAAGCGGCAACTTTCTTCAATTGATAAGGGGGTCGAAAGCGAGACAGCCCCTTTTGTTTGTCTTTTATGTCAAACTGCTGAGGTTGATCCCGTCCCTGTTTAATTGTGGCACCTTTGCCGCGATCCTGGCGCTCCCCACCACCGACTTGAGAGTCCGATGTGTCCTTCAAAGAGCGCTGATCAGGGACTTGGAATCTATCAGGAGTCTTAATTTTCGCGCGATCGTGCAAATCATAAGTACGCTCAGAAGAATCAGGTGTCGGCGGACCAGCACGCAAACCTTGCTTCTGTTGTTGCTGCCCCTGTTTCTTATTTTTCCAGTTCTTTTTAGGAAAGAACGGGCGCCCATCCTTATCAGTTTGGGATTTAGGTTGAGCTTGAGTAAAAGGCTTAATTCCCAGTCTATTGCGCCCTAGGGTTTTATAAGCTTTAGCAATAATCTTTGGTAATTTGCGCTTGTCTGCGTCAGCAACAACCTCCAAGCGTTGTGCTAATTGTAAGCTAACAGCTTCACCCTTCACATTAGCAGGATCATATCGGAAACAATGTCGAACATCCCCACCAGTTTCATCCCCAACTCCAGAGCCGCCTCGGCCCCATGTTCATCCTGAAAACGTTTTATCACGGAAGGGAGAGCGGTCATTGAGGGGGTGCCAAAACACATCGAATATACCGCGGCAAACACTCTACCTCAAGTGTTACAATCAGCTAACTCGGGAACAAGGCCTTTAGGTAAGCTCATAGTCAGAATACTGTGTTTCTCCACAGGTGTGGTATTTGGAAAAACAGCTTTGAGTTGTCCAAATATTTCAGCAAGCCAATAAGGAAGCTCGTCCTTATTTTCCGGACGCTTGCCCATCACCGAATAAATCATGACAGGACTAATAACTACACCACCGGGACCTGGTGGTTCTGCAGCAACTCCAGGTGGTCCCACCTGTATGTTGCGCGACATTAACTGTATAACAGCTCTAAGTATACGTATTAACGAAGTATGTAATACGCGTAGCTCTGTGACTGGAACATTAAGATAATTCGGATGGGGGTATACCCAGCCAAAACGGGCCATGTGGCCCCATCAATCGATAAGGGGCCTAAACGGACCACTGTCAAAGGGTGCGGAAGGGCGCCATTAAACCATATGGTGTGTTGCCAAGCTATTAACGGAACTTCAAGAGATCGATAAGGTCGATAATCCTGCGGAAGTGCTGTGGCAGTATATTCGTGAAAGAAATGATAATTTCCATTCACTGCCGGAAGGGTGACCCAAGAATAAAATACCTCGAAGCGGTGAGCTGCATCCGCCTCAACAACAAAAATAAGATCAGCACCGGCATTAGGGACTCCATGTTGAGTCAAGTAAGTGGTAACCGGTGCGCGGTTAGGACCCACAATGGCCACCGCCATAATCAAAACAAGAGGACAACAACCTAGGAGCGGCAGCGCAACAACGGGTAAAAGAAAGAAAAAGACCTTTTAAAATTCAAGCTTGAAAAACCTATAAAATCTCAATATAGGAGGCTACACCATCACAACTGTCTCCAAAACAGAAGTGGGGGGATTGTGGACAAGCACTCCTCAGGAGTCTGCAGATAAGAACCAGACCAAACGTTGGCGGCGCCATGTTGCAGGGATTCTGCACAGACAAGAACTATGCGCAGGAAAACGGGACCTCGGTGCATAGGGGCTAAGCCTTCCTACCACCTCAGTACCCAAAATCCCAGGACCGACTAGCTATAGTGTCTCACTCACTCTCCTACATAATCACGAAGATGCAAATGATTAGACACCCCAGAACACAACACTCCCGACTCTCTCAGGAATCGCGGTAGCAAGACGTACCCTTTCGCTCACTCACTCGTACCTGTCCACAATAAGAATTGACAGGGTCACTGTTATAGTTCAAAATGTTTATTTTAACTATAGTGCTCTATAATGCAGTATACGAGCCACTACCAGCAGCAAAACGCATAAACCTAAAACAGTTAGCATTGTAGCAAGTCCATAGATTATGAAGGGGGATGTCATCGTATACAGACAGTGGGTAAAGGACTATAAGGCCTAACCACCCTCCCCTTGGCCAGAAGAAGTTTTATTATATAAAAGAAGATCTCTGGCTTTGTCAGCAGACCCCATACCTTGGTGCCAGGATGGATTTTTACATCATAGGAACAGCATAGCTCTTCTCCCTGGAAAGGTCCCTCTCCAAGTGTGTGTTAAACCAATATGCATCCCCATAATATCAAAGCACGAGTTTCCAGCAGTCGCAGCTGTGTTAGCATGTTTTGTCTAGGTGCTAGGGACTGACCAGAACAGAATAACAAGGGGCATTGTTTATCGACCTTGCATATCGTGTTCAGATTAAACTCCAGGAACAGGCAGGGAACGCAGAAAACAGACGGTTCTCATGTGAAAGGCACAAACAGAGTCGTGCAAAATAAAGTCATGTAGTAACGTGCGCAAAAGCAGCATCATGGCAGCAGAGCTCATGCTAACTTAGCAATGTCCACAATGACCCTAACGGCCATGCGACAGTAGAGGCACTCATGAGAAGTAGTCTGCAGGGTGAAGACCTTTCCCTGGACAATGCATGATGGTGTAGTTGTATTCTTGCAATCTCATACCCCAACGTTCAATGCGAGGAGGCATTTTTGCACTTAGATTGCCAAACATGGTAATAATGCTTGATGACCTGTCATAAGGGTGAAGGGTTTTCCATACAAGAATGTTGAAATGTTCACAAGCCCACAACACTGCTAAGCTTTCTTTCTCATTTGCTATGAATAAGCACGTTCAGTTTGGGACAAACTTCTATTTGCATAGGACACAATACATCTTCAAGCTTTTGGGTATATGCTGTGCTGCACCAGTGTGGTGCCTAACCCGACTGGACTAGCGTCAACAAAAACCTCGGTATGAAGCTCTGGATCACAGTATGCAATTTCAGGAGCATTCTCAATAGCTTGTTTGATTTTCTGAAAACTTTGCTCGCATTCAGGTGACCAATGAAAAGAAACATTTTTTTTGTCAAATCTCTTAATAGCGCACTGACAGTTGCAAAGTCTCGTATATATCTAGAACAATAGCTGGCCATGCCAAGGAATGAACGTAACATAGAAACGTCATGTGGGGGACTGGTAGTTGACAGCGCTTGCACTTTAGCTGAATCGGGTGTCATGCACCCATCAGAAAAGATATAGCCAAAGAATTGTAACTTTGTCTTATGGGACTCACATTTCCGAGCATTCATAGTTAAACCTGCATCAGCGAGCAAACGACACACTTGTGTGAGAGCTTTATCATGCTCCTGCTGTGTAGCTCCGAAAACCAATATGTCATCATAATTGAAAGCATTCATGACAGGCTGTATGGCACGTCGAATGACATTTTGAAACAGCTCAGCAGCTGATGACACACCGAAACTTAGTCTTTTGTAACAGAACAAACCAATATGTGTAAAAAAGGTTGTAATGTATCTGCAATTCTACTTGAGTTCCAACTGATGACTTCCTTTATTCATATCAAGTCGAGAGAATACCTTTGCACCATTTAATTGAGTTTTTTTATCATGTTGGCAACGTGCGGACCTTGACGTCGTTCTCTCTCGATTGCCTTGTTCACTTGACGCATATCCACGCAGATGCGTACAGCTCTTCACTATCCTTTTTGGGTACTACCCCTATGGGAGAAACCCATGGAGTTGGACAAGTGGAACGCTCAATGATATCATGTTTGAGTAAGGATTTAAGTTCGTTTTCAACAGCTTCCTGTAAGTGAAAAGCAATTTGTCTGTGTCTTTGAACAATAGGACGGACGTCCTCATTAATTTGTAATTGGACTTTCATAGTCTTAAGTTTTCCAAACCCATCAAACAACAAAGGGAATTGACCTACTATTTCATGATGAGCATTCATGTTATAGTTCAGTCTCATATCAGCACCTGCACTGAAACAGTAAACGGGCACTGGACGCTGTACCTTGAAGTACGTGAATGGATGCTTGCACTTTTGTTTTCTTGTGTTTCATCATTGCTACAAATGCACCTTGAATATTTAGTGGTGTCAATGCAGCCCACGTATACACTTTAGTTTTCAATGGCGTAAGTTGAGGCATTGAAGACAGTTAGTTAATTATATTTCTCCTCTGGCATAATATTTATCGACACACCACTGTTGATAATGAAAGGTATTGAACAACCGATAACTTTAAGTGTGATTTTCGGGCAATGTTTGGATGACTTTGGTGCTTTGTCATGTCAACTTTTCTTGGACCGGTATTTTTCCTCACTTGCGGCTAGTCCAACATGCACATGTTTCTCTGAGGTAAACATCGACATGGAACAACCATCTTCCTCACTTTCACTTGACATAAATACTGAAGAATTGTTTGACAAAGATTTAGATGGCAATCAACTTCGTTTGATGTCGATTTGCCTCAGCTGATGTGCTCGCTGGGCCTTGTGGGCGTGCGTCAGACGTCGCTTCTGGAATGTTCGGGCAGTCATTTTGTCTTTGTGCCGTGATGCATTTACTTTTTACTTCGCCTTGCAGACCATTACACAATGGTTCTCCTTTTCACAGCCTTTGCAGATCTGTCGAATAGTGGGACATTTACCTTTGTGTAGAAACGCAAATCTACACTTGAAGCACAGCTTCTTTTTCTGAGGAGAAATCACATTGTACTTTAGCTTAATTTTCAATTTCAAAACTGACTCACTCTGGGCATAAGCAGCCTCCATGTCAGCAGCTTGTCGATCAGCATACTCTTCAGCTCTAGCAGCCATGAGAACTCTCTCCAGACTGAGTTTTATTTAGAATTTGTCGCCTGAACGAATCAGGCAAGCATTCATCAATCACTCTGAGGTGCATAGCTTCTTCATCATTAAATTAATTGAACTTGCAGTGTTTGATGAGCATATCCAGTCTCTCAGCAAATTCTTTGGAGGTCTCACCAGCTATCTGTAATTCTTGACTGATGATGTACCTTTCTTAATCTACATTCGGCATTGGTTTGAATTTGAGATTCAAGGCTCCTTTGATTTGACTGTATGTCATTTCGTCAGCTCGCGACATTTTCTTTATGACTTCTTTTACACCTTCACCAGCAAGATTCATAAGGTACTTGATAATTTTTTTGTTATCTGCTTCTTCTCTTGCATCACTGAAATCATCAAATGTCTCTATCCAGGCAGTCCATCTGTTGCCAATATTCAGCTTTTTGGTGGTATCGAATGGCGGTTGTGGTTTCAAAAGAAAGCAGCTGCATTGTTACCATTTATGAGATTGGCTGACACTGAGGGTGGAGTTCTCTCTGACATTGTCTGCTGTCCGCTAGGACCTGCTTCATTCATACTATCTCTAAGGCCCCAGGACGCGCTGGCCTCTGGATCATCTGGGACAGTCTGTGGAACCTTGACCTGCCTCTTGGTCTCCATGGAAGTCCTTTGCTTCCAGGAGACCTATGGAGTTGTTCTGAGCCGCCACCCGGTAGCTTTAGTGGTGTGAATGCTTCGGGTATGGACAGCTCCGCAAGCAAAACCATGGGTGCTTCCTCTGGGGTCACTTCCCCCAGCACTGTGGCATGATGACTCCCTTTGCTCAGTTCTGGTAAGCAGATGACCGTTTCTTGTATTTGAATTTCATTGCTTGTGTCACTTTGTACTGCCTGACAACTGGTTGATCTCTGCCTCGCAGCACTTCTGTTCACAGCATTATCTTGCAAATTTGATGCTCTTTCAAAACCTGGTTGCATCCACCTATAGTATTATCACTCGGTATGATGTATGGCTTTGAGTTGTGTAGTAGCGTGGTACCTCTCTTTGCAGCCTTCCCAGCACGTTCTCGGCCAATGATGTGTAGACGTCTCAAAGAAGCTTTCGTTATCGTCAAATCCTTTACAGGGATTGGGGCTGCTCTTTGAATCCACACAAGCCAAACATCGATCCCACACTTAGACTGAGCCACACGTGGCAGTCACAAGCAGTTTGCTGGACCACAGCAAACTCTCTGGGAGAGCACTGGTGATTTTCAGGTTACTTATCCCTTATCTCGTCGCCAGTTGGAGCGTCTTCCCCAGCCCAGGTACTCACCAATGAATACGCCACACACGGAGCTTAGTATAACATGTCTTTATTATTCTGCAGGTAATTCAACTCAACATTCTAAACCTACTTTCACTTCACTCTGCTCTAAAGCTTACGTCACAGTTATATGGAGTCTATCAGAAGCCAGAAGGGTGCCATCACTGCATTTTCACACAACACTACACCAGGTCCTGCAGATTTCTTCACTTCAGGTGTCACCCCCATCAAGTTGATAGGTGGTGTGGGAGAAAAGGAGATAACTGTCTCTTTGGAAGTGTAGTTACCCTTTGGCTCTGACCAGTCCACTGCCGGTACTGCTTCCAAACAGCTGATGAGTTTAAGACGTAAAGGCTGCTCCCCCTTTTGTGCCCCTGTTATAGATCTCTCTGAGTAAAAGATTCACAGGTCCACATCTCCTTCCAGTTGTCACTTCAAGACAAAAGCTTTGGCTTGCCTATTTAGTGATGGATTTATATAGTTACTAAACTGCCTTGAACCAGCCCTGAACCATGCCAGAGGAATGCAAAACTACTATCTGAAAATATGGTTTAAGAAGGGAACTGAAACATCACGTCAATGCTCCAGGCCTTCTCGCTGACTAGTGTTAGCGACACCCCACAGGGTGTTGGAGAATATTCTGAGTTCCATAGTTGGTGTTCTTGACAGCCAGCTTTCCACTTAAGTGGATAACTTCACCTGAGAAATCATCGCCTTTCTGATGGATGATCTGGTGGAGTTGGGCAGGCTTCTTGGTGGAGGAGCTGTCTGGAGAAGAAAGCGCAGTTGATCACTGCATTCTGCAGTACCAGGGGGAAGAAGGGCACTGCAAGGATCTGTGGTTAGCCGCTGCACCACTGGCAGCTAATGCACATGGTTGCCACTAGCTGGGCTATGAGAGTGCTCCGTCCCACCTCCCTCACATTGGATAGTTCAGTGGGTTTGCTGGATTAAACTGACACTAATAATTTACCAAATAAGTAGCTCTGTGAAGCTGTGGCCCTCCTGTAGCCGAGCTGGTTCCTAATGCCTCCCTGAAGCAAGAAGTTCTTGATTGTCTGTTAACACAACTGGTGTTTTAGGTGGCTGATAGAAATGTATCCTGTGGGACACAGTACACTGGTGTAACCTTTGCCCCCATTCACCACTGCAACCAAAGGAGCCTTGAATGCAGGTTACATGCATTACTTTAGTTCCCTATGAAATCCTGATCCATTGGCCAATAGAATCAGCAGACATTGAGGGGATCCTCATTTGCTTGGATAGGGAGATTTGTTTGGGCCTGTTGCTATTGAATGTAGAGGTAATACTTCACCCTGGAGGAACAAAGGAGAAAGATAAGGGGCTGGGTAAAGAAAGAAAATGTGAATGTGGGGGATGCAGAAGAGCAGCATATACCCCTTGACTGGTTCCCCTGCAGTGCAACGTAAAAGGTCCCACTGAGGGCTCTGCCACCATAAAGACTGGCATTTACGCCTGCTAATCAGAGGGTATTTGAATAATAGCAATAAGATAATCTAGCACAGCAAGCTTATGGACTGACCCTGGGGGTCAAGGAAAAGAGCCATAGTTAAATCACTTATTACAGTGTGAGGCCCAGTTTGTCTAATTCCTGAAGATTTCATATTTCCCTCAAGCATTATGCTCTATTGATGTTGTCTAGAAGAAGTACTTTTTCTTACTATTTTAAAGCACTGGCTAAGCAATCGTATTATTGGGAGTTACAGAGTTGGGAGTCTCTAACTCCACATCACCTCTCTGATTTAGCCTTGTAATGCTCAACCTGTTACCCTGAGGGTCAAATGCTAAAAGGGTGTTCTTAGTACTCAGTTGTCAGATCCCTAGTGAGTCAGCCCCAAGAGGCCAGAGGCAAATGGACTCTATCACCTCAAATAGCTCTGGTAACACCTGAGTGCCCTGAGGCTCCTAAACTGGATCTGAAAAGGGGATATTTGCACTGACTGACCTGAATGCACATGCTATTTCTGATGGTTTCATCAAGAGGTTTAAGAAAGATGGCTTATAATAGGAGAGACATGAAACACCTGTGATAGGTGCCCCGTTTGATCGCAATTGGCCCCATGCACTTGCCTTTTGTTAGTAATTCAGTATTTGCATACTAACATAATGTCATAAATAACTGAAGGAGGGATGGGTGGATATATGGCTCCAGAGGCTGAGTTGATTTACTAATCTTAGAAATTTATTGCTATCACAGAACTGAAAGACAGACATATGTTATAATAGGTGTTGTTCCTCCAGGTTGGTAACAGGTGGTGGCGTAGGTGGTTTGTTTTTTCTCGCCTTCTCCTCAGGTCTTCCAAAGAGGTTATCGCCACCAGTATCCTCAGGGAAAACAGGTAAAGTGGTGGTAAGTATTATGAACTTACTTATGCGGTTGTTTCACCCTTTACCGTGTCACCCATGAATTACTACCTAGGCCCAATGTAGCTGGATTCTTTGTCACCCTTTCTTCATAGTTATGTGATTGCCCTACTACAGAGTTGACGTGAATAACCCTTTTACCGGTTCCAAACTGTGTGCCAACTGGTTTTTTCTTGCTATACCAAGGAGACCTGGGCGTTTTGGTGAGCAGTATCCTTACTTCACCCAAAACATAACAATCACCTACCCTTGTGCACTACAGTGGGGAACCACAACTGAAGGACAACACAGTGCATGCCCGTAACAAAAAACAGTCTCAGGGTGACACTCGTGCTCCCCACCACCCTTATGAAATAAAATTGGTCCCCTCCCGGTGTTTTTAGAAGTTCCCCCTTCCCTGGTCACTCACCGCACTGCACTGCCATAACTCTCGTAAGTTGTGGTCAGCGCGTAGGCGTCCTCCGGTGGCGTCCACCACTCCTCCATCCACGTCTTCTGGGATTTCTCTAGGGAGGCGGTGGTGCTCATCCTGGCTCCCGACCCTCCTGCGGTGTCTTCCACGTACTCCTGACACTCCATGTCCTCTCCTCCATTGGCACTGTCTGAGTCTTTCTCCCATGTAATTCGTCTCTGTAGAGTGGCTCTCGAGATTCTGCTGTGCACCCTCCCAGTTATCCTTCCTTCCTTTTGGAGCTGTTGCTCGACCCCCTGCACCAAGAAAGAGAAGTCTTCTCTTAATGTCTGTGGCACTTTTGTTTGTCCTAATCCCTCCTCTGTCCAAACACCCTTTTGTCTCTTTCTCTTCCCAGGTTTGATGGCTGTTCCTGCTTCAGGAGGATTGACTCCCAGTGACTTTTGAAGGTAAGTGTTGCAAGCAGGGAAGGGGCTCTCCACAATCACCTAGTGAAGGGAAATTCATTTAATTCATTATCTTCCAAATATTTCCAGTTCACCAGGATAAAAAGCCTTATCAGCATCCAGAAACAGAATTGACAAAGAAGAGCAGATATGCTCACAGTAATCAATAGTCTCCAAAATGTAACTCATATTTGCGAGACAGAGCTGCCCTGCAATGAACTTGGCTTAATCAGGATTTACAAAAATGGATATTAGTGGCTGTGGCCAATCTAGTTAATACAACATTCATGAAAATGTTGTAGTCAGAGTCTAGTGAAGTGATTGGCTAATATGATACTCAGAGTCCTATTATTTCTCAGGTTTTAAAAAGTGATCAAAGTACGCAATCGAAATGAGACTGGAACACCTCACCTCTTAGAAGTTTATTGAAAAATATCAACCATCTTTGTAGCCAGTTCAGCCATAGGAAAGTTGTATAACTTTTTCAAAACTCTGCCTTTACTGAGGTGAGTATTTATAGAGTTTCCAATACCTCTTACACTGTGATTGGTTCAGAAAGCACAAGTCAATCTTCTGCTGACAGCTTATTTAGTTTGGCTGTTTCCAGAAATCACAAAATCTTATCTGCTTTTTGGTGGAGTTTCTCAGCATATAGCTTTTGGTAGACTATTTTAAAGTTTCCACCAGTGCCATTATCTTCATATCAATTTTTCTTTTCATTTAATTCTTGACTCCCTCAATCCCAGAAACTTTTGTCTGCCATGCTCATATTTTACCCATCTTATTCTCTTCCTTAAAGATCCTTTGAAATATGATTTGCTGGTACACAATCTCACTTTCAGTCTAAAATTGCATGCTCTATTCCCGTTTCCATAAAACTCTGAACCTTATCTTCTGAAGCATCACTGGCAATGTCTTCTGCAGTAACAAGCTTTTTCTCTATTGCTAGTGTGTCTTACCATACGTTTTCAACTTACATGTTATGTTATGTTATAAGAATTTTATAAAGCGCTCGTACACCAATTGGTTTCATGGCGCTGTCTAGGAAGATGGATTTGGCCTGCTGTCCGGCTAAGTAGCTGTCTGAAAGGGTAAGCCGATAGTTCATTCGTAGGCCTGGATGAACAACCATGTTTTAAGTGACTTTCTAAAACTCAGTAGGTTGATGCTGGATCTGATTTCCAGGGGGATAGAGTTCCACAATTTAGGGGCCAAGGTGGCAAACCTGCAGCCACCTAGGCGCTTAAGTTTAAACGTTGGAACCTTCAGAAGTTGGAGATGAGCTGAGCGTAGGTTGCGAGAAGGGATGTAGCAGGAGATCAGGCTGTCCATGAAATTTGGGCTTTGACAAGACAAGGAATTGACCAGCAAGCAGCCCGTTTTGAAGGCGCAACGTTGGAGAATAGGTAGCCAGTGTAGCTTCTTTAGAAGGGGGGAAGCATGTTGCCACCTGGGTTGCCTATAGATCACTCTGGCCGCTTGATTCTGGATCATCTGTAGCTTTTTAGAGAGATAGAGTGGGATACCAAGGTAGATAGCGTTAGAGAAATCCAGGCGTGATAATACCAAGGCTATCACCACCTGAATTAAGGCTTCATGGGTAAGAAGTCTACTTATTTTCCTGATCTTGCGCAGCTGGAGGAAACAGGCGGAGACCACAGAGCCGACCTGAGTTTTTAGCGTGAGATCACTATTTATGACTCCCAAGCTTTTAACAGAGTTGGCCAGAATCGGTGGGGGGCCTAGTTCGTTAGGCCAATAGTGTGGGCCCCATTCATTTATGCTGCCACTGGTCAGGACTACTTCGGTTTTACCCGGGTTCAGTTTTAAATGGTTGCAGTCCATCCAGTGGCAGATAAATTGCATAGTAGACTGAAAGTTAGAGATAGACGGAGGGGAATTATCAATGGTGAAAAGTAGCTGCAGATCGTCAGCATAATTAAATGTGACAGTATTCCTTTCTCTTAGGGATCATAACAGTGGGAGCAGGTAGAGATTGAAAAGGTGTGGCGAAAGCGAAGATCCCTGTGGGGCACCACACGTGATTTCCACTTTAGGGGCCGTAAACTGACCAGTACGGACTGCCTGGGAGCGGTCTTTCAAATAGGAGTTGACCCAACAAAGGGCTGGACCTCGAAGGCTTGCCTCCTCGACACGGTCCAACAAGATACTGTGGTCGACCGTGTCGAATGCTAATAATGAGATCAATTCTTCACTAAAATAAGCCTTGAAGACTTCCCAGATGACACCCTTAGGGGCAGACTCTTCTTTGCACTCAATCTATGACTCGAGAGCTTGACTACATATGTCCTATTGTATGGGTTCTTAAAAGTACATAGCCTACCACTGTGGAACCCAGGGCAATATACAACAATTTTTAGATGCTAAAGGCTTAGAGTTCAAAAAATATATATAAGGTCTTTCCACGTATGTTTAGAATGGCCTCTCTCCCTTCATCAATAAGAACATAGCTATGTTGTCACAGTTTCCTGCAACTGTGCCCTCCTTTTATGAAAGCTGGTGGTGCAAGAGGAGACCAAATAGCAATCTTATAGCTTGACAGCAGCATTATAATCCTTGCCTACAGTACCACAAGATGGTAAGGTAGCCAATTCCAGCATGTGTTTTTCCAGTAGTCAGGGGTCAGCAGCTTTGGGCCTACCTGCTTATTGAATCTTGTGACCATTGTTTAACAGTAATTTGCTCTTTGCTGTTAATCATGCATGCTACCCCTCTGTCTGGGCTTACAGCATTGCAATAAACCGCTTAATGCACCCAGGTAGGGACCTCTAATAATCAAAAACCTTGAGACACCAGGGGCCATGTTTATCAACATTGTTCACCCCTACAAAGTCGCCAGAAGTGATGCAAACTTGTGTAAAGAGTTTTTTCTATTTTCTAGCACAAAACTTTGTTTGTGTTGGGATTTTGCCTACAAGTAACACAAAGTAGTGGTATGTGCTACTTTGCACTACTGTGTGTCAAAGGGGCGTACGCGGGTGGTACCTGGGGGTTCTCATGCTACCACTTATGATTTTACATGCAAAGGTCTACTGACTAAAATTTGTAGACAGGTCTTTGCGTAAAAAAACACGCTCCTTGAAGCAGGTGCAAAGTAGCAGCAAAGGGTTTTGTTCTCTACATTGCACGTGTGCTGCACTGTAGAAAGCTGTTTGATGTGAGTGATAGTTTTGAACGAAGAAATGCGAGGGACCCATTTTTTGGTATCCAAGAGGGGAATCTGTGAGTCTGACCACATTCAGAATACTCTAATTACACTGAATTTCAGGAAGAATAGTGAGCCTGATCAAATTACTGAAAGACATCTCAATGGAGCCTTTACTCTCTGCTCTCTCTGTTATAGCCACGAAGCAGAGATTGGACCTCCTTGATCAATCTTCCAGAACTGGTATTTGCCTCCTAGCGTGCAAAGAAAACGCAGTGTAGGGCTTGATAATTTCAAGACTGGATTATGGCAATGTATTATATTTAGCCGTCACACAGTCTCAGCTGCGGCGATTGAAGACTGCAGAATTCGGCAGCTCGTCTGCTATGTCGCATCCCACGCACTGAATCATTTTCAAAACATTTAAATAACTTACACTGGTTCCCAATTGCCAAACGTATAACATTTAGGACTCTGTATTATGTTTTTAAAGCATGGCATCGAATGGGCCCGACATATACGCTCTTTCATACATCCGTATGTCCCCAGGCGAGCTCTATACTCTGGAAACTCTAATTTAGCCTCTATTCCAAGATTCAAAAGGGCTAGACAAGGTGGCCGTTCTTTTACTCACTCAAGTCCTAAGCTATTGTATAGCTTACCTGTTGAATTGCGATTATGCAACTCTACTGTTTTGTTCTGTAAGCTACTTCAAATCTGGCTTTTCTGAGCTAGTGTGGGTTTTTTGGTCCTTTCCGCTAGTGCTGGGAAACCCTGGTAGAGTAGCCATGTGCTTTACAAATCTGATTGATTGATTGAGATCTTCATTTTTCTGCTGCCATTGTTTTCTTCATTGTATCTTCCATTGTTGTAATTCTGTTTGAGATAATCATTATTTTCCCCTTTCACGATACCCTATGATGTTGCATCATCAGTCGGTCTGGCAAAACGATGGGGGCAATAAAAGATGAACAATTATGGGGAGGCAACTGACAGGTTAGAGTTAAGTACTGAAGGAATACTTTTTGCTCAAACAATTTTACCAGCAATTTGTGTTGCAGTAGATTTATTATTGGACTTATTACTTCACTCTTTAGCCACACTCCCTGGGAACAACAACACAATTACTTGAACTAACCTCTACCTTTACCCTTCCACGCCTAGCCAAAACACTGTTCTCGGTCCAATTAGTCCTCAACCAGAAAAGCCTTTACTTCTGGTTTTTTTACCAGGAGTCTGTACCCTCTGTCTGAAATATTTACATTCCCTGATGGATTTTCTGATGGTAACACTTGCTTCTTACAAGGAGTTCAACTGACAGACCATTCGTCATTTTTCACAGGTGGTGCACAGCAGCAACTCCAGCTGAAGGTGAACAGCAGTAAGCTCGTAGCACATTTAATAGCTCCTACTGCGTTATTGGTTCTTGCACTAGCTCTGCTGGGTGTGGTTAAGAGTTTACCTGCTTCACCCTCCTCTGGGTGCTATAGGGCAGCGCTAGCACTATGCAATGCGGCTACCAATCGATCGAGGGATCTCTGCTCCAAAATCATGGCCCCCAATGCTGTTCTGACATCAATGTTTGGTTCAATGACACAATACAAACATACAAAAACAGTGGAAATTAAATATCGTTAGCAAAACCTTCCTATACTTAACTAATAAAACCACAAATATCGAGAACACACATATAGCTATTAAAATATCATTTTTTAACTATATCGAAAACAAAAATATCAGAACCCTGATATATATCAAAAACTAGCTTGCATAGTAAGAAAGTAAGTAATACTTATATTTAAACCAAAACCTACTTTCAATCAAAACTGTAAAACAACAAATAATTAAGAATACACTCTACAACTTCTATCTCTTTACATTTACTTACTATAAGAAAATTCTACAACAATGGAAGTGTTCAGCTACCAAAAAACAACACTGATTACAAATCAGAAAAAAGACATTAAAAAAGTAAGTTTATGTAAATTATTATAAAACAGAAACTCACACTAAAACAGAAATAAATAAATGCTAATAACCTCAACTTCTATAAACTAGGAACAAATAAACATTTCCAACACCCCATCAGAAAAACTGAAAAAAAGTGTGGAACATCTAAGAAGAACATACATTTCAGTATGAATAAGAAAGCTTGTTGCAAAAATGTGTATATATAAATAACAAACATATAAATATTTTAAAATTGTAATTCTTTATACAATTACACTATTTTCAGATGTAATGACAGAAACAGCAAGATATATAACATCACAGAAAGGAAAGCAACTGTTATGTCACATAGGCTACACCTACAACCAAGACGGTACATTGATGGAAATGTGAATTGGAAATGTACTAAATATTAACCTAATGCATGCTATGATAGGGCCACTACTAAAGATGATATTGTAATTAATGTAAGGGAATACCACCACCATCCCAAATGTGATAGAAGTAAGAGAGGTATAGTAGGATATAAGAGAGGCAAGCATTAGCTCCCAGGAGCCCACAACATAAATCTTAAGAGACATACTCCCTAAAGTCCTCGAACACATCACAGGCCAACTACCACCTATACCCACTTTAAAACATATAATGGCACACACTAAAAAAGCAGCCAGTGATGCACCTCCCACCCCTAAAAGATACCAAGATGTCGAAATACCTGAAAACTTTAAAACCACACATAATGAGGAAGCCTTCCTATTATATGACAGCCTAAACAATGATAGATGAATCCTAATATTTTCTATAGCACATAACTTACTAAAGCAAAGCTATTATCAAACCTGGATGATAGATTGGACCTTCAAAATGTGCCCCAAACAATTCACTCAGATATAAATCATTTATGGTGAATATGACACCTCAAACATCCCTTTTATACATGCCCTACTACCAAATAAAGAAGGTATAACATAACATGTGTATTTGTAAAGCGCATGTTCACCACTACGGGTATCTTGGCGCTGAATAACAGATGTTTGTTGTTACCCAACTCAATGGTACTCATTTTATCGACCTCAGATGGATGAAAGGCTGAGTGGACCTGCCGGGATTTGAACCTGTGACCATGAGGTTGAACACAGGCCCCTGCAGTAGACGCATTAGTCCACTGAGCCACCAGACCCGGCATCACTTACCACGAACTCTTAAACCATATTAAGCATACAACAAACAACTACTAACCACAAAAAATAATCATAGACTTTGAGCAAGCCATTTATCAAACGATTTAAAAGGTTTACCCACACACAGCCATAGAAGAATGTTAATACTATTTCAATCAAAGCATATGGAGACATCTCGAGCAATCTGCAGTAAGGGCCTGATTACGAGTTTGGCGAACGAGTTACTCCATCACAAAAGTGACGAATATCCTCTCCGCCCTAATATGAGTTCCATTATGTTCCATTGGATATATAATTGAACTCGTAATACGGCGGGCGGGATATCCGTTACGTTTCTGATGGAGTAACCTGTCCGTCAAACTGGTAATCAGGCCCTAAGTGTAGACCATGCTATAAATAATAAATTTGCCTTTGAAATAAAAAAAACATTATAGCACTAACCTATGTCCCTGTCACTGAGGTAGCCAACCACTGCAATTTACTAACAGAAAGCCCTTTCTACCAACAAAACTAACACAAACTAAGCCCCCTAATGGATTATTTTGAAGATACTTGGGTTGGCAGACTACATTGCTCCGAACACAGACACCAACCCAAATTCCAAATACTTTGGTGGAATGTCTATGACAACACCTTGACACAGGAAGCCAAAACAAACAATGAAGTGTAAGGATGGCACAATGCCTTCCAATCCACACTAGACAGAACCCAAACTACACTTTATAAATTTATAGAAGCCCTACAAAAAGAGCAAGGCTACCAACCACTGCGAATAGAGCAATCTGTAACCCAAATTGCACATCAACTTAGCAAACAAACCAAAAGAATGTATGACATGCTACAATTTAAAGTTAAACTCTTCATAAACAACAAAATAGTAGATTACCTAGAAATAATAACCAAACGCATATTATAAAACAAATACTAACATATAAAACTCCCCAAAAGTATACCATAATCCTAGCCAACATTCCAATTTGTTTTTATATAAATAATAAACATAGTATTGTATTACATCAGGCAAATGTTAAATAAAACTCCCATTTTAAATAAAACTGATATAATACAATAATATATATTATTTATAAATAAAAAAACTAACCCTCACCAAGCAAAAACCTCAAACAACAAACTCAATCCATTGTAAAAAATAATTACAACACATAAAATACACAAACCCAAATAACAATCACATAACACTTACATAAATGATCAAATATAACAGTTCCCACCCAAAACAAATACATTAAATATAACTTACTGTTCTGTAGCTAGAGATCATCCTCTCTATCCATGTAGTTAAAAAGTATAATCCACCAGAAAACTGGTAAAATATTTTCTAAAAAGCCCCCTAAAAATGCAAAAATAAACCCAATCCAATAGAGATCCATCAAAGCAATCCAAAGTATCCAGGAATCATAAAAAAAAGTATTTAATAAAAGAAACGCTTGTGGAAACTTAAACATAATAAAGTCAATTTAAAAAATATTGGTTTATTAGAAACCCAAACGGATTTCCTTTAAAAAATAAAAGCTAAATCCAAATGCCCATAAGACACGTTTGTAAATGGAAATCTGCAAAGTAAAACTGAAACCCACTAGCAAAAAGCAATACAATCAAAATTAATTGTACATTACACTTAGGGGCCGATTCCGATCTCGGTCGGAGGCGCACCCAATACCATTCGGTCGGGAAAAAAGCCATGCGAAAGCCTGTTTCCCGACCGAACCGTACTGCGAGTCCGGCCGAGCGAGTACGATGCGAGTCGCCGACCGACTCGTCCGGGCGACCCGACCGCTCCGACCGACTCGTACCCGGATCGTGCCGCTCCGACCGACTCGGTCGGACCCGAGTCGCACCGCGCAATGGAGACGTTTTCCGGCCGGGTAAGTACGATGCGCACCTCGACCGCTCCGACCGACTCGCGCCGTCCGACTCGAACTCGCTGTCGGAGCCGTACTTTGGGGGTCCGTGTCGGACCCCCTGTACGCGTACCCGTGCGAGGCGCACACAGGGGGGACCCATGGGTCCCCCTACCTGTGCGTGTACGCCGCGAAGCGCTTCGCGGCGTACTCGCTGTAGGGGGCGCCCTTGTCCGCCTCGCAGCCATTGAGGCAATGGGAGCCCGCGTACGCGTTGTACGACCGGCTCCCATTGAGTTCAATGGGAGTCCGACCGACTCGTGTCCGATAACATACGGACGCATCGGACTCGTTCGGTCGGACTGCACGGGTCCGATTCGGTCGGAAATCTCTCCGGGTCCGGCTCGGTCGGAGAAATTTCCGGCCCGAATCGGAATCGACCCCTTAATCATAAAAAAGCAAGTAACATAACAAAATATAACGCAACATATCAATACATTAATAAATCACTGTATGAAAACATAAATCAACACAAAAGTAAAAAACACTACAATTACTACAACTTACGGGCCAATTACGATGTCGGGCGGAAAGCCTCCGACCGACAGTCGGATTCTCCAAGACCGTGTCGGAACCCTTCCACCCGACTCAGTCGCATTCCAATCCGCCCGACCGATTATGATGTTCGCAGTCGTATTGCAAACCGCACGGTCTTTCCGAATCGGTTCCGACCGGCTCTTGGAGTATTCGTGTCAGTCGGTGGTGCATCGTACAGCTCTATGGACAGCGTTTCCGACCAAGCGATTACAATATCGGATTCCAACAGCCTTTCCGAGTCGGTCTGTCCGACACGAAAAGGCTGTTGGAAACTGATTTTGGGGGCCCCTAGAAGGCCCCCCTTCATCCTGCGGCCTCCGGTTGGGGGCCGAGGGACCCCCCCTGTAAACCCATGCACTGTGTGGCAGGCACAATGGGGTGTCTGCAACAGGGAGCAGGGTTTTCTGCAAACACCCCATTTCCCCATACGAGCCAGTGTTGTCGGGTGGAACACGGGCTCCCTTAGAAGTCAATGGGACTCCGACCGAACAGTGTTCGTTCGCATCGTAATCGGTCGGGTTGAACTGCCGATCACAAGTCGGTCGGATCTGATTCCGAGAAGGAGTCTGGCAGAAAGTTTTTACACAACATCGTAATCGGTCCCTAAATGTGCTAAAACCCACAAACAACACTATAACTAACCCCTAGAACACCCCTACATCCCCCACACTCAAACCCTAAAAGAAAAACCTTTAAAAAGAAATATCTGTTCAGACAAATAGCAGCTCCTTGCTGCGACCTGGATCCCGGAATATAGACAAAAATTGAGACAAACAGAACACAAAATGGTAGGTAGCGGTAAAACAAAATGGCTGCTGAATGAAACTAAAAAAAGACTAACTCCCTATAGCAATGAATGGGAATATAACAAAAAAATTTAAAACATGTTTTCAAAATTGGAAAAAAATATTAAACGTTAAATAATGATGTCAAAATATGCAAAAAAATTGTAAAGTATAAATTAAATAATAGTATAAAAAACATACAATTATTTAATATAGACTGAAAAAAACCTATGTAAACAATGTTATATTTACAATATGTATATGAAACAATTGAATTAATGTTAAAAGATGTGACCAATAGAAATAAAACTGAAAAAAGTACAACATGCAATACTATTTAGATATGATTTATATTGTTTATTTAATAATAAAAATGTATACAAAATCAACTTATTTATTGATATAAAAATGTTTGTTATAAGTAGAACTATATACGTTACAAATGTAAAAATATGCATTTATTATCTTTGAAAAAAAGACTTTTAAAAATGTGTTGCATATCTTTAGTTAATCAAAATATGTGAATATTTGTTATTTATTATAACATATACAACTAATAACTATTTTAATTATCTTTCTAAACCTCAGCAATACTAATTAAATTACATAAACTACTCCTACTACATAGAAAGATATTTTTACAAAGGAATTTAACACAAATATGGTTACATTAATTATTCCCACTCCTACGTAAACCATTTTGGAGAAAGTGTTCAACACAAAAGGGACGACATTTACTATTCCCACTCCATTCTAAATCATTTCGGGGAAGGTGTTTGACACAAATGGGATGACATGTACTAATCCCACTCCAATTTCAACCATTTTGGGGCAAGTTGTTGGACACTAAAGGGGGGATCCTTACTATTTCCACTCCAATCTAAACCATTTTGGGGAAGGGGTTGGACACTGAAGGAGAGACACTTACTATTCTTACCCCAATCTTAATCATTTTAGGGAAGGTGTTGAACACTAAAAAACTTATATACACAATTAATACCCCATACTCACACATTTTTTATGTATAAAATAAAAAGTGCTTTGAAGACACAATACCCAAACTAAAAACCTATATACTTAACACGAAACATTAACATATAAAATAATATATTAATCACTATAGAATTATTTATTAATATTTATAAATTTGGAAATATAACATAAAATATCAATCCAAAACATAAAATGATTAAATATTAAGATAACATATAAACCTACTTTTATAAGTATATAATAAATATAAATTATATAACATTTAAATGAATACATATTAGAATATATACTTCCAACAATACAACTTATTCCAATAATATAAATCATACAAATGTAATTATTAGTTTTTAAATAAAATTTAAATAAATTAAGCTGTAACAAAGAACTATACAAATAAATATTAATTAATACATCATAAATAACACATATATATTCTATTTTCATAGTTTAATTATACAGATTTTCTATTATTCTTTATTCTTTAATTTAAAATTTAAAATAAATTAAACAATTTAATAACAATGACATAATTTTCAACATTACAAAAACCCATACAAATATTATAGAATTTCCGATAACTAATTAGTAATAAGAAAAGTATTAAATTAGAAATTTGTAATAAAGGTAAATTTTCAAATAAATGTCATTATTACATTTAAATTTAATAAATTGCATTTGTTGTCCACAAATTGTATAATTAAAAGAATTATTTTAATATTCATATTTATTTAAACTAACATTACGTTTAAATTAAAATATTAAGTTTTTCAAAATCTTCCCACTCTTATCCGCCAAAAAGCCAACATACTACTGCGATTTTTTTTTTCACACATTAATACAACTAAAAATTAAGATTTAAAAAAATATCAAAATTAATAAATTACCTTACTAAGCATACAAATTAAAAGAAATTACTAAACACATAAAATCAGACAGTAAAAAAACCATATAAAATAGCACAAACAATATTATATACAACAGTGTTTTCTAAAACGATATTTTTTACAAAGTTATTGTAAACAACACATGAAATGATATTCTTACGCTCGATATTCCTATCCAAAATATTTTTGACATCCCGATATTCTTGACACAATATTTTGTATCACCCACTGTTCTCCATCCTCAAAGTTTCGTAGGGTTACACATGCAGGCACTCAATTATGCTTTCAGACACTTCCTTCCCAGCAATCACCATACTCCCCCTCAAACTGCAACATGGAGAGCTTGGGTCTGGAGCACCCACTGCTTGCATCATGTGTCTCAGGATCCATGAAAAGGGTTGGTCATGGCAATCCCCTGTCACCTTCACACACAGCGGAATTGTGTTGGGCATGGTCAGTTCAGCAATGTTCAACAATTTCTAACACTGCTTCTCCACTTACATGCTCATACAAGTTTGGTCACAGCTCCAGAGTCACCATCAGCTTCCACTGCGTGGAAGTTAGACAGTTTGCGGCCCCTCAATGCAAAGCAGCCACCATCTTCCAAACTTAGCCACTTCCTCAGTGGGCCACAAACAGTACAATTTGTCTGAAAGACCTTCCTCCCTTTCAACAAAGCAAGTAATTTTTCACAGTGCACTCCAGAAACTTCTCTCCATCACCTATCAGGCAATTTCGAGATGAGAAGCAGCCCAGCAAACTACAAACTCCACTGTACCCAGGAGTCCATCAGGAGGCCATTTTCCTTGTAAAGCTTTGAAAAAAGGCATTCAAACACTGCACCTCTTCTGAGCCAGCATTGCCCCCTCTTGACATTGTGAAATACATATCACCATAATGTCAGCCCTGGAAGAGCACAATGCTTGGAATAGAGTTCTGTTGGCTGAGGCCTGACATCTGATTAAGGAGCCTTTTGAATTGCTTAAAGACAACCTATTGTCGAGATATTTTAGCATAAATACGTGACTGGACTATAAGTTGGTCCCAGTGGCTCCAATTTGTCCCCAAGGCACTATGTAAGCCCTTTGAAAAGAATTGACTGAAACCAGCTATTCATGAGATTTGAGCCCCTAACTTTTCATTCAGCACAGGACTGACTATGGTTGCTAACCCATATCCTCCAAGACCTTTCTTTTTGCAGACTAGTTGGATTAGCTACTTGTCTTTTGTTCAGCTGCATTGAGTCCCCTTATTCCTCCACATCACCAACCACTTAATTCATTTTGTTTTTGTAAATGTGTTTATTCGAAAATTCACGAACAAAAATGCAATTTTATTAACATTACAATAGTGAGTGTATCCGTGCATACAATTATGCAAATTACGCTTTTTTTTCTTTTTGTCTGTATAAAGTTTCATAGAACATGAAATTTAACCGTATGCCAGAGAGTCACATCCTTCATACAATGGCCGATCCGCAATGACTAGACATAATCAGGGAATACGAAACTAAAAAGGGAGGGGCTCCACTCTATTCGCCTTGTACCTCATTAGAGATGGGAGAAGGGAGTGTCATCAGTTCAGCACCCTGCCAGCACCCTACAAGCTCGAATTATCATTCCTTTCCCCTATACCACTATTGGCTTCCATAAGCCACGGCATACACTCATCCAGCGGAAATCTCCGTGTTTCAGCTAGTACCTGCCAGACGTCTAAGTCCGATGTCAGCTTGTCATCCAACCTCACGAGTTTCATACAGACTTCTCAGCCACACACCACTCTCCCATATCCCCCAATCAGCCGGAGACCTCTGATGCATTTGGACTCAGCCAATGCATTACAATGCTTGGCCAACAATAATGTGAAATTTATGAACGTTTTCTTTATTTTGTGTGCCAAGGGTGGAGGCCCTATGCCCAGCAAAAATGTCTGTGGTTATAGTGGAATTACAGTATGTAACTTGTCTTCATACATGTTTGCCACCTGTTCCCTTTGCTGTTGGATCTTGGGGCATGTCCACATAAGATGATAGTACGTTATTACATCTTGTTCACATTTGGGGCACTGTAAACTCTTGGTATTATCAAGTTTGTGAAGCATGGCAGGTGTACTATAAGTCCGATGCACATAGAAAAACTGCAACAGTCGAGACCAGCTGATACTAGAGGCCTCTCTTATAAGTGTTAGTGCTTCCTGCTACTGTCTATCATGGAAAAGCTCTCCACAATCTGTTTCCCATTTCTGCCTTGCTGTCAATGAAGGGATGTTTATATCCACTCGTACCGCCTGGTATATATGCATAATAATTCCCAGCCCTCATCCGTGCATACGATCAGTACCAGCGTGCTTAACTTCCAGGGTTACTATTCTCTTCTATCTCCACGCTTTTTGAGCCGTTCACCATATGAACCTGTACATGGATGTCGATTCACCAAAATGTTATGGGTAGCGAAAGTGACATCACACCTCCTTTGACCTGAATGACATCACAAAAGTGACATCATCATGACCTTTGACCCTAAATCTTCCCACAAAGTGATGTCACATGATCTTGATTAGATTACAATAATTGACATTGCTGAAGTTCCATAATAACTGCATGACTAATATAACAACACAAATGTCTATTTTCGATACCAGCTATATTAGGGTGTGTATAAGCTGTGCCAGGGGAACCTTACTCCTTTCTCTTTGTATTAAAATTAATTATTATGCAGTTGTTATGTGTTCATCTCAAGAATTTAGAGTGTTACAAAACAAAGAACTGTACTGGGAGCCTAAATTATTTTAAGGTTTTATTCAAAACATACTTTTTCATGAATTGAAAATAATGAAACATAGCAACACTTTTTTTTTTTTAAATGTGCATTTCATCATGGGTGCTCTTTTTATGCCAAAAATTACGTACAATATGACAGTGCCAGAATTTTGCCATTAGTGCTGTCTCTATATCATGGGTTGCTCCTATGTTAAATATTACCTCTAGTGTTTCAGTGCCAGCATTTTGGTTGCCTGCTCCCACATAAGCCACAATTGTGCTCCCTTTGAGCCAAGAATGACTGCCTATCTGCCAGTCCTAGCATTGTGCCATGTGTCATGGGTGCCCCCTATGCCAAATTGCTCCAGTATGCAAGTGCCATAATTTTCCCATGGGTGTCCCAAACGCCAAGTATTATCTCTAGAATGGCACTGCCATTATTTTGTCACAGGTGCCTGTCATGCTAAGAATTGTATTTAGTACACCAGTGCTAGCCTTTTGCAGTAATAGCCTCTATATGGCAACAATTACCTTCTGTATGCCACGGCTGGCTGCAGACTTGCAAGTATAGCACCACATTCCCTCTCAAGCTCACATACATTCACTCACTCAAAATCATTCTCACTCAAACTCATTCATTCTCAATCACTTGCCTTCACTCATCCTCACTTGCTTTTACTCCGTCATTCAAACTCACTCTCACTTGGACTTAATCATAAATTCACATTCACACTCTTCTACTCACTCTTACTCACTCACATGTTCTATCTCGCTCAGTCTCACTTAATATCACTCACTCTGCCTCACTCGTTCTCCCTCATTTGTGTTCACTCACTCTCACACACTGTGTTACTCTCACTCACTAATACATTCTCTGTCACAATCACTTGTACTCACTTTTAGTCACTCAATTTCACTTGCTCTAACTCATTCTCACTCATAGTTACGTTCATTCACTGCCACTCACTCTCAAACATGCTCACTCACACTCATTCTCATTCACACTTCCTCACTCTCTCTAACATGCTTCACACTTATTCTTATTTATTCTCACACACTCACCTTTAGTCTCACAAAAACAAGCATGCTCATACATAGAAACAAACACTCTCATACTTACACAGACTATCTCTCTCTCACAAACACACTTTCACCTGCCCCAATGGACACAACATACATTTTAACTCATTTTTGTAACTTACCTCAGCTGTCAGCGTATGTCCTATTACAGCTCCTGTGCTCCATTTTGTATTACACTTATAGTGAATAATAAACTATTATTCATTATTGATAGAATAATAAAAATGGACAGAAAACAAGAAGCGAGGAGCCCTGACGCCCACAAGGCTGACTGCCCTGTGTTCTTACCACTGATGTTACCACTTCAGAGGCCAGGGAATAGCAAAAGCACTGTCAAGAGGTGCAAAGGGTAATCTAGGAGTCACAACTGCGACCAGTGGTAACCCCTAATCAATGTCCATTCCCTGACCGTTCAGCTATTCATCTATCCTGTTTATTTCATTACTCTTATGTCTGTCTTTCACATGTATCCTTCTCTCCCTGTCTCTCTGCATTATCCCAAACCATTGCTTCTCTTATACCTGTCTCCTACTCTCTTCACTGGGACCGGTGCTAACCCCCATTAACATCAATTAAAATAAGAGGAGGCATTAAGAGCATTGGCAAGCAGGTCGTTGTCTATCTTTTTATTGGTATGTAATGCCCCATTACTTCAGACACATGCACTTTTTTAAAGCACCCCTTTCCTTATTCGAGTGTATTACAACTATCCAGCTGTTGTTATTCATATTAATCATATTTCCTGTTTTTCACTGACCCTTCCAAATTCTCTACTTTTTCATCTCTATCCTCTTTCTCACTGACATACTATATGAGTAATGGCTTAATTGACGGGTACTGGTTCACATTTGTAATCTGTGTCCTACCCACGGCCTTACTAGTTTTCTCTGTCTTCAGCCCTTTGTGAGGAGCTTATGAGGTTAGTCAGTTCCTCTCGATTCTCTGGTGTCCTTCATCTGCATCCATTTGGCCATATGCCTACTCATCTTGATCTAATCGTTTTGCTCTTATTATCGTATGTTGCTTCCTGGTAATTTTACTTGTACATTAGGTGTTTTTATTTAATGCAGCTTTCATCATTTCCTTTGGCACTCTGTGTATTTGGAAGCCTCGCTGGCCTTCCACTAGCAAGTTGTTGCTTGCTTTGTGGCATTCATGACTTTTGCTAACTATCTCATGGGGTGATTTGTGGTTTTCAACAGCTCTGAATAGTATAGTTCATGGCCACTTTTGCTATGTCCTCTATTTGTTTCCTTATTGGGGTGCCCTAAAGTACAGCACATGTAAGAGCCTCATTCTGCACAAATAATTTTGAAGGAACACTTGCTCCGAGTTTCTCAGGTTCCTACAATGTAACACTTGCACCTGCTCACTAGAAGAATGAAACCTAGACCAGCTTGATCTTACCTTATAAAGTTTTAGATTTGAGTCTGAGGGCCTTATTATGAGTTTGGCGGTCCGTGGACTGTCGCCCCGGCAGTGGCGGTCCAACGGTGGGGAGCTGTCCGCCATATTACAAGTTGGGCAGATTGGCTTTGCGAACACCACGGCTGGACCGCCAGCACAATGCTGACCACCGCGGTCAGAGGAAGGTGGCCTTTATTGGGTGGGACAGAGGCGCAACACCGCCGTCCATATTACAAGTTGTCTTTCCAAAGAGGTCAGCGGAAACTAAGGATTTGGGGTTTCAGCTCTCATAATACAGAAGTCAGAGGGCCACAGGCGCAGCGGTCTCCTAGCAGTCGCGGTCCTTCGCAGTAGGACCACCAAACTAGTAATAAGGCCCTATATGTGTGTGATGTCCCTCTCATAGCGGAGCTCCTCTCTTGGGCAACTGTCAGAGGAGACATCTACCCAACATTTTTGATTTATACCGTTTTTAGAATAAAATAATTTTGCAGATCCATCCAAGTACAGAATGCTTAGGTTTTCTTCAGGAGGAGTCAGCCAATATGAACTGTGTACAAACAGTCTCATTTCTATATTTTGATGTTAGCTAGGTTTCTGGACCTTGGTACCAGAGTACCTGTACTCTGTTCCTGGGCCTGTCTCTTTCTCACCTGTCTCTAACCTATTCTCCTTTCTCTCAGATGTCTCTTTGTTTTTTTTACATATATTTATATATACATACATACATGCACACGGACACACACCTCACCTGTCTGGCTGGTGTGTCTGTCTGTTTCCCTGGTCACAGTGGCCAACTGTTTTTTTCAGCAGTACAAGAAAAAATAAAATGATAATAACTCTGTTATTATCATTTTCTTTTTTCTTTTTTCGTGCACAGCAGTTTTCTGAGGTGAGGCGGGGTGGGGCGGGGCTTACAGAGCAGCCGAGGGGTGGTTTGCCCCCACTTCTAAGTGCACATGACTGTTTAGCCGGCCCTCTCGGGCCAACCATAACAGTCATGCACACTTTCCCTCTTCCCCACCCAGGCTGTAATGCAGAACATGCCCAGGCCCCATGCCCCGTCTGAGCGCCGAGCCATGGCCCCTCCACCACTGATCAGTGCCGGCCGCCGCTGCCTGGTCATTAACTCTTCATTTTCTCTCTCAACTTGTGTTCATTGTGGGGCCCCCAGTTCAGAAATGGTGGCAACATTTTCTTTTACTGCCGTGTTCAGAGTTTCACTGCTGAATTTATTTATGATAGCCAAATGTCCCCATTTGCTGCGGTATAAAAATAGTTTTTAAAGGCTCATTGGATTACAATTTAACTTCTGTTCGTTGCACTCCTTTAGAGACCCCCTTAGGCCCCTAATTGATGTCCATGGGCCAGCAGTGTATGTACTTGCTCTCGTCAAGGCGAAAGCGCTCCATCAGTCGTTCCCAAGAAATAACATTGCAGTTTTTGTACAATTCTCCCGCCTCTCAGCACATCCCCTGCCATCAGTGACTTACATTATGTTCTCCATCAATTTTCTTAAACTCTAGTATATCCTATAATGATTGCTCTGGAGCACTGATACTCAAAGTGCAGCCCAGGGGCTGCATGTGGCCCTCCTGACCTTTACATGCTGCCTCCTGGTCAACAGTAGCCCTGGGTTGCTGTACTCAACTCAGCAGTGACATTAAAAACATGTTAAATAAACAGGCAAGCATTTATTTAAAGGTTAAGTGAAGTTAAAGAAAGGAAGTAACTAGTGCATCCTGCACCTCTTAAACTTAAGGAACACTTTCATTTTCAAACACATCTTGCAGCAAAAGTGTAAAGAGTCTGGTGTGTAGGGCATTGCCCAACCCATCTAGCCCTATAAAGGGCCCACGCTGGGACAACCAGTTGCAGTAGATGTTCGGTGCTGCAATGCGACTGTTTCACTTCCTACAGCGTATACATCAAGTTTCTTCACGACTTCCAGCCTTTCTCTAAGCAAACACCTATACTGACAGGGATACCCTCAGATCAGTCAAGTATACCAAGAGGTCATCCGCATAAAGTGAAACTACATGTCTGCATCCCATGTATGAACCACCCAATATTCAAGTGTTTTTTTGTAACCGAAACACCGATGGCTCTATCACCAAAGCAAATAGTAAGGGTGACAAGGGACACTCATGCCTCTCTCTACCTCCCATTCTGCTGACTCCAGATCATTGGTACGTACACATGCCAGAGGCTTCGTACAGAGAGGAGATACCAGGTTAAGATAATGTGGCCCAATATTCATCTGTGCAAGAGTTGAAAAGAGGTACTGCCACTCCACCGTGTCAAAAGCTTTTTCTGTGTCTAGTGACATTGCCAGCTCCCGGTCTCTACGGTACTCGTCGCCCAAGATACTATCTAGGCGTCTAATATTTAGCGCTGTTCGCCTACCTGGTATGAAGACACTCTGAACCACATGGACCAGACTCTGGATCACAGTATTTATCCTTGAGGCGAGGACCTTACCCAGTGTCTTGTTAGACAAGACCTGCTGACCTTCAGAAGACTCCTCAAGACCTGGCTCTTCGAGCAGTAGCAGCACCCCCCCCCTCCAGCGCTGTGAGACCCTCACGGGTATGTAGTGCGCTTTACAAATGCTATGATTGATTGATTGATTGATTGATTGATTGTTATCCACTTAACGCAGGGACAAGGGTCTGTACAACCTACAATCATAGGGATCCTTCCCTGGTTTCAACAGGACCACTATCTTAGCCTCTCTCATCGGTTTGGACATTACATCCTTGTCTAGAGATCCTGATATGCCACAAGGAACTTTCTGCCAAAGCATCTCTGTAAGTAAGATACCTTTCTGCAGCTAACCATCCATCTCCATGTCTTGGCCGTGTTCAATTCATTTATAGAAACTTCTATTTCTTGTAACATTAATGGCTCATCTAGTTGGAGTTTTTTCTCGTGAGTTAGTCTGGGCAGTCGCATCGTACACAGTACTGGGTATGTCGTCTCCGCGTTTCCGGGGGGGGGGCAGCTGGTTGTATAATTGTGGGGGTACAGTGAGTGCAGACACGTACTTACCTCGAAAGGGGCCTAGTCCCATGGAGGTCCAGTCTGAATGCAACATGGAAACAAAAACAAGACCATTAGTGAGGGAAGGGGTGGGGATAGGGCAGACAGGGAGAGAAGGGTTGAAAGAGCGAATGGACAAAGAAAAGGGGAAAGGCAGAGACAGAAAGAACAGGAAAAAGCAATGACGAACACCTACTTGCAGGATTAGGAGAAGGGTGGAGACTTAGAAAATAGGTGGAAGACGCAAGAAGGGGGAGGATGAACGAAGGTGAGGCAGCGGAAGGTGCAGCACGTTGTGGAAAGGAAACAAGAACACCTACCCTGCAAGGAACGCTGGGACTGAATCAAGAAAGCAGGGGAATCCAGACTGGAGACCAAACTGCTGAGACAGCGGAGGATCCCAAAGGCGACGGGACAGATGTCACAACCAAAACCAATTATGCGTAAGCAAAGGACTGGTTGGAAGACTGATGGATGCCACCAGAATTTGTGCAGCAGCCCACCACAACTCAGAAGAGTTGTGGCTGACCAGGTAAGTGCCTGTTAACCCAGGGCAGGAGGGAGTGGGAGGAACAGACCTTCTTTGTTTGTGATTTATTTTTCATTTGCCTCACGGGCGCAAAGACGACTTTTGAGTATACCCTGGGTACCCCACCCTTAAAGTCATTTTGGGAGCCAAGAACCAGACCCCTCTCCTAATCAGGAATGGTCCATAGAGGAGGAGTAGGCACTTAAGAAGATTACTCTAGTGCTGGCATGATCCCCACATTTTCCCCGCATGTGCACAGTGTGGTGACGGGTTATAAGGAAAGCAAGGGGCAAAGCCTTACACCCGAAGAAAGATACTGTGGTCATTGTAAATACACTTACCTGGGTTTATTTTGGCTTCTTTCTCCCAAAGGCATTGGTGGCATCATCCCAGTTGACCTGAAAGGAAAAGAAAAGCGACTATTTAGTACCAAGAGTAGACAGCCTCTAAACATCATTTGGAGTAATAGAAAAGATATGGACATTTTTTAAACTTAGGGAACTTTCCCTTGAATTTTTTTTGTTCAGATTAGTTTTTGTGTGCCAATGAAACCAAACCATCATGTGCAAATCAGAAAAGCCTCCAAAGCAGTATTTCCGTCAATCCCTCCACAATAATTGTTTATAATAAGCACAAAATACATCATGTATAGCACTCTGTGTGTTTATCATCTCACTGCATTAATTTTTTATCGCTCAGTCTCGCCTTAGCAACCACACCAAAAGCCTGCCGGCTCTATCCCCCTCGCTGTGTACTAACTGTTGAAACTGTGTTCCTTGCAGCAGCTCCCTCTCCAAAGTCTTTTCCAGTATACTGTTTTCCAAACCATACATCGCCTGCTGTATCTCCAAGTCAATATGCTGCTGTTTCTCGTCTATCTCTTTTTCCGCTGCAGAGATTTCTATTTCTAACACCATCTTCCATGTGAGTGTAGTGGCCATGGTCAAGCCACGTAGCACCACCTTCATGGTATCCCATTCCACCACCTGTGTTGGGGCCTATATGCATTTTGGCAGCCGCAGCCCGTGCAGCTAAGAGTGGTGGGGAGGTGGGGCCAGGTGGGGGGGGGGGATTTCGACGGAGGATAAGAGGGAAAATTAATTATTTAATTTTCCCTTGTCATCGTCTGTCAAAATCCCCCCCACCCAGCCCCACCGCTCTACCGCTCTAACCTGCATGGGCCGTGGCTGCATTTTGGCCAAAATAATCTATTATTCTGTCTTTCATACCCCACCATACATCACCAGTCTGTTGCGCCATCAAGTTTGTGCCCTCAGCAGCCTCTACTTCCTCATCTCATTCAGCATCTGCCGAATTCACTCCAGCAAAGCACTCTGGATGCAATCCTTCACACTTGCCCGTGTATCCCATGCCTTTTGGGCCTCCATGAAGAAGTATGATCTGTTTCAATGTAGAATCTTTAGTTTTGCAGGAAAGAACATCATGTATTTCAGAGTGAGGTCTCTGCACTTCTGTTTAACAGCCTCAAAGGAGCATTGCTGCTTCTGCACCAGGAGCAAGTAGCCCAGGAACAGTATTAAAGCAGCATGCTTATCCACAGCTCCTTCTGTATCCGGGGCTCCTGTAAAATGACATCTCTGTCCCTGTTAATAAGTAGTCTGAAGATCACAGTTTGGGGTGGTGCCCAAGAGCCAGTGCGACCACCGGCATTTGATGTGCTTGTTCTTTAGAAAATATTTTGGAGAGCCCCTTAGGTTATATTGTTGTAGTTATCCAGTCTTCCAGAAATAATGCAAGGCACTCCCCTTCTTGCCGTTCCGGTAGTCTCACCAACCCAATATATTTCCTTCTGAAGCACCCCTCTGCATCCTCCGCTCCATCTGGGTCACCCTTTCTGTTACACTGCACAGATCCACCTGTATACGCCCAAGGTTAATGGTTACAGCATCTACCTTTGTCTCCAATGATGCATGAGTTTTCTGTATGGCCTTTAAGACAACCTGAAATGTCAATTCCAGGGTCTGCGATTCCACATCCTGCCTACTGACATTTAGTGCTTAGAGCACTTTTGTGAACTCATCAATATTGAGCTACAAGTAACCAGACCTGGTGAAATTATCTTTTACCATTTTGTATTGTTTTTTGCTCCGCCACTCATTTGTTTTATCTGTATCAGTTGTACTCCACAGATGCCCGTCTGCCGGTATGCCGCCCTCACCTGTAGCAAATAGTGTATTTATTTTATAAAGTTTTGTACAGCGCGAACAAGACCCAGATGGGTATCAGAGCGCTTCACAATTTGGAGTGTCGTAAATAAGAAAGGGAGTAAAACCAACGTCATTTAAGAATGCATGCAAGGAATAGTGACAGAGGGGGTATCAAAGAACATCACATTTAAATAATACAAAGCGTGCTGGGAGAAGAACAAACATAACTTATGAGGGTATAACCGAACAACTCTGGGCTTCACAAGTGATAGTCTAATATAGTAGTTAATCCAAGGGCGGTGAGTGAGACAGACGAGCCATGGTCATTTAAGGCAAGAACTTGTTCATAAGGATTATTTTCACTTCCTTTTTGAAAGAAGCTGTTGATGAGATTCTGCGGACTTCCGGTGGGAGAGAGTTCCAGATCTTCGGGGCCGAGCCTGAGAAAGCTCTGTGCCTCATTCTCTTTTTACAGAAAATCTGTGGTTTCAAGAGGAGAGAGTCTACACTTCTTGATGGTCTACCCCCTCCTGATCGTTCCAGCTTTTCCGCCAGGTAACAGGGGGTATTGAAATGGAGGGCTTTGTGAGTCATGCAGACAATCTTTAGTTGTATTCTTGCTTCAAATGGCAACCAATTTAGGGATTTTAGGGATTGGGAAATGTGAGCATTTCTATTTGTACCCGTAATCAATCTGGCTGCGGCATTCAGGGAAGCCCTTAGTGGGGCCAAGGTATATTTGGGGAGGCCACAGAGCGTAGCACTGCCATAGTCTAGCCTTGGCAAAACAAGCGCTTGAACCACCTGCTTGAAGTCATCTTGTGGAAGGAGTAGTTTGAGATTCCTAAGTGTAGTCAATTACAGTATTTTCCCATAGGCGGCACAGCCCTCTTGGGGCTACGACTCCAAGTTTCAGCCTGTGCTGCTCAACAACAAAAGGTCTGGCTTGCACTGCAAGCCTGAGCCCACCTGTCTGTTGTGGGGTCCCCGTACTCTGTTCACTTCACTGCATTCACTTTCCAGGGTTCAGACATTCAGACAGTGGCCTCTCGGCCAAGGGCAGCAATGACCACCTGTCTCACAGTCGTCTGTTGCATCCAGCCTTCACATGCGTCTGTAAGCGCTTCATTGACACTCTTGTGCACCCTCCCATTCATGAATCAGAGCAGGCAGGCTCACTGCAATATTCATGCCCTGCCTCCTCCAGTTCCAGGGCTCAAATGCCCTCTACAGGCCCTCTTTAATGGAGCTGAAGCCCCCTCCCTTTCGGCACTCTCCTCCCGGTGCCTTACCTGCCGTACCCAGAGATCCATGGCACCCGCTTCTCTGAGGAGTCGGGTCAGACCACTCTTGTGGTCCACTTGTGACTCACGCAATACTCTCTCTTCCCTGGTCTCTTAGCAGCCACCACGCTGCACAGTCCCTATCCTGTGTCTCATGGCGGCTGTCCTGCCAATTGGAGTTATTGGGATGCAGCGTCTCCCACAGCCATTTTCCATTCCTCTCGTACTGTCCTCAGTCGGGCCGGCAGCAAATTCGAATAGTGCAACCGTTCGTCATCATAACTGTGACTTTTTTGTTGCTCAATGGGTGTTTGTATTGTTGGATTTTTAGCCAGATAATCAACAGGCTCAGAGCTCTCAGTGGCACGTCTTCAGGGAATCACGCCTGGCCATGCCCCCAGCACACACTAGATTCATGCTGGGACAAAATAAAGGAACATTGAAACTTTCACTTTGGACCCGTTCTTCAACACCCTACTAAACCAGTTGGGCTTGGAGATCTATTTGAGTGATTCTTACCTGTTTGGATTTAAAACAACAGAGTTGCCCCCTTGCACCTGGGAAAGCTGAGAAACTAGATCAAAGGGTACACTTATCAGAGCAACCTTCATAAATGTATTGCATTCTGTATGGTACCTTTATTCTACTATTGGGGACTGTAAACTAAACCAATGCAAGCAGGCTAATACTCAAGGATTTAAAAAAAGATGAGCGCTCACAATTTCCCACCTGTTTTTTTACCATTGCCAAACCTTGTCCCATGTTATTGTCAACGGAAGTTAAGAAACAGAACCAAAAGGTAGTAGGGCCTTTCTTTGTTTTGCTTATCTACATAATGTTGTTGTAAATTAAGACCTATACTCTTTCAAAGACATATCTCTGACTGGACAATGACGTTTATTATGTTTTATTACTTTGTGTCATTCAGTTGTTGGAGTTCCAACCCCTCTTAACCGATTACAATAATTCTTGGCTACTTGCCCAGACTGTCCTTTGGACTTTCTTGACCCAATGAGCAGTTCAGTAGTACTCTGGTCCCTAAACACTAAACCATAGGTATTGGCCATTGACCTGCCCAGTAACCAATGATTGTCTAAGGATCTGGAGAACACGCCTGACACTCTCAAATGCTCACTGTTTTGCTAGCTACAATCTTGGAATGGCCTTCCACTATTACATGCTGAAGAATTAAAGAGGCTTCTATGGTAGCATTACCTGAGCAAGGGTCTATCGAGATTTCAGTGTTGGTTATTGGTGGACTGGATTTTGGACTGCTAAACTTTGGCCTCTGTACTACACTGGGGGAGGTGCTACCCTTGCCTCACTCGAGTTCTGCCTAATCCTGAGCAAGGTGTAACTCAAGACTGCAGAATAACTATAGTGCAGTATGCTAGGAACTAAAAGTTAATCCACCTCCGACACCTTTTGATATCTGTGGGTTCCAATCTCCTGATACAGAGGCAGAATGCATCCAACAGCAAGAGGGCTACGTTTCTCTGGGCTGACTACGGATTTGAGTCTTGTGGCCTTTCCTAACTTGCCCTTGATCATTTCAGAGACAAGTAACCTGTGCAAGTGCAGTTGGTTGACACTAGTCCTAATCTTAGCAAATTTGTGTCAAAGAGCCACTTGTGGTATATTCAGCAATACCTCGCACATGTGCTCAGGAGGCCAAAGCCTTTTGGAGACCTTAAACACACAAAATTATTTCTGGTGCATCGCGTTCATCATTCCTCATTTCGTCTCTCTACAGCTAGATAATTAGCATTTTTATTTTGACAAAAATCCCTAACTTTTTTTTTTATTTCTGCCAGTTAGTTTTCCTATTTTTTCTTTTCTACCACTATTGAATTGTGTCGTTTCATTACCAATGCCCGGCAATTCTGAAGAGAAGCATTGTGCTTAGTGTAGCTGTCACAATCACAAACAGACACATATTTTCACTTAATTTGGCTCGGGGCTCCGGCTGATGGGCATAATGAATAAAACATGAGTATTAATTCGCAAATCAACGTTTCCCAATCCAATCTCTCTACACAGTTGTCAAAATAATTCTTAAGGAATGTTGCAGGAATGTATCACTGACTCACAGAAAGCAGTGCAAATCCATTCCCAGAAGTTTTGCTGCTTGCTTTAATACTGGACGGAGCAAAGGTTATTTGCACTCTTGTAAAATAAAGAGCCAGCCAGTTTCCATATATTTGCTGCATTTTCCTAACAAGAAGTGGAAACCGTTTTCTTCTTTTCAAATATGACTGAGGGCACTATTTAGAGTTTGGCGGACAGAGTACTGCGTGGCAGTGGTGACTGAGTACCCTGTGCCCCAAACCCTCCGTCCGCCCTGCCAGTTTTGAGTCATACAGAACACCAGGTCTTCGTGCCGTCCGAGGGAAGCATCCGATCATCCAACCCTCGCACTATTGAGAGTTCGGGGTCGGAAGGCTTTTTTAAAAAAAAATGTTTTACTGTCACTGCCAGTAATATTCTGGAGATGATGGACAGTAAAAATAAAAAAGATTGCCCATGCACCACGGGAGAAAACTTTATGGTGTTGGGGTCATTTTGGGAGTTTCTTTGGAAAAGTATAAACTTTTGAGGTTAGTGTAGCGTCTGTCACCCTTGATAGACGCACACCAACATTTTTTAATAGCTTTGTAGGAACCCTTGTGACTGCAGTTTTCTACAAACCCACAGACTTCACCGCAAAGCCGGTGGTGAACTCTAAATTTGCAAGGGGGAGTAAAGACAGGGTGGTGGACGTAAAGTCTTCCACCACCTTGACTGCCTTTACTCCGCCAGTCAAAGTCTAAATCAGGCCCTAAAATATGATTTTTTTAAATTCAAAATCACTGTTTCATTTGTAGCACATAAAGAGCAAAACATGGTGCAAAAGGATTGGCCCAGGTTTTTGTACCAGTCCAAAATATCTGTAAGACAGACCAATGTCTTTACCCGTGCTTACCCTGATCATTTTGAAGAGCTTTCCTTTGCCTTGTATCCATTTTGTACCCACCCACTCCATTTTTGCATTACTTAAGTTTCATCTTTTCATCAATGATTTTACCATTCGGTCATCCATTATAATGTTTTGGCCTTTTGAGGCTAAAATGGAATCACATCACCTGCTCTCACCCATCCTTGCCACCACATTTAAATGTTGCATGCATGTATAACAACATTGATAGCAAATTTCGACTACAAAGCATGGCTTGGCTTCTAATTATTTGGCCCACTGTTGCGTAGTAGGTGAAAGCCACGTTCTCCTTAGTTTCCAGCTCTGTCTTTACGATCATGGTGGAGAAGTGTGGCTCAATGGTTAGAGCGGCAGACCCTGATGCAGAGATCTGGCCCGGGACCAGGGTTCAATTCCCGCCTCGGCGGGTCTTGGGCTCAATTTCCTCGGACCTGATAATTCTCGCCTCGGTGCCTATTCTAATCATGGGTCCCACTCTGCAACTCTGGGCAATAGCTTGCTTAATCTCCACAACGGCCCCAACAGCGCTGGGATGCAAGGCTTCACCTTGGAGGTGCCCAGGAGTGGACATTTCACAGGGAAAAGCCAGGAAGGGTTCCACAGCGGTATGCGTACAGCGCCGGGACACCCCTTTGGGGGTATAAGTGCGCTTTACAAGTACAAATTTCATTTCATTTCATTTCATTTCATAATTAGTTTCCTGGGCCTGACCTGGGACAGAACCTACGAACTCTGCTCTCATGTTTTCTGGATTAGAACTATTCTCATATGTTATAGTTTTTTTTTGCTCTATTGTCACGCTATTTTCCAGTTATCTACATATTTTTACTTCATGAACTCTTGCTTTGTTTACATTTTGTGTGGCTGTATTCAAAAGGTGCGGTGGATAAACGTGCCGCCCGAGTTTAGGCAAAATAAAAAGTAACACAACAACTGTGCTGTAAAATAACGAGAAAGCTCTGGAATTTCCTTTCATTCTTCAAGTCATTCCACGAAGTCACAAGGGACACTGCTTCCAGCTTCTTACTGGCCCTTCATGGCAGCACCTCTCAAGGATGTCATATATGATCAATGCCTATAGTGGGGCTGCCAGTTTAGAAATAACTACACCCGCACCTCTGGATGAGATCAAATACTGTTATATTACAAGTAAAAGTACATTAGCCCTAGTTTTGTCACTTGACTGCTGATAAGAACCTTTGATTCCTTCAGGTCAGGCTGTCCTTGTAGTTCATATTAATGCAGCCGCAGGCCTTGGATGCAGAATTCTCGTTCCTGCGCTGGAGAATCTGAAGCTACTCTCCGTAGCCCAAAAGTCCCAAAAGCAGCAAGGAGCAGGCCCGACTTGGGCAGATTCTTGAATCGTTGGGAGTCAAACATTCGCCAAAAAGTCCAGCAGTGCGTACTGAAACAGGGAAGAAGTATGTCTTGAACGATGGATTCTGGAGAGGCGACATTCTGGAAGCATGCTAAATTTTCAGAAAAAGAAGAGCGGTGGTGCAGAGAGGAAATAAGTCCTCTGATAGAATCCGGAGTGATACCATAATAAACGCTAGTTGAATCGCTGTTGGTGCATAACGGCCGCAGTTTATTTGCAAACATGGAACATAAACATCACTTTTTAATCGTCAATCGTACGCTCTGTGATGGTGGACACCGGGAAGGAACCGGACAGGGCCAGAGGGCTCTCGGGGCCTCGTTGTGGGGATAAATGCAATAGGGCCTACAACATACAGCACAACATACAGCGCACAGACAATAAGGGGACAACCACTCGGGAGCTCGGTCTGTGCCGTCAGTCACGAGCACTGACTTCACGCTTTATTTATACTCCCTGGTCCGAGCCCGGCCCAGGGAGTTGATTGCAACAAAGTAATGGTGAGGCCGGGTGGCTCACTACATCCCATCTAACCAATGGGTAGTCAAACAACAAACTAAAATAAAAACCCAACGTAACAAACTAACATAACAAACAGGGCAAAGTCCAATATATCCACGAGGCAGCTCACAGTTCGTTTCAATTTAACACATAAAGTCTCTCAGTCGTGTGCTGGGTTGTGGGTTGGTTCGGAGCCGGTACCTTTGGCCTCCTCTGGGAGTGGGGATCTCCTCCGGTCCACGTTCCACTTCTTCAGCGGCCGCCAGGGACGGAGTCTCTAGTTCTTCTCCCCTCTCCCCTATAGGCGATGACTCAGGATCCTCAGTTGCTTCCGGATGCTGCTGACTCCTGATTCCCACCGGTCCTCCAACCTCTTCCTCTTCCGGAACAGCAACGAGTATGGCGGCTTTCTTGAACCAAGACGCGTTCCGAACTAGCTAAAGGGTGCCTCTTCTCGCTGTGACCATAGATCCTTTTACTTGTACCACCTCCCACAGCTCTCTCTCAAATGGTGTCCAAAATTTAGATCTGTGCTGTCTGTCTTTGACCACTACGTAATCTCCCCTGCGGATTTCAGATGGCTTGGCCCTCCTTCGCTGACTGGCCTTATCATTGTTGCGTTGTCGCGTTGCCTGAGTGCGCACCAGGTCCAACACTGCCGGCGACCATTTTCCACTTGTGGGGATCACGTCCCTCACAGCCCGCTGCATTAGAAGGTAACTAGGTGCACATCGGGTGGTACAGTGCGGGGTCTGGCTATAGGCCCTTAGGAACCGATGTCGACACCCTTCCAAGTCTTCAGCCTGGTCCACTCCAATTCTCAACGCTTTGTTGAGAGTTCTCATGAACCTTTCCACATCCCCGTTGGCTTGAGGCCATTGGGGTGTTATTCTGCGGTGACTGACGTATGTCGTGCAGGTTCAGATATTCACGGAACTCTTGCCCCTGGAATGGCGGGCCATTGTCGGTGCGTATTTCAGCCGGCATTCCGAGGAGTGCAAATGTTTTCTCCAATACGGGTTTGATGCTTTCAAACGCTGTTGAGGCCACCACTCCCACCACCGGGAATTTGGAGTGACTGTCCACCATAACCACGGTATGCCTCCCGTCCGGGAAACTGCCAAAATCCATGCTTACATGGGCCCAGGATGTGTTGCTGGGTGCTTCGGTGATGACCGGCAGTGTGGGGGATTCCGCCCCTGTGATCAGACACGCATGGCACCCTCTGACCTTTTCTTCGACCATGCGGTCCACGCCGGGGAACCATACCTTGGCTCTCAACCGAGCTTTGGTCTTCTCGACCCCTTGGTGGGCCAGGTCTACAGTTCTTTTCCATAACTTGGCAGGTATCACCATTCGCGTGCCCCTTAGGATCACCCCCTCACAGCCTTCGCTCAGCTCCTCACGACATCTCCACTGACCCAGACGGTATTCTCTCTCTTCTTCGGTCAGACAACTGGACCCTTGAAGGAACAGCTGCCACTGGTGGTTGTGTAGCGTCTGTTTGACTGCTTGTAGGCAGGCGTCCTCTTTAGTTGCTCCCTGGATTTCCTCCACCGATAGTGCTCGCGTGCAGGCGTCCTCCACAATTTGCTTCACAAATGACACCGTACCTTCGTCAACCTCTCCCCGGGTCCCGGGATCGATGGCCAAAGGGTGTCTTGACAAGTAGTCCGCCGGGTTGTTGACACCTGGACGATACACGACGTCAAATTTGTAATGTTGGATTTGTACCGCCCATCGTTCTATCCGGGGAGGTCCATTCCGTGCCGTGCCCACGAACAAAGGTACCAATGGCTTGTGATCTGTGACCACGGTGAAGTTGTGACCACACAGGTAAATGTCAAAATGCTGGCAGGCCCACCGAATCGCCAACGCTTCTCGCTCAATCTGAGCGTATCTGGTCTCCACCGCAGTCAGCGCCCGACTGGCATAGGCAATTGGCACCCATTCCTCTTGTTGATCCTTCTGGAGGAGCACAGCCCCCAGTCCCACAGGACTGGCATCCACAACTAGCTCCGTCGCCTGCCCTGGCTTGAAATAAGCCACAGTGGCCCCTTGCTGCAGCGCTCTCTTGATCTCATTGAATGCCCTGGCCTCCTCGCTGGACCATTGCCATCGAACGTCTTTCTTCGTGAGGTTTCTGAGGGGCTCCGAGAGCGTGGCGAGGTGAGGAATGAATCTGCCGCAGTAATTCGCCATCCCCAAAAAACTCCGGACTTCTGATTGGGTCTGAGGTATGGCTGCAGCTCTGATGGCTTCCACTTTGGCCGGATCCACTTGCAATCCCTTCGCAGAGAATCTGTACCCGAAGAATTCCACTTCATTGGCATAGAATTCACATTTGGCTTTATGTAAGGTCAATCCTTGCTCCACCAACCTCCACAGTGTCGCTCTGAGCCGAATATGGTGATCTTCCAGGGAGTTGGAGAAGATTAGAATGTCATCGCTGACATTGAGCACCCCCACCAGTCCTGACAGGGCCTCCCTCACCGCATCTTGAAACACCTCCGCTGCTGAGGAGACCCCAAAGCTGAGACGTTTGAACTGTCGGAGCCCCACATGCGTTGAAAAGGTAGTTATATATCGACTTTTCTCCGCCAGCACCAGCTGATGATATCCAGAATTCAGGTCCACTTTCGAGAACCACTGGGTCCCATTAATATCAGCCACGATTTCATCAATAGTGGGCGTGATGTGCCGCTCCCTCCGGATTGCTTTATTCGGCAGCCTCATGTCCACACAGAGGCGGATCGCCCCCGGTTGCTTGGGCTTCCGTGCGATAACCAATGGCGACACCCAAGGAGTGGGCCCTGACACCTTCTCTATCACTCCGTCCCGTTCCAGGCGCTCCAGCTCAGCCTCCACCAGTGGACGAAGATGGAATGGCACTCTGGGATGCCGTAGAGCCACGGGCTTGACGGTGTCATCAATGTGGAGTTGTACTTCTACGCCTTTCAGACATCCCAATCCACGAAATAGCTTGGGGAACTCCGCCAGGATCACCTCTGCTTGCGACTCAATCAATCAGGGAATTGTAGGCATGCTACGAACCCGTGAGGGTCTCAAGGCGCTGAGGGGGGGGGGTCCGCAGAACTGTTTAGCCGAAGAGCCAGGTCTTGAGGGTCTTCCAGAAGGTGTTCAGGGAGGGGGCGCGTCTGATGTCTGCCGGTAGCTCGTTCCAGGTCTTGGCTGCAATGTGAGAGAAGGATCTTCCGCCTGCTCTGGCTCTGTGGGTGCGCGGGGTTTCAGCCAGTGCGAGGTTGGAAGATCGGAGGTTTCTTTTGGGTACGTGGAAGTTGATTCTGTCGTTGAGGTATTTGGGTCCGTTGTTGTGTAGGCATTTCTAGGCGTGAGTGAGGATTTTGAAAGTGACTCTTTTCTCCACGGGGAGCCAGTGGAGACTTCGTAGGTGTTGGTGACTGATGGATGTGCCTTGCAAACATCACAAGCCCCAAGTCTTCTGCTGAATGACAGCCCAGTATTGACCCCGCCCGGTCACAGGTTGCATGAAATCGGGTGCGTGTGGAACGGTTCCCGTGTTTGACCTCCACCTCTATCACCCCCTGAAGAGGGATGGGCACGTCCCCGCCGTACGTGAAAATTTTGGCCTTCGTGGGTAGCAGCAACGGCTTGGGCACGAGCGCCTCGTACTGAGCTGCATCAATAATGTTCACAGAAGCACCGGTATCAATGAGTGCCTTTACCTTGTTGTCCCCAATCCATATCTGACACACGGGCGGCGGTCTTCTGCTGGTGTTAACGCCTCGTATATTTGACACTACGAACACTTCGTCGTCTTCATCATCCTCGGTGATGTGCATCTTCTGACACCGACTGTCCATGTCTTCCCCCTCCTGCACGGCCTTCAAACTCTGCTGTGGTCTCGGCCCTCGGTTGCGGCCAGCCCCCGTGCGGGCTGCACTCATGCACATCTTCGCAAAATGCCCAAATTTATTGCATCTCAGGCACTGTTTTCCTTGTGCGGGACATCCTCTCTGGGAATGGTTCACTAAACCACAGTTCTGGCAGCCTTGCTTGCCTTGGCGACCACTAGCGCCTCCGGTGCTGCCACCTCCTCGATTGTATGTCTTCTTTATGGCATCCACATGCTCCTCCTTGATGGGGGTTGGGTAAAGCGGTTGTGGATTGGCAGTACGACGTGCTAGCGCCGACTCCATCTCCCCCGCCCTCACGTCAGCCAGCTCGTGAGATCTCCCTAAGATGAGGATGTCGTCCAACGATATTCCTGGTTGTCGCAATATCATTTTGGCAGTTCCAATGACTTGCACCCCACTATCAGCTGCGCTCTGGTTTCAAACAATCGGTCAATCCCCACGCAGGAACTTGCCAACTTCCGCAGGCGCGCGAAGAACATGTCAATGGACTCCTCCTCCCTTTGCTTCGCCTGGCGCAGTTTAAAATGTTCAAAGTCCGGATTGACCTGCGGGTCAAAGTGCCGATCAAGCGCCCTCACGGCTTTGTCGTAGTCGTTGCCGTCCCCCGTGTCTGGAAGATCCTGGAACAAGTCGTAGAGCTCATCTGCCCCCATGAGCAACATTGTGGAGCGCTTCACTGCATTGTCTGTCTCTCTGGTCGCCACGAAGTAATTTCCTAACTGGCCAATCCATTTCCGCCATCTGGGCGCCGCCGTGGCCGGGTCTGCCAACTGGCTGAAAGGGGGAAGCGCCTTCACCGCCATCCGTGAGGCAGCCATGCTCCCTGCTGCTCCAGCCTCCTGCGCAGCTGTCGGCGCCGGTGGGTTGCTCATTGGTGAACAGGGGCCGTCTCTCCTGCTTGACCTGCTGTCCTGCGGTGGTGACTGGGTGTCTTCCTGCGCGTTCTTGCGCCCCCGGTGTGCCCCACCTTCAGCATCACTGCCACCACGCCTCTCGATGCTCTGAGCTCCACACGGCTCCACTCAGTCAGGGGACACGTGGTGTATTCTTGCTGTCCAGGCCCTTCTCAGGGGGATGTGCGGGGCTCACTGCACCTCACCGGCTTCCCGCTGGCACCCCCACCACCGCGCGCTCCTTCTTTGCACACGCGGGAGGGCCGGGATCTGTTCAGAAACTCCTGCGCATGCGCGCCTGTCTCAGTAGGCCGCGCTCACTTCTAGGCCGTCTGTGCCACACGGGACACTCTTCCCCCGCCTGATGCCAACTCGCAGGACCCTTTGCCCCCCTGCGGTCGCCTTACCGCCGTCTTCAGCAACCGCCGACACCTCCACTTGGCTGCTCACAGGTCACGCACTTGCCGCACTGCTCCGGCGCCACCGCTCAGCATGCAGGCCGCACCAGCACGCGCCACCAACGCAGACCCGTGTTGTGACAGGCGTGCGCGCGGGACGATCGCCACCCTCGTCGCCAATGTGATGGTGGACACCGGCAAGGAACCGGACAGGGGCAGAGGGCTCTCGGGACCTCGTTGTGGGGATAAATGCAGTAGGGCCTATAACATACAGCACACAGACAATAAGGGGACAACCACTCGGGAGCTCGGTCTGTGCCGTCAGTCACGAGCACTGACTTCACGCTTTATTTATACTCCCTGGTCCGAGCCCGGCCCAGGGAGTTGATTGCAACAAAGTAATGGTGAGGCCGGGTGGCTCACTACACGCTCCATGATTTAAATACTTCATCACATCTGTCATCTTTATCAACAGTCTGATCAATTGTTCCACAATAACTACTACAGCACTTTCGGCACAGCCCCCTGATTTACGGCCCTTTAGCAGGTGTGCAGCGTTCGCGGCCTCTAGGCTTCCCCTGCTATGGAGATCTGAGTGGGTGGCCGTCAGGCCTTCCCCGGGCTGCAAGTGCCGTGACCGCCTGCTGCTGACCCTTTTCTGACATGTGAGGGGCTGTGGTGTGTGTTCAGGGCAGCAAGTTGTGAACAGTTTAGCCTCCCTGTTTATATATCATAGGAAAGCAGACGCTTCTCACGCCTTTTCCCTGGTGCGTTCAATGCATGCACCACACCCTATCTCTTTTGCCAAAGAAGAAAATATCCAATTGGAAGGGAAGACTACTTCTCCACAATTTTTTAAGGCCTGTCCTTTTTTCATGTAATTTGACATGAGAAAAAAGTAAAGGTTTCTGATTTTGCTATTGACTTGGTCAATTGAAATCCTGTTTCCTCATATTGTTTTTTAATGGTAGTAGAGGTGACTTGGGCTGCATAGGAAGGTGCAAAAGGCATAATTTTGTTTTTTTTCTCCAATTAATGCATGGCACAGACATTTGTAGAGATGCGTCCCTACATGCAGCGACTGGATATGATTGTTGAGACTGGGTATTAGGGGTGCTAGTTTGCCAAGCGGTATCAACTTCTGCCTGCAGTTCCATTGTAGAGCCCCATAGAGGGCAGTGCACCCTGCATGCAACAGCAAGGGGGTGGAGAGGACAGACATCCTTGGTTGATTTCTAGCCTATGCTTGGGATGGGCCTCACGCTCAGCTTGAGGTTGTATGATTAGTTCGCATGCTGCACTGGTGTGTCTGACGATGGAAAAGGAGTACATGTTCTGCATGGGTAAATGCTGCAAGGAGATGATGTCCTGATTAATCCCAGAACCCTTAAAAGTGTTTTTAATTACACCCCCTCTTCCTTCTGGCAGGACACCCTTTTCGGAGCAACAATAGTGTTAGATTTGGGGGTCTCTAGTTGGCAGAGGTAGGTAGATAAAAGCACAGATCCAAGAAGGAGGATGTAAATCCAGTTTAATGGGAAGAGCACAGTACTCACACAGCCAGAGGTCCAAGTAGAATGACCAGAACACCATTCCATATGATGTAATGACAAACTGTAAGGAAGGTGCCATGGTTAAAAATATACAAAGCAATTAAAAGGGAAACGTGATTAAAAGGGAAACATATAGTATGATGCATGGAATGTAACAGGTACCTTTGACTAAATAGGGACCCTTGCGTCTAGTCAGGGTAAGGGGCTACACTCCTAAAATAACCCCTGCTCACCCCCTTGGTAGCTTGGCATGAGCAGGCAGGCTTATCTCAGAGGCAGTGTGTAAAGCATTTGTGAACACATACAGTAATATAGTGAAAGCACTACAGATGGACCACACAGGTTTAGAAAAATAAGTATTCTTTATATAGACTTAACACAAGACCAAAACGACAAAAATCCACAATACTGTAATCAGAAATAATACTTCAAGATGGTAGAAATAGCTTAAAAATAGGTTATTCACTTAAACACAGGCTTTAGCAACAGATAACACCAACTGGAGCTATCACGATGTCGAGGTCAAAGAAATCCCAAAGTACGGCGCCGACCGCGAGGTGCGTGGCGTCGGGCCCGGAGTCAAAACAGACCCACAAAGAACAGTACCTTGGAAAAGCGAAAACAAAGACAGCTCACGGCGTCGGGGAGATGCGGTGTCGTTGGCGCTGTGCGGCGTCGGTTCCTTGCTTCGAGGGAGGCGATGCGTCGGGTCCTCGATGCTTGCGCAAAGCAGGGGATGCGTCTGTTCCTTACCGGAGAGGAGGTGACGTCGCGATGGCGCCGAAACCACGGTTCCGTACGAGGTCACGATGTCGATGGATTCTTGACCACCCACGTCGAGGATCGGCTCCGCGATGATGTCGGCTTCGGAGTCGATGCGGCACAGCAGCAGGCGTCGGGCCTACGTCGCAAGTCGGAGCAGCGCTCACGGCTTATGGCAGGTTACGATGTCGCTCGCTGGCGTCGATGTGGCACGGCGGCCGGCGTTGGGTCTACGTTGTAAGTCGGAGCAGCGCTCACGGCTTCGATGCAGATTACGGCGTCGCTCGCCGGCGTCGGTGTTGCAATTTCCTTCTGTAGCAGCCAGAACAGCAAGTTCCAGATGCAGGCAATCAGAAGGGGTGAAGTCTTTGTATGCCTGAGACTTCAGACAGGAGGCAAGCTCAAATTCAAGCCCTTGGAGTTCTTCTTCAAGATGATGAAAGCACACTCAGTCCTTTTCTCCTTTCTTTGGCAATGAAGCAACCACTGCAGGCCAACCCCCAACAGCACACAGCACAGGGGTATTCTCCTCCTTCAGTTTCCTGGTTCTTCTCCTCAGCAAAGGTTTGTCTTGATTCCCAGAAGTGATCTAAAGTTCTGGGGTCTGGGTCCCCCTTTTTATACCCACAAATCCTTTGTCTCTGAAGGCAGAGAGTGTCTGTACCTAGTCCAAACCAGTTCTGGGTGCATTCTGCCAGTGCACAACTTCTTCCTTTGTCAGTGTGGGCCAGGGTCATCAGACGCACCACAGGAGGTGGAGCCAGCATTGTGGAAGGCAGGCACAGCCCTATTCAGGCCCAGGTGCTACTCCTCCCACCACTCCCAATGCAGGTAGGTCTATTCAGCCTAGTGCTGACTCACCCTGTCTCCTGGATCCACCCCAGCCCCTGTCACTCATAAACCAGACATGCAATACACAACCTAGCAGAGGCAGGCTGGATGGTTAGGTAAGAAAATACCTACTTTCTAAAAGTGGTATTTTCAAACACAGAATGTAAAAATCACCCACACTAAAAGATGTATTTTAACATTCTGAGTTCAGGCATACTAAACTCGAATTTCTACCTGGTTCCCTGGGTCAGTTAGGATTATAAGATGTTATAATCAAACTGCCCATTCTGGCCTATGGGAGCAGGTAGCCTTGCAATAGTGAAAACGAAATTGGCTGTAATTCACTATCAGGACATGCCACACACATCAGGGCATGTCCTACCTTTTACATACAATGCACCCTGCCCGTGGGACTACCTTAGGGGTGACTAATTTGTAGAAAAGGGAAGGTTTAGGGACTGGCAAGTGGGTGCACTTGCCAAGTCGACATGGCAGTCCCAGACTGCACACAGGCTCTGCAATGGCAGGCCTGAGCCATAGTTTACAAGCTGCTCCGGTGGGTGGCACAATCAGCGCTGCAAGCCCACCAGCAGCATTTGATTTGCAGGCCCTGGGCACACGCGGTGCACTGTACTAGGGTCTGACAAGTAAATCAAATAATCCAATCATGGAATCACTAATCCATACAACAATTTACCATAGGGAGTACTTGCACTTTGGCACTGAATAGCACTGGCAAAGTGCCCAAAGCATCTAGACCAGCAAAAACATAGCAAAACACAGGAGGCAACAGCAAAAAATGGAAGGGAGACCCACGCCAATGGTGCCAGGTCTAACACGTGTCTCCTCCAGCTGAAATGTGGGGAGAACTACCCTACCTCTTGGGAGTTCTCATCACTAAGGCGGAAAAATCTGGACAGACCATCAGCATTGGTGTGTTCTGTACCAGAGCGGTGTTCCACCGTGAAGTCTATCCCCTGTAGAGAAATGGACCACCTCAACAGCTTTGGATTCTCACCCCTCATCTGCATCAACCATCTGAGGGGCCTGTGGTCTGTCTGAACCCGGAAGTGAGTCCCAGACAAGTATGGTCTCAACTTCTTCAGTGCCCAGACCACAGCAAATGCCTCACGCTCAATCGCACTCCACCTCTGTTCCAGTGGAAGTAACCTCCTACTGATGAAGGCTACAGGTTGGTCTAGGCCCTCCTCATTTATCTGTGAAAGAACAGCCCCTACATCATGCTCTGAAGCGTCTGTTTGGACAATAAATTCTTTTGAGAAGTTGGGTGCCAGGAGCACGGGCGCCGTGCACATGGCAGTCTTCAGGGCATCAAAAGCTTTCTGACAGGTGTCAGTCCAGTTCACTTTCTTGGGCTGCTTCCAGGAAATCAGCTGTCAAGGGTGCAACTATGCTGCCATACCCCTTGACAAACCTCCTGTAATACCCAGTGAGTCCTAAAAAGGCTCTCACCTCTGTCTGGGTTTTGGGGGGTTCCCAAGCCAGGATGGTCTCAATCTTGGGCTGTAGGGGCGCCACCTGGCCGCTCCCAACCTGGTGTCCCAAGTACACCACGGAACCCTGCCCGATCTGGCACTTACTCGCCTTGATCGTGAGGACTGCTCTCCGCAGCGCCATCAACACTTCCCAGATGTGGCGCAGATGTTCTTCCCAACTGGCGCTGAACACTGCTATGTCATCTAGGTAAGCGGCACTGAAATCTTCCAGTCCAGCCAACACCTGGTTGACCAACCTCTGAAAGGTGGCAGGGGCATTCTTCATCCCAAAGGGCATAACCCGGAATTGGTAGTGCCCATCTGGTGTGGAGAATGCTCACCTCTCTCTTGCCCCATCAGTTAAGGCGATCTGCCAGTACCCAGATGTTAAATCAAACGTGCTGAGGTACTGGGCAGCCCCTAACCGATCAATGAGCTCATCAGCTCTGGGGATGGGGTGTGCGTCAGTCCTGGTGACTGAATTGAGTCCTCGGTAGTCCACACAGAACCGGAGTTCAGGTGTGGCACCAGGCGCGGCAGCCTTTGGGACCAAGACCACTGGGCTGGCCCAAGGGCTGTTAGAGGACTCAATCACCCCCAATGCAAACATCTTGGAGACCTCCTCCTTGATGCAAGCTCTCACCCTGTCAGTCACTCTGTAAGTTTTGAGCTTCACAGGAGGACTGTCCCCAGTATCCACGTCATGGACGCACCAATCAGTGACACTAGGGGTCAGGGAGAACAGGTCAGGAAACTGTCCCAACAGTTGGCGACAATCCTCCTACTGCTCAGGGGTCAGGGAGTTAGAGAGGTTCACACCCTCCACTGACCCATCTTGCTCCTTGGCACACAGGAGGTCAGGAAGAGGCTCAGTCTCCTCTTCCATTCCAGCATCGGTGGCTAGGAGCATGCCCACTTCGGACCTCTCCAAGTGGGGCTTCAGGCGGTTTACATGCAGGACCCGCAAAGGGTTCCTAGGAGACCGCAAGTCCACCAAGTAGGTGACATCACTCTTGCGCTCCACCACCTCAAATGGTCCGGTCCACTTATCCTGGAGCGCGCAGGGCTCCACTGGGGCCATGACCCACACTTTCTGACCAGGCTGAAGCTCAATCAGAGTGGCATTCTGATCGTACCACCGCTTCATCTCCTCCTGGCTGGCTTCCAGATTCGCCTGAGCGAGTTTCCTGAAACGCCGGGTTTGGTTTCTGAAGGCCAGCATGTAGCTATATACATCCTGGGGAGGTTTCCTGAGAGCTTCCTCCCAGCCTTCCTTTACCAAACTCAGAGGTCCTCTTACCGGATGTCCATAGAGAAGTTCAAAGGGGCTGAACCCTAGGGACTTCTGTGGCACCTCTCGGTAAGCAAAGAGAAGGCATGGCAAGAGGACGTCCCACTTACGCCTCATGGGTTCCTCAAGACCCATAATCATGCCTTTAAGGGTCCGGTTGAATCTCTCAACCAACCCATTACCTTGGGGGTGGTAAGCAGTGGTGAACTTGTACGTTACACTGCACTCCTGCCACAGGGACTTTATATACTTGGAAATGAAGTTTGTACCACGGTCTGACACCACCTCTCTGGGGAACCCCACATGGGAGAAAATCCCTATCAATGCACAACCCACCACGGGGGCTGTCACAGTCCGGAGAGGGATGGCTTCCGGGTACCGGGTGGCATGGTCCACCAAGACCAGGATGAACCTGTTGCCCATGGCTGTCTTGGGATCCAGAGGCCCCACAATGTCAATGCCCACCCTTTCAAAGGGGGTGCTGACCACAGGGAATGGCTGGAGAGGAGCCTTGTGCTTCCTCCCACTCTTCCCACTTGCCTGGCAAGTCTGGCAGGTCCTGCAATGAGTGTCTGAACTCTTGCGCATCTGGGGCCAATAAAAGTGGGTGACAAGCCTTTCAAAGGTCTTGTCCTGCCCCAAATGTCCTGCTAAAGGCACATCATGAGCCAAACCCAGTAGGAAGGCTCTGAAGCGCTGGGGTACCACCAGCACACGGGCTGACCCAGGCTCAGCAACCTTAGGCTCCCTATACAGGAGACCATTCTCCCAGTAGATCCAATGTGATCCAGACTGATCACCTGCTGCCTGGTTTGTGGCCTGTTGCCGCAAACCCACAAGAGAAGGACACTTGTTCTGCTCCTCACAGAACTCTTCCCTGGAGGGGCCTCCTTCCTGCTGCCAATGGGTCAGGTCAGGCAGGTCCCCCAGTTCAGCTACCTGTTCCCCTGTAGGTTCCAGGGCATCCCCCTCAAGGTCTGCCTCCTCCTGGACCGTGGGAACCACGGGGGTCGGTTTCCCGCACCCCTGCCTCTTCTCTTTAAGGCAGGCACCTGGGCCACTCTTTCAGGCTCCAGGTCCTCTTGAACACCCTTACTGGCTGCCATAGACCAGGTGGTCACCCACGCCCAAACCGGCAAGCCCAACATCTCCAAATGTGCATCATGCTCCACCTTAGCCCAAGGGGAGCTCTCCAAGTCATTGCCCAACAGACAGTCAACAGGCATGGCTGGCATCACAGCTACTTGAAGAGTACCTGAGACCCCCCCCCACTCAAAGGGAACCTGGGCCACCTCACAGTGGCTCTCTGAGTTGTCAGCGGCAACTACAGGGAAGTACGCATGGGGGATCACCTGCTCCTTAGACACCAGCCGACAACTGACAGCTGTCACACTGGCTCCGGTGTCTCTCAGAGCCTCCACCCTCTGGCCATTGATGGTCACCCACTGCCTGTATTTCTTAGTGTTATCAGGCAGCTGGGTCCTGGGGACCATCTCACAGTCTCCTAAAGAGACCAGGGACATCTCTGCGGGACCCCACCCACCTTGGGCACCCATCTCCTCCCCCAGGGCTACACTAGCCATCTGCCGGGGTGGTGCACCAATGGGTGTGGTTTTCCCATACAGGGGACATCTATAATCATAAGAGCAGTGGCCCACTTGACCACACTTAAAACAGGTCTTGGGCCCCCGGTGAACAGGCTTATCTGTCGGGCCCCTGCCTTCTTCTCAGGGGGAGGCTGGGAACCTTTCCCTTGGTTCCCTTGGGAATTACTTTGGGGCCCTTTCTGGAACTCCTTCTGTTTGCCCTTGTCCCCCCCATTCCTCTGCTGGGGACCCTGCCCAACTTTGGCGGAGTCTCCCACGTGACCCTTGTGGTCCCGGGTGCTCACCCAGCAGTCCGCCTCCTCAGCAAGCTTCCTAGGGTTAGTCAGCCTACTATCAATAAGGTGCTTGCGTAGCTCTGGAAAACAATTTCCTGACAAGTGCTCCCATGCAATCAAATCAAAGAGTGCTTCAAAATCATTCACTTTGCTACCCTTCACCCAACCATCCAATGCTCTGCAAAAAAAGTTACATATTCCACCCAAGTACTTGACTCCAACTTTTTGCAATTTCTAAACCTCTGCCTATACAGTTCAGGAGTCAACCCATACCTGGACATCAATGCTTCTTTCATATGGCTATAAGAATTGTGGACTTCAGAGGGCAAGTCTAACAAGGTATCCCGCCCCTCACTAAGGAACCGCCCCCACAACCCCGCTCCCCAATCCTTCTCAGGGACCCGGTGGGAGGACATAGCTACCTCATAGGCCTTGAACCACTGACCAATATCATCATTTTTATAAAATTCTTTCACCACATCTTTAGGTATATACACTCGTGCTTCAACAGGCATGGACGGTGTGCTGCCACCAGAGGGAGTAATCTCTAAGCTCCTGGCTTTCAATTCCAACTCCCTCAAAATTCTCTCATGCTCCAACTGCATCCTCTTTTCCTCTAGGGTCAATTTCTTCTTTTCCAATTCCAACTGCCCACCCATCTAGAGCTTGGTTAACTCTATTTCATGCACCCTACTTCTCTCCCTGTCCTCCAGCTCTCCTGGGGACAGGCCCTTGGAAGAAACACTGCTACCTGTTGGGGAAGGTGCTTTCCTCCCCCCTGGACCCAGTGGCCCATCTAGCTGCCCCTCTGCCTCTTCAGCCCCCTCCTCATGCTCTTCCACATGCTCAGGGGTACTTCTTGCTTCCACCCAGGCCCTCAGCTCCTTTTGGTACTCATCCTTCTTGGTGAGGCCTGGAGTAGCAACTTTAAATCTCCTGCAGAAGCACTTCAGCTGTTTCACAGTGTAGGTTTCTAGCTTTTCTTCCTCAAAATCTAAATCTATAGATGCGATGGATGCTGCTTTGCTCATGGTGTCAAAAGTTGGCAGTTCTTGGCAAAAATAGAAATCCCAGGAAAAACAATCTACCAAAAGGTATGTGGTTGCGTTTGGTCTGCACTCACTAGTAGTGTACAAAAATCACTGTATATGAGTCACAAATGCATGTCCAAATCCTCACCGCTGACCACCAATGTTAGATTTGGGGGTCTCTGGTTGGCAGAGGTAGGTACCTTTGACCAAATAGGGACCCTTGCGTCTAGTCAGGGTAAGGGGCTACACTCCTAAAATAACCCCTGCTCACCCCCTTGGTAGCTTGGCACGAGCAGGCAGGCTTATCTCAGAGGCAGTGTGTAAAGCATTTGTGAACACATACAGTAATATAGTGAAAGCACTACAGATGGACCACACCGGTTTAGAAAAATAAGTGTTCTTTATATAGACTTAACACAAGACCAAAATGTCAAAAATCCACAATACTGTAATCAGAAATAATACTTCAAGATGGTAGAAATAGCTTAAAAATAGGTTATTCACTTAAACGCAGTCTTTAGCAACAGATAACCCCAACTGGAGTTATCACGACGTCGAGGTCAAAGAAATCCCAAAGTACGGGGCCGACCGCGAGGTGCGCGGCATCGGGCCCGGAGTCAAAACAGAGCCACAAAGAACAGTACCTTGGAAAAGCGAAAACAAAGACAGCTCACGGCGTCTGGGAGATGCGGTGTCGTTGGCGCTGTGCGGCGTCGGTTCCTTGCTTCGGGGGAGGCGATGCGTCGGGTCCTCGATGCTTGCGCAAAGCAGGGGATGCGTCTGTTCCTTACCGGAGAGGAGGTGACGTCGCGATGGCGCCGAAACCACGGTTCCGTACGATGTCACGATGTCGATGGATTCTTGACCACCCACGTCGAGGATCGGCTCAGCGATGATGTCGGCTTCGGAGTCGATGCGGCACAGCAGCAGGCGTCGGGCCTACGTCGCAAGTCGGAGCAGCGCTCACGGCTTATGGCAGGTTACGATGTCGCTCGCTGGTGTCGATGTGGCACGGCGGCCGGCGTCGGGTCTACGTTGTAAGTCGGAGCAGCGCTCACAGCTTCGATTCGTCTTGATTCCCAGAAGTGATCTAAAGTTCTGGGGTCTGGGTCCCCCTTTTTATACCCACAAATCCTCTGTCTCTGAAGGCAGAGAGTGTCTGTACCTAGTCCAAACCAGTTCAGGGTGCATTCTGCCAGTGCACAACTTCTTCCTTTGTCAGTGTGGGCCAGGGTCATCAGACGCACCACAGGAGGTGGAGCCAGCATTGTGGAAGGCAGGCACAGCCCTATTCAGGCCCAGGTGCTACTCCTCCCACCACTCCCAATGCAGGTAGGTCTATTCAGCCTAGTGCTGACTCACCCTGTCTCCTGGATCCACCCCAGCCCCTATCACTCAAAAACCAGACATGCAATACACAACCTAGCAGAGGCAGGCTGGATGGTTAGGTAAGAAAATACCTACTTTCTAAAAGTGGTATTTTCAAACACAGATTGTGAAAATCACCCACACTAAAAGATGTATTTTAACATTCTGAGTTCAGGCATACTAAACTCGAATTCCTAACTGGTTCCCTGGGTCAGTTAGGATTAGAAGATGTTATAATCAAACTGCCCATTCTGGCCTAAGGGAGCAGGTAGCCTTGCAATAGTTAAAAATTGAAAGTGGCTGTAATTCACTATCAGGACATGCCACACACATCAGGGCATGTCCTACCTTTTACATACAATGCACCCTGCCCATGGGACTACCTTAGGGGTGACTAATATGTAGAAAAGGGAAGGTTTAGGGACTGGCAAGTGGGTGCACTTGCCAAGTCGGCATGGCAGTCCCAGACTGCACACAGGCTCTGCAATGGCAGGCCTGAGCCATAGTTTACAAGCTGCTCCGGTAAGTGGCACAATCAGCGCTGCAAGCCCACCAGCAGCATTTGATTTACAGGCCCTGGGCACACGCGGTGCACTGTACTAGGGTCTGACAAGTAAATCAAATAATCCAATCATGAAATCACTAATCCATACAACAATTTACCTTAGGGAGCACTTGCACTTTGGCACTGAATAGCAGTGGCAAAGTGCCCAAAGCATCGAGACCAGCAAAAACATAGCAAAACACAGGAGGCAACAGCAAAAAATGGAAGGGAGACCCACGCCAATGGTGCCAGGTCTAACAAATAGGTATTCATGTTGTCCCTTTCCCGACTATTTCTCATCCAGGGCGGCATGGTTCAAGTCAAGGCAGGGAGGGACATCCTGGACCCGGAGAGTCACAATAAGTGAGTCGGTTGAGTTACAATGGGGCCTCAACACTTATGAGCGAAAGGGCTAGATAGCCTTCTACCTATTTAGAGGGATGGTGCTATCTCCCAGCTTGGGGTCCAGCTATGAGATAGGCCAGACATCTCAGCAAGGGAGTCATAAGTTCCTGAATCTTAGCTAGTGCTCCTCAGACAGATGCACAAAGCAGTATGCTTCCATGTTAGCCCAAAGGCCTACTTGGGAATCTTCTAGTGTTCCATGGGGGTGAGGGAGATGTTCCATGGGGGCTAGGGAAAGGTTAGATGATCTTCTTGGACACTCTTGGGAGTGGTTGGAGTCAGCCCTGGTCTTAGGGCCACCAAGCATATGTAATGTGGCCGCTAGGATGTTATATGTTGAGTGGAGTGTTCTTGGCCTTCCAGAAATGCTGTGCTGTGTATGATATCGGTACCGACATGATACACAGCACAGCATTTCTGTGATATAGCTGAGAAATGCATAGAATGGGCCCCAGAGTACATATGACCTCCATATGCTGTAAAAGGGTTAGCTAGGCATTATATGGAGCGTAAGTGGGAGGTTTGGAAGGACCTTGGTACAGGTCAAAAAGCAACCAGAGACACAAATACAGAAAAGGAAGCCTTTGGTCTACAGGATTCCCACTACATACTGCCCCTTGCACACCCTAGTTCAGGACATTAGCCCACGCCTGCTATGAGATACACAGATTAGTGCTGCTAATCCATAATACAGGATGGAGTCCTTGGTCGACACCAGATAACCTGAAAGAAGAGCTACCCCAGGTTGGTGATATGAGAATGCTGTTCACTTTGAAATAGTTTAGTTTACTACTCCAGATCTATATGTTTAGAATGTTTACTTCATGTGTTTGATGGCTCCTGTCCTTTTAACTAGTTTCATGTGTGACCTCCAGGTTGGGATCATTTCCAAACTGAATGTACTGGCCTTCATTCTGCTGAGAAGGCGGATTGGTACCATGAAAGGATTAGTCTAGCACCTGTTCACAGGCAAATGTCTCTGGGCTTTTTCAAATGTACAGCGACACATCTCATGCATGCTGGCTACAAGAAAGGTCTTTACTCGCATTCTTATGTTTAGAAAGAGGGTCTTTGGTAGTATTGCGTGTTTTACAGCTTAAAAGTGTTTTCATTCTTAGATGCCTTAGGCCTGTTGGGCATTTTCCGCACTGGGAGCTCTTTTCTGTTTTCTCTTAGTATTACTATTATAGTAAAAGGGTGACCTCGTCAGCTTTTTAAAGTAAGGCAAAACAGAAAGAGGTTTAATTCTTAGTAAAGTTATACTGGTTTAACTTATGTAGGGGTCTAGCGTGCGGAAAGTAAAGAAGATGGTAGTTTTATCTAGCTGCTGCAGTGTTCTGAAAATGTCACATGTCTACACCACACTCACTTTTGGAGCTCAATTAACATTTTGTGTTCTGCTGCTCTGATGTAACCGGAAGTGCTGTGCTGTGGGTGAGGGCTGGTGGATCGGATACAGGTGTGTTGGGCCCTGAGTCTGCCAAGGATGTTTGCATTAAAGATCAAAGCTGAAATAAACAATAGCAGCTTTAAGAAAGCCTGAAAAGGATTAAAGTGTGGGTGTTGTGTCTGTTGATGAATTCGTAGTCTCCCTATCCTCTGATTCAGTTAGTAATGGATGTAGGTTTACATGATTGGAAAGATCGGGATAAAATCTCTCCAAGGTTCATGTCCAAACGTCATCCATTGGATCAAATGGGTGAAACACTTCCAGAATTTGTCATTGTTGATTTATTTTTGGGCAGCTTAGTTGGATGCACTTGTATGTCTGATGATACCATTATCAAGGATTCATCAAATAAAAAGGTGGATTTGTCTCTAAAGAAGGCTTATGCAGGTTCACACCTTGCGTTGAGAGCAGGAATATATGACACATACACAGCACTGGAATTCAGAAAATCAAATGGGTGTGCTATTCCACAGGACCACTAAGGCTCTATTCAAGACAGTGGGCTCAGAAATGTATGATCACTCGCGGTAACCTTCTCAGGATTCACCAGCTCTCACCCACACAAGTGGCATTCTTCATCATCGAGCTGAGCTCCTCACTGGGTGGGCGCTGCAATACCCAGTGGGCCCCGCAGAAGGGCTCTTTCCCCAAGATCCTTTATTCTCCCTGACTGTTTTCGTCACAGCGAGTGATGGTGCCCTTTATTATGATTTGTGTAGAAGGTGATAGGTTGGGAAACAAAGCTGTTAAAATTGGCTGTGGGCAATCCAATAAAATGGTCTTTAATCTCAGGGTTGGTCCGTGCCAAGATTAAAACATACAGATGAACAAAATTGGGCATAGTGATGGCCCTTGGTTCTATCTAGTGGTCAACATGTTTCAGTGTCTGACAGTCCAAAACAAGTCTACGTTAGTTCTTCAGGACCAGATAGAAGATACTCTAATCTACTGATTAGGTTTCAATACTATGAGAAGAAGTACCCTTGTGATATGCAGATAACACAGTAATACGTAAAAGATAGACAAGTGTTGAATCTCACTTAAGAGTCCATGGTGCCCTATGACCTATTTTGTCCTAATCTCGGACCCTTAAAGTATCTTGGAGCCACTTACCTTAAGTCAGCAATTCTGTACAGGTAAATGTAAAGGGATCTCTAAAGCAGGGAAGGAGTTCCTCCAAGCTTTTACTGTGGTGCTCAAAGATTGACATGCGGTGACCTATTCAAAATTGGCAAAAGTCAGGTTACCTTTCCAGGAAGTGAAGTTGTTTGCTCCTGAGTTGGAAGAGAAACTGCATAAACTATTCAGAGGGAAAAAACACTCCTCGTCGTTTAGCAAGCAACAGCAGCAACCAAGCCAAGCTGGTTTATTTATTTATTTTATTTATTTGAGTTTTATATAGCGCTGGCTAGACCCGGAGGTATCCGAGCGCTTTACATGAGGAACGGTGAGTTACAAGTTACAAGTTACATCTGTTACAAGAGCATAGATAAAACATAGGACAGAAAGGCAATGTTACGGTAGTTCGTAGGTGGGAGGGGGAGAAAAGGAGACATGAACAGGGAGACGGGGAGAAACTGTGCCCAATAACCGGCTGGGTAGGTGACGGCAGAGGGGGTGAACCAGGGCCGATCTCCTCTATAGCTGTCGAGGCAGCTCCACCGGGCATCAGCCCAAGTGCTCGGACTCCGCTGTCAGGATGGTGATCAGGGTTTATTTAAAGAAGGTCAAGTTCAAATGGGGAGTAGGAGAGATGAGAGCCGCAGTCAGATCAGAACCCAGGTGTGGGTGGGGGTAAATGTTTTGATGTTATCAAGGCGCAGTCCAATCGGGGGCTCGACGTCCGGTGGTGGCAGCCGCCTGAGAACCGGTGAAGGCTGCGGGCAGAATGGAGTTAAAAAGGCGAAGGCACCATCTTAAGGTCAGGCGTTGTCCAGGCCCGTCCTTAAAGATGATACTCAGGTCACAAAATGCCCCCAGAATAGGTTCTTCAGGATACTTTGGAAGGTCCTTCAGACAACAATCAAGAAGCGAAAAATTATTCCAGTATCAAGGCCAAGGACAGGTTTTGGTGGAAAGGCTCAGGAGAAGCAGAAATTGAGCTACCGAAGCAAGCACACACAGTTATGACTATGCCAAATATCGCCTGACACTGCCAGCGGTGGGTTGAATTGAGACAAATAGGACGAATTTACTTCAGAGAAATGGGTGAGACTAGGGATACAGAAAGGCTTCCTGATAAATTTTAAATGTCTTTCCCTCCTGAATCAGGGGGTCACATCAACTTCATGGCTGAAGCATCTGAAAAAGAGAGCTGCATTTAATGAGTCTAGTCAAGAACTCCAAACAAAAAGAGCAGTGGTAATCTTCCTAGTCTCCAAGGTTCCGGGGTGAGGGCTTCAGGATGGTAATACATCTAGAGCAGAGGTCTTCAATCTGTGGGGCGTGACCCCCAGGGGGGCCCCGGAGTCCTGGGCAGGGGGTCGCCCATTTCCAGGCCTCACTTCTGCCTGGAATTTAAAACATGTGGTCTTCCTTTAGAAAACCGGGCTGCTTCATTCCAGTCGTTAAAATGCTTCAGCTGAAGGTAATTGAGTCTCCTGTTCTGTGAAAGGAAGAGGATAGGCAGACGGGTGAAACAAACCTTTGTGCCAGGGTGCCTGCTTGCCTGAATGAAATACAAATGTCCGTTTTGAGTTAATCGGCAAATGTAAATGTTGCTTGGTAGCGGGTCTGGCTTTAATTGCTTTGTGATGGCAAAGAATTTTTTTTTTTTTAGTGGTAGTAAGATGAGTTTACAACTGGGCTGTGAAGTGCATGTTTTTAATCGCTTAGTACCCCTGAGGAGGTGTTAAAGGGACAGATATGCAAACATTTGTTTAATTACTTATGTTCTAGTATTACTAAAATCTACATTTTGGAAGCTCCATTATATCCTTAAACTATTTGCACAGTTTGTAGCAGTCTACCTTATAATGTGTGTAATGCAAGAATAAATTAATGACTTACACTTTCACAGTGCTTTCTGTCACCAGGCTGTGACCTCATAGTACTAAAAATCCACAAGCCGCTATTCCCCACTGCACCAACCAAATTTAATTCTGTGGCTCTCTGGTTACACACATACCTCTGCAGTGCATTAACTAATAGAGGTTTCCTAATGTACTACACTGCATTTCCCACCGAGTAACGACTTTGTCAAATTTATTTTTCATTTAAGCTACCCATTATTTTATATGTAGCTACCTGATGGTGAAAGACGTAAAAAACTAGCAGAATATTTTGGGGCTAATTTATGAGAGGCTTGAGCTGCCGGAGCATCATTTTTTTTTAAAGCTCCGGCAGCACAAGCGTCGCAATCGTATCTATGAGGCGACGCAAAGTCACCCTGCGTGGCTCAGTGGCCTCATACATATGGAGTAAGACAAAGCAGCGCAAGTCACTGCCTTGCCTTAGTCTGTCAAGTAGGAGTTCCATGGGCATTGCAGTGGGTGTTCCTACGCAACACCCATGGATTTTGACACTGCCCCAGATTTACAAAACCATGTAAACCTGTGGCAGCGCCAAAACCTTATGCATCCCCACAGCAGGCATAATGAGGAGAAATGTTTTCATGTCTCCTCAAATTTTTTCCTCTTTCCATGTGTGCTGCATTCTGCAACATACAAAGAAAGAGGAAAACCCCTCTGGGGGCACCTTCCTGCACAAAAACAATCCTGCCTACATTGGCGCTAGGCAGCAATTTGTTCGTCAACGCAGTGGGATAGGACAGGAATGCACCATATTTCATAAATAAGGTGCATTCCTGCCCTTTCACATTGGCATAGGGCAGCGCAGCAAGAAGACTTGTGGGGCTGCCCTAGGCCAATTCCTCATTAAGGAGGCCTTTTGTTTTTAGCCACACCTTTGACCATGCCCCCACGCTCACTGATCTTTCGTTTGATAAACGCGGTTTAATATTATTTCCCCACTGTAAAAATGATTTGCTATGGGAATTGGGGGCTTTCATGGTTCTCGATAGTTGTCAATGATGAGGAGCACCAAGTTCTAGAATTTTTTGTCAGGAGGGGGTCCTTGCGCCTAAAACATTTTGACAGGGGGGTCTCGCCATCAAAAAGTTTGAAGACCTCTGATCTAGAGTCCCTAAATATGTGAGTGAAATCTGTACCATTCATGATTGTGACACTTCAAAGATTTTTCCTCTGATTGGCAAGAGAAGCTACTTGATAAATATCGATTGATGGGCGTTTACTTCCATGAGCCTATAGCTAGATGCCATCAGAAATTCCTGAGGTCTCATTTCAGCGTTTTGCCTTTCAGACTGGAATGTGCCACTGGCTGTTTACAAAAATAGTAGTTCCACTGGTGGCTCTGTTGCATCTTCAGTGTTGATCCCTTATTGGATGATTGGCTTCTTCATGCTTCAACAAAGAAGAAAGTGTTAGAAGCTGTGTTGGACTTGGCCCTTTTTTGGCTAAAGTTCCCTAAACTTTTTGCATTCCCCCTAGACCTTTTTTCTGACATGGTGTTGCCAACTTAGATGCTTTGGGCACTTTGCCACTGCTGATCAGTGTCAAAGTGCAAGTGCTCCCTGTATAAAGTGTTATGGTAATTGGTTGTCCATAATTGGTATGTTTGCCTTACTAGTAAAGTGCACTATGTGTGCCAGGGCTGGTAATGCAAATGCTACTGGTGGGCCTGCAGCACTAATTGTGCCACCCACACAAGTAGCCCTAAAGAGAGAACTCAGGCCTACCACTGCAGTGCCTGCGCGCAGTTTGCTAACTGCCATGTTGTCCTGACAAGTGCACCCACTTGCCAGGCTGTACCCTTCCCTTTCCATGCACATCAGACACCCCTATAGTAGGCCCCAGGTACCCCCTGGGCAGGGTGCAGTGTCTGTGAAAGGTAGGACATGTACTGAGGTGTGTACCATGTCCTAACAGTGAAATACTCTCCATTTCGTTTTTCACTGTTGCAAGGCCATCTTGCCCATAGGACAGAATGGGGAAGGCTGTGTAATATGTTTCCAGCCTATCTTCCCATAGGCTTAAGATGGAGAGGTGAAGTTTAGTGTGCCTGAACTCACAATTTAATAACACATCTTTTTGTGAAGGTGGTTTTTGAATTGTGTTTTTAGAAACCACGCTTTTAGAAGTGGCTGTTTATTTTGTTCTAACAATTCTGTGTGTCTCTGCCTGGTTGTGGATTGACTGTCTGGATTTGAATGTGATAGGATCTGGGAAATGTCTTGACCCAGGGGAGGAGTAGGTGAGACAGCAACAGGCTGACCTGCATCTGGAGTGTAGGGGGGAGGAGTAGCCCCCTGGAGGTGAAGAGGCCTGGGCTGCTGCCATAAAAGAATGGCTCCCCCTCCTGCTGAGTGATTGAGGAACCAGACCCCCACTATCAAAGGAAGAAGGTGCAGCTGGCAGGAAGACACCCAGAACTGGTTTGGACAGGGGTCACTACCCCCTGAACACAAAGACTTCAATGACATTTAGGGGTATAACTATGAGAGCTGAAGCCCCTGAACATTGGACTGATCAACACTGAAAAGGATTGAAGCTACTTCGTGGTCAAGAGGAACCTCTGCCAAGGAAGAACAGCTGAAGAGAAGGACTGACCCTTGCTGTGTGTTCTGGGGCTGGCCTGCAGTTTGCTGATTTAACTAAGGAGAGGATAAGGGACTTTGCTGTGTGCTGTGTCCCCCTGCTTGAATGGACTTTGCTGTGTCCTGAAGTAACTTGTCTCCAAGGGCCCGAGGAGAGCTGGCTCCCTGTTGTGGAAACTCAGGAACATCAAACTCTCCAAGTGTGTCTCAGCGACGCTGTGTGCGTGTGCTTTTTGCAGCCTGAGACCTTCGTAAGCATTGCCCCGGGTCTGTGTGGCCCGAAACCCAACCGAGTCTCAGCGACGCTTTGTGCGTGTGTGTGTGCAGCCTGAGACTGCCGTGGGGTCCGTGGTACTGGTTGGAAAGTGCCCCGTGACTGCAGTGCCCCCGCAGCGTGAATCATCGTCCACGCTGCTGTGTAGCTGTTTGTGGCCCGAGCCGTCATCGTAACTGAGGCTGCGGATCAGATCACCGCCGCTGGCCCAAGCCGCAACGTGCTGAAGGATTTTGTAAAGCTAAGGAAGTCGTGAGGTAATCATGATCGTTGTTCGCAAGAGGAATCTGCCCAAGATCGTCAGCAATGGAGAAGGCAGCGCCATAACCTGTCCGGCTACAGCGTCGCCTTGCATCTGAGCTGCGTCGTCATTGGGAGGGCCCAGCAGGACGTCAGACGAGCAGGGAGAGAGAGAGAGAGCGAGGCAGCGCATCCCCCAGGTAAGGCTTGGACTCCGGTCGGGAGCCGCAAGCGTGTGTGGCCTGGGGAGGCACAGGAGGAGCACCGGAGTGCTCCCGTGTCTCTCCCGCTGCATCGCATTAGATGCGCTGAGTCCTCGAGCGTCCCGGACCTGCCCGGCAGTACCGGTGCCGCCCTCGGAAGTTCAGGACTGTTGTCTGTGGTTGGGGCTTAGTGGTGCCCACGCTAATCGCGTCGATTGGCCTGGTATTATTCCTACATTACGAACTGCCTTATTCCGTGCGTTAGGGATTGTATTATTCCTGTATTACGAACTGCCTTATTACGTGCGTTAGGGATTGTATTATTCCTGCATTACGAACTGCCTTATTACTTGCATTAAGGAGTGCGTTATACTTGCATTACGAACTGCCTGATTACTTGCATTGAGGATTGCATTATTCTTGCATTACGAACTGCCTGATTACGTACATTGAGGATTGCATTATTCTTGCACTACGAACTGCCTTATTACTTGCATTAAGGAGTGCGCTATACTTGCATTACGAACTGCCTGATTACTTGCATTGAGGATTGCATTATTCTTGCATTACGAATTGCCTGATTACGTGCATTGATGAGGATTGCATTATTCTTGCATTACGAACTGCCTGATTATTTGCATTGAGGATTGCATTATTCTTGCATTACAAACTGCATTAGTCTGATAATACGAACTGTAGTACGAACTGCATAGCATTGCATTAGGACTGCATTTGAACATCGTGAACTGCTCATTAATACCGCAAGAACCTACAAGTGTTTGTTGGCCTAATAACCGGCAAAGTGAAATATTACGAATACGCATATGTTGGATTTTTATCGTTTGGTCTTACCGTATTTTTCTGCTTGATAAAGATACCGCTATTTTCATACATCAGTGTGGTGTCCATTTGTGGTGTTATCACTGTGTCACTGGGAGTGTGGTTGCAAATACTTTACACATTGCCTTGAAGATAAGCCTGGCTGCTCGTGCCAAGCTACCAGGGGGTGAGCAGGGGTTATCAACGAGGGTGTCCCTCCTTTCCCTGACTAGAAGCAAGGGTCCCTATTTGGACTAAGGTAACTGCCTCAGCCAACTAGAGACCCCCAGTTCTAACATTGGCGGTCAGCGGTGTGGGATTGGAACGTGTATTTGCAAATTCACTCTCAGTGATTGGTGTACATCCCTGGTTTTAGCGCAGACCACGACGCAACCACATATCGTGTTCTTGATTTTTGGTTCTATTTTTGAGCGACCTTTAAGCCACACATCATGTCTCAGAGGAGTCAAGTAGCCAGTGAGGTTGCAGAATTGGAGTTCGACATTGAGGCATTGCTTACCTACAAAGTTGATCAATTGAGGCAATTCTGCAGAGCTTTGGGATGTCCCATGAAAAGTAGTGCCAAGAAGGAGGAGCTGCAAATGGCATTGAGGGCCTGGTGGGCAGCCAAAGAGGCTCAGGAGACAGGTGATGCTGAGGTGGATGAGGATGACCCAGGGAATGGATTTGGCCTACAGGATTTGCCAGTGGGAAGGCCAGCCTTAGGGGCTGGTAGTGACCATTCCGGGTGGAGTTTTTCCCCAGAGGAGCTGGAGGAAAACCAAAGGGTCAGAGAGCATGAGTTGGAGGTTTTAAAACTTAAGGCTCAAGCAGAGGAGAAGAAGCTGCTCATTGAAAGTGAAAAGCGAGCAGAGGAGAGCAAGAACGCTCTCGCCTTGGAGGAGAAAACGATTCTCTTGGCTCATGAGTTAAGCATGAGGGAACTGGACATTAAGGCTAAACAGGTGGAGTCCAGTTCGAATGGTGGCAGCACACAACCAGTGTCAGCGGGTAAGGTATACATTCCCACAGGCTTAGTGCATGATTACCCACAGGGTGAAGGGGGGGATGCCTACACGCGTGCACTGGATGATTGGGTGATGGTTAGCATGGCAAATGATTTGAGGGGATTGCTCAATTTGGCCCCCAGGGAGCCTAGGCTCAGTAATTATTTTCCAGGGTTGCGCCAACACTTGTTAGGGTGCGAGCTCTTTGATTCCCGGGAGCTTGCACAAGAGCCCGACCCCTGGTTAAGGGACCAAGGGTCTAAAGAGGCATTAGGGAGGGAAGAGAAGCGAAGTAGAGCAGTTTGGTCCCAGAGTAGTGGGGGGCGCATGCGGGCTAGCGCCCTGTCTCAAAGGAGAGGGCGGAAGTGTGAGCAGCATCCCCGGGCGTCCACAACCCCACCCCAGAGACTGGAGGGTTCCTTAGAGGAGCACCAGGTTGGAGGCCTAGTGCCTACTTGCCAGCTGTGTGAGGAAGAACACCTAGCATCAGGAGAACGTGGGGCGTCTGTCACCAGAGCTCCCGCGGTTCAGAAGTTTGTGGGTGCCATTCCTGAATGGCAGGCACAGAAATCTAAATGGAAGGTTAAGGGGGGAGGTGTTCCCCCGTGTGAAAACCCGTGGGTCAGGGCCCAGCCAGAAGGGCTAGGTCCCCTAGAAGTGACCGGGGTAACCCCACCTCTAACCTGGAGGGCAGGATAACTGGAGACAGTATCCTGGCCGATGGGTCTTCCAGGGGTACCGCTCTAGGTGGGAGTTGGTGAGGGACCAGCACCCCTAGAGGGCCCCCGACTGCCAGGAAGTACCCGTGGAGTAGCATAGTTGGCCCAGGGAGTAGTGACCAAGGGAACCCCCTGGGGTCAGGAAGGCATAGAACTGGAGGGTGTCCCTGCGGTAGCGGGCCCGCATCCGTGTTCTATCGCCCCAAGCAGGGAAGTCCATCAAGGTAGTTGATTGGTCTACCCTGGCTTTAGGCTGGGAGGGGGTTGTGTTGGACTTGGCCCTTAATTGGCTAAAGTTCCCTAAACTTTTTGCCTTCCCCCTAGACCTTTTTTCTGACATGGTGTTGCCAACTTAGATGCTTTGGGCACTTTGCCACTGCTGATCAGTGTCAAAGTGCAAGTGCTCCCTGTATGAAGTGTTATGGTAATTGGTTGTCCATAATTGGTATGTTTGCCTTACTAGAAAAGTTCCTAGTAAAGTGCACTATGTGTGCCAGGGCTGGCAATGCAAATGCTACTGGTGGGCCTGCAGCACTAATTGTGCCACCCACACAAGTAGCCCTAAAGAGAGAACTCAGGCCTGCCACTGCAGTGCCTGCGCGCAGTTTGCTAACTGCCATGTTGTCCTGACAAGTGCACCCACTTGCCAGGCCTTACCCTTCCGCTTCCATGCACATCAGACACCCCTATAGTAGGCCCCAGGTACCCCCCTGGGCAGGGTGCAGTGTCTGTGAAAGGTAGGACATGTACTGAGGTGTGTACCATGTCCTAACAGTGAGATACTCTCCATTTCGTTTTTCACTGTTGCAAGGCCATCTTGCCCATAGGACAGAATGGGGAAGGCTGTGTAATATGTTTCCAGCCTATCTTCCCATAGGCTTAAGATGGAGAGGGGAAGTTTAGTGTGCCTGAACTCACAATTTAATAACACATCTTTTTGTGAAGGTGGTTTTTGAATTGTGTGTTTAGAAACCACGCTTTTAGAAGTGGCTGTTTTTTTTGTTCTAACAATTCTGTGTGTCTCTGCCTGGTTGTGGATTGACTGTCTGGATTTAAATGTGATAGGATCTGGGAAATGGCTTGACCCAGGGGAGGAGTAGGTGAGACAGCAACAGGCTGACCTGCATATGGAGTGTAGGGGGAGGAGTAGCCCCCTGGAGGTGAAGAGGCCTGGGCTGCTGCCATAAAAGAATGGCTCCCCCTCCTGCTGAGTAATTGAGGAACCAGACCCCCACTATTAAAGGAAGAAGGTGCCGCTGGCAGGAAGACACCCAGAACTGGTTTGGACAGGGGTCAGTGCCCCCTGAACACAAAGACTTCAAAGACATTTAGGGGGATAACTATGAGAACTGAAGCCCCTGAACGTTGGACTGATCAAGACTGAAAAGGATTGAAACTACTTCGTGGTCAAGAGCAACCTCTGCCAAGGAAGAACAGCTGAAGAGACTGAAGAGAAGGACTGACCCTTGCTGTGTGTTCTGGGGCTGGCCTGCAGTTTGCTGATTTAACTAAGGAGAGGCTAAGGGACTTTGCTGTGTCCCCCTGCTTGAACGGACTTTGCTGTGTGCTGTGTCCCGAAGTAACTTGTCTCCAAGGGCCCGAGGCCGAGGAGAGCGGACTCCCTGTTGTGGAAACTCAGGAGCATCAAAGTTTCCAAGTGTGTCTCAGCGACACTGTGTGTGTGTTTTTTGCAGCCTGGGACCTTCGTAAGCATTGCCCCGGGACTGTGTGGCCCGAAACCCAACCGACTCTCAGCGACGCTTTGTTGTGCGTGTGCGTGTGCAGCCTGAGACTGCCGTGGGGTCCGTGGTACTGGTCGGAAAGATCCCCGTGACTGCAGTGCCCCGGCAGCGTGAATCATCGTCCACGCTGCTGTGTAGCTGTTTGTGGCCGGAGCCGTCATCGTAACTGAGGCTGCAGAGCAAGATCGCCGCCGCCGGCCCGAGCCGCAACGTGCTGAAGGATTTTATAAATCTAAGGAAGTCGTGAGGTAATCGTGATCGTTGTTCGCAAGAGGAATCTGCCCAAGCTCGTCCGCAACGAAGAAGGCAGCGCCGTAACCTGTCCGGCTACAGCGTCTCCTTGCATCGGAGTTGCGTCGTCATCGGGAGTGCCCAGCAGGACGTCCGACGAGCGGGGAGAGAGCGAGAGCGAGGCAGAGCATCCCCCAGGTAAGGCTTGGACTCCGGTCGGGAGCCGCAAGCGTGTGTGGCCTGGGGAGCCGCAGGAGGAGTACCGGAGTGCTCCTGTCTCTCTCCCGCTGCATCGCGTTAGACGCGCTGAGTCCTCGAGCGGCCCGGACCTGCCCGGTAGTACCGGGGCCGCCCTAGGAAGTTCAAGACTGTTGTCTGTGGTTGGGGCCTAGTGGTGCTCGCCCTAATCTCGTCGATTGGCCTGGTATTATTCCTGCATTACGAACTGCCTTATTCCGTGCGTTAGGGATTGTATTATTCCTGCATTACGAACTGCCTTATTACGTGCGTTAGGGATTGTATTATTCCTGCATTACGAACTGCCTTATTACTTGCATTAAGGAGTGCGTTATACTTGCATTACGAACTGCCTGATTACATGCATTGAGGATTGCATTATTCTTGCACTACGAACTGCCTTATTACTTGCATTAAGGAGTGCGATATACTTGCATTACGAACTGCCTGATTACTTGCATTGAGGATTGCATTATTCTTGCATTACGAACTGCCTGATTATTTGCATTGAGGATTGCATTATTCTTGCATTACGAACTGTATTAGTCTGATAATACGAGCTGCAGTACGAACTGCATAGCATTGCATTAGGACTGCATTTGAACATCGTGAACTGCTCATTAATACCGCAAGAACCTACAAGTGTTTGTTGGCCTAATAACCGGCAAAGTGAAATATTACGAATACGCATATGTTGGATTTTTATCGTTTAGTCTTACCGTATTTTTCTGCTTGATAAATTTACCGCTATTTTCATACATCAGTGTGGTGTGCATTTGTGGTGTTATCACTGTGTCACTGGGAGTGTGGTTGCAAATACTTTACACATCGCCTTGAAGATAAGCCTTGCTGCTCGTGCCAAGCTACCAGGGGGTGAGCAGGGGTTATCAACGAGGTTGTCCCTCCTTTCCCTGACTAGAAGCAAGGGTCCCTATTTGGACTAAGGTAACTGCCTCAGCCAACTAGAGACCCCCAGTTCTAACAAGCTGTAATGAGATGTCTGGAGCAGCATGCCCTCCCAATTAATCTGAAAAAAAATGTCAACTAGTTCCTCTGCAGGTGTTGTTTTATATTAGAGTAAGGTTCAAACCACTGAAGGGAAAGGCGTTCCTTTAAAATCAGAGGGCTTTGGTGATCCAGGAGTTGGTAAGATTGTTCCTTCAGATTTCGAAGTTCCTGTAAGACTTTGGTTTAACCTACAGGGGTTGATGGCATCCTGTGTTTTTCTAGTGCCATGGACCCATCTTCATGTATACCTGATTGTTCTCCACCTGAACTCACATTTGTTTTAAATGTCTCAAGACTTCAGTAAGCTCAAATGAAGCAGGACTAGGATGATGTCTGAGTTGGGACATTTTAAGAAAGGGTCTTCCTCTTCATGCAGTGGAACCTTGCATCGTTCTGACAGGTGCAAGTTCTTTAGGTTGGGGAGAAGCACTAATGGACTAGTCAGTACACGGTCAATGGTCTTTAATTCAGGGCCTTGTGTCCTCCAACTGGAGAGAGGTGATTGCAGTAGAGAAGACTTTGAGGCAGTTTCAGAATTAAATTTTGAGAAAACATGTTCTGATCTATTCAGACAATTTGGAGACTGTCTCATATATAAATTGCGAGGGAGGAACAAGAATGAGATCCCTTGGGGAGATGCATGGAAAACTGGTCTCTGGGCAGGGAGGTGTGTTGTTTCGTTGAGGGTGGTTTTCATCAAGGTGAAAGACAATGTAGAGGCAAACTTGTTGAATTGAAAATTTCCATTTCAACAGGTGACTCTCCTACCTTCGATCTTTCAGAAAACATGCTAGAGGTTTGGAGTGCCATATCTCGATCTCTTTGCAGCAGGAAACATCAAAAAAGGTGTACAGAGTTTGATCCAGGTTTCCGGAGGACGGAGCATGAAGGATGGGTGCCCTAACAGTGATAGGGCCATAAAAGCTAATATATGCCTTTTCTCTCTTACCAAAAATCCTGAGGAACATGCAAAAGATAGTGGATCACTCTCAGGAACAGTGGCTGCTTCTCAATTAGAGCTCTGGGGCTCCACCATTTCCCATCTGATTTGTAACCTCCATTAGAATTTGAAAGTGTAACTCTGACAGTCAGAGTTCAAATACACAATATAATGAACAATTCAAAGGTGCCTCACACTGGCATGTAGCAAAAGTTGGGCAACTAGCCACTTCCTGAAGGTCTAGTGTGCAAGGGAAAGGAATGAAGTAAAGACGCTGGACTTACTATTGTAAAGCCCTTCATCTTCACTTCAATGGGTGGTGAAGTTAAGCAGGTAGAGGCGCAGCTGATAGACATAGCTTTGGGTGTTGCAGGAAAAAGTCCTACTTGAGGCTTCATGTCACTCATCCCAGGAGCCTCCTCTCGCTGACTGGTCCACAGGTAGTGATCATGATGTTTTACAGATAGCTTGTGCTTCTGAACAGAGAATGAGACTTCTTTTGCACGTCACATTTAGAGATGCACAGCACGTCTCAGAACAACTTCTTAGCTGTGAGGTGAACAGCACAGAGTTGGAGTTGTATGATAGACTGACCTGACCCATCTGCAGCTGTCAGTCTGTCATGCAAAGACCAGAGTATATCAGGTGAGGTATAGAAAATAAACTGCAGTGTTAAACACCAAAGTTGTGCCGTGTCAGATTCAGCCAAGTTAACCCAGAGGCACTGCTCAAGAAAGGTGCAGTGGATTGGTGCCTATTATTTATGTCTATCTGTGTCATCTTTCCCCACGCTTCCCTCTCCACATGTTCTGCAAATTAACATTATTTGTGAATTGATCATTTTTTTAAAATTGGACAATTGGCAAAATTGATCTTGCAATTGCAGCTTTCACATGTCCATTCGCACAGAACGGAAATGTCTGGTGCCACTTTACCGACATGTAAAGGAGCCCAGACAAATAATTAAATTATTACTGTTGCTGGAGTTAATTGTGCATTATACCTCCTGCTCCAACAACACTCTTAAAGTGTTAACATCTAGCTGTTCGCCGCTTAAAGGGGGGCTGATCAATGCACGGTCACTCTGTAAACACTCTCAAGATATTAGAGAGTTGATTATCAACCTGCAGCTCGATTTCCTATTCATCACTGAATCCTGGCTTAAGGAATGATGTAACCCAGACATTGTTGAAGCTCTCCCCCCCATTACACCATTTGTAGGAAAGACAGAGATGAAACGAGAGGAGGGAGGCTGGCCATCATCTTTCGGGACTCCCTACAGTGTACGAATTTTGACCTCCACTCCTTGAAGGGAGCGGAAAGCCTAGGATTCTGCTTCAAACTCAATGCCTCATTCTCCTTTTCAGGAGGCTTAATTTATCGTCCTCCTGGCCCCAGCCTTGATTTTTTAGAATCACTGGGAGACACTCTAAGCCACCTCTTGCTCAGGTACGCTAATTTCACTCTCTTAGGAGACTTTACTCTCCATTTAGAATGTAGAAATGAGCCAGGAGTGAGTAATTTTCTTGAAATCGCAGAATCACTTGGAATGCACCAACTGGTCGCAACTCCTACTCATCAGGCAGGCAGTCCACACGCTAGATGGAGTTTGTTCTAACTTCACCTCGCTAATGGTCGATACCCCCATCTCTCAAATATGGTCCGACCACAAACTCATTCCCCTCAGTATTTTGACCCTAGCTGCTAACTATCCCCCCGAAGCAAATACCCTTAGCACAGCCTAGGTGCAAATGGGCCAAATTGGTTACCAACCCAAAGCTGCCTACCCTTGCTCAGGCTTCCATACCCACCCTAACTGGAGACACTTGGGAACATACACAACTTTTTCACAAGTGGATGAAACTAATAAGTGATGAATTAGCTCCACAGGAACAATTTAACAAGATGCGTAAAGCCAAAACCCACCAAGCTCCCTGGTACACGCCCACTCTAGCTCAACTACATCTCCAATTTAAACAACTGGAATGAAAGTGGAGAAGAACATACGACCCAGCAGATCAAAACTCTTTCAAACTAATTAGAAAACAATACCACACACACATTAAACTAGCTAAAAAAGAATACTACTCAAATAAAATTTTGGAGGCACATCACGACCAGAAAACTATTTTCTCGATCATAAAGTCCTTTACAGACCCTAAAACACTGAGTAGAGAAATACCCCCATCACAGACCTTATGCGAACAGATTGTGGGCTTTTTCGAAGAAAAAATCCATAATATACAAATGGAATTTACAATAATCCCTACGCAGAATCTGGCCTTAGAGACAAACCCTGCCCACATTGGTCCTTCATTCCAGGCCTTTGGAACAGCGTCACTTGAGCAGACACGTGAAGCAATAACTGTCTGCAAATCGAGCTCGCCTCTTGATGCCTGCCCACCTATGGTTTTGCAGCAAATCATAGGCATCACCAACCCTGTGATCAACCAGATAGTCAACTCCTCGTTAAACACAGGCACAGTCCCAGATTAATGGAAGCTGGCCATAGTTAAACCCCTGAAAAAATAACAGAATATTGACTCATTAACTCTCTCAAATCTACGACCAATATCGTTGCTACCCATATTGGGTAAAATTACAGAAAGACTGGTCAACAGAGAACTATCCAACTTTCTCGAAACTAATAAGATTCTACATCCCCGTCAATCAGGCTTCCGCCCCAAGCACTCAATGGAGTCAGCGCTACTGGAAATAGTTGACACCCTGAGATCTTCATTAGATAAAAGCAGGAAGGCGGTTTTGATTTTACTCGACCTGTCAGCCGCCTTTGACACCATTTCACATGACATCCTCCTCACCCGGTTCAAGAATAGCGGCATCTCAAATACAGCATTGGCCTGGATCAGATCCTTCCTCACTAACCGTAGACAAGCAGTGGCCCTAGGAATGTTTCACTCTTCCGAACGTCCCATCACATCTGGTGTCCCACTGGGCTCCTCCCTTAGCCCTTTGTTATTCAACATATACATGGCCCTTCTTATCTCCCTGATTTCCTCGTTTAATATCGTGGTAACGTCATACACTGATGACACACAATTCATCCTAACCTTGGACAAAGATTCCACCAAGGCAGAACTCAATTTCAAATTAAGCCTAACAGAGGTCATCCAGTGGATGAAGCTTGATCATCTTAGATGCAATACAGATAAAACAGAGATCCTATTGATAGGAAAGGACAATTCCTTTGAGCCGAGTGTATGGTGGCCGGAAGATGCACCAGCACCCCCAAACACGGTTGAAGTGGCAAAAAACCTGGGAGTGAAATTCGATACCTCACTCTCCTTTCGACCACATGCCCTGACGGTGGCAGGGACATGCTTTAACATAATTAAAACACTTAAAAAATTCTTTGATTTTATTCTCCCTGCGCGGAAGACTGTTGCGGTGGCACTTATCCTATCACGCCTAGACTACTGCAACAGCCTACTCGCAGGAGCAAATAAACAAACACTCAAGAAATTACAAATGGTGCAGCACGCGGCTGCACGTTTAGTCCTAAAACTACCACGTAGGTCCTCCGCCGCCCTAAAAACCCTTCATTGGCTACCCTTGCATAAGAGAATCCTATTCAAGGTACTTTCAGAGCATCCAGGAATCTAGGACCTATATACCTCTCGGCCAGATTCACTCCCTACACCACTGCCAGGACACTCAGGTCCTCATCTGCGAACTTTCTCAAGCCCCCCTGCTTTTGGTATAAAACCAAAGGAGGAAAAACCATAGCTGCATTAGGAACCAAAGCCTGGAATCTCATGTCCATGCACTTAAGGCTGATCAAAACAGAAACTCAGTTCAGAAAGGCCTTGAAGACCTGGATCTTCGGATCCTCAGATGATCTTTGTTCATCGCTCATATAGGGGCGCTCTTGCTCACCGAACTCTCGTCCGCACAGTGCCAGGATGCTCCTTTCGGAGTGACAGTAGCGCTCTACAAATACCCTTTCAAATTCAAATTCAAATTGAAGCAAGATGTGAAGTAGGTGACTCCGACAGATGGATTTAAAGAGGAGATTTATTTTAGTTAAGTACAAGTTCAGTATAACGACCTCAGCCAACCTTTCGGCTCAACTGCTGTTCTCGTCTGACAGAATCACTGTTAACACAAGTTCTACCCCTGACAAAATAAGAATGTCATCTACATACCAGCCATGGTAATGGTGAATGCCATCACCTGGATACCACATGCCTTCCCCCCAACAAACCAAAAATGCAACAACTACTTACAAAGCAAAGTCAAAAGAGCACACATCATATTAGTAAAACAGGAGCACTAACATGCTGTAAATATTATACTAGACTACATCGTCCTTCAGGTACCCAGGCCTATTAACAGTGCGGTAACTCTACCCATGCAGGAGCTCAGGAACACCATCATTATCTTTCTGGTACATTGTGGAAGATGAGGTTTTGTTGAACAAACCACAGGGTGCGAACACCTTGCCACCATATTAAGGTTCCAGATCCTGTTGTCTTCTGTTTTAATCACGTTTTAAAATAATTTTACCACTCTGATTATTTTACGGAGTTTTGAATAACCTGATTTCGCCACAAGAAGCTTGATTTTAACCCAATCACCTATATTCATCACTGTTTCCTTCACATTCTTCCGATTGTCAAACTCACGCTTTATTTTTAACATCTCGTTTCTACTAACATCTGCAGCATCTTTCTCCAAAATCTGCTGACCTGTCAATCCCCTCTTCTTATTAAACCAAACTTGGACAAACCAAGCAATTGGGATTTCTGCCCTTAAATAATCAAACAGGGATGTTCCAGTTGTGGAGTGAGGTGTTAGCCTATATACCTTCACCTTTTCCTTCACCTCACTCATCCAACTCCTGCCACAAACAACAGCTAGCTGAACTGTCTTCTTCAAAACTTTGTTAAACCACTCTATCATTCAGTTTGCTTCAGGATGATAAAGGGCTGATTTCTTATGGGTTATATCCTTAAGCAGTAACAAAATCTGAAAACAACACCATGGTCAGTTAACAAGAAAGAAGGATATCCCTCTCTCAAAACGTTCCTCCAGAAACACAATAATATCCTTTGTTTCTACAGAATTCACTATTTTCACCTCTGGCTACCTAGAATATAGATCTATGCAACTCAAAATGTAATGATCCACACTCGATATTTTAAGAGGCCCCACAATATCTAACGCAATCTCATCCCAAGGACCTACAGGCAACTTACGTAAGACACACTACAGTCAGAAGTCAGAAATCTAGTGAAACCACAAATAGATTTTAAAAGAAAGCTTGAGGGTAAATTCTGCACAAGATGGAAAGTTAGTAAAAATAACACTTCAAGTACGCGGAAGGTAGCTGAGCTGTACTAGTCTGTACAAGTAGAACTGACAGGGCAAAGTGCTTAAACAAGGAAGTACTAGATCCAGTGTCACTCAGCCCAGTTAAAGAGGCACAGAGTATTGAAACTGCCTTTTGGGAATTTTAAATAAGGATGATACATTCCCACGAGCACTATCCCACCAGTTACGAGTCACTAAGTCTGCGCAGTGCGATACAGTCTCCCTCTGCAACATTTCCCAATAAAGACTCCAACACTAAACACACTTGCTTAGACGTGATGACCCAAACGAACACACACAACGAAGCCCTGTGTTGTTAATTGCAGGAGTAAGCCATGGGGAGGGAGGGGGGTGCGATAGTGGGCCTTGGGGAGTTTATTATGTATTAGACTTGATTAATTTATTACAGAGTCCTCAAGCAGATGTAGAAGCACAAAGCTTATGCAAATGGTCGTAATTGTACATATATAAACTGTTTTGACCACAATAGGCGTGACGATAATGTTATACGCCACCGAATGTAAGACTGGGAGACCATCAGCGTACTATGTTCTCGACTCTTGTAACATATATCAACGTCAGGCTTGATTGTAATGATTATATGAATAAAATCAATAAAACTATGTTTAAAAAAAAAAGGATGATACATTCCCAAATCAAAACCATATGAAAAATAGGTCACCTTCAGTGCCTCTAAAAGAGCTCACATTAAAGCAGTAGGATAATATAAACTCACCCATTACCTTTTAAGAAATTCAAGCAGCAACTGCAAACCTTAAGGTGGGTAAAGCTGTAGGTCTGGATGGTATCTCAGCAGAAACATATAAGTCCATGCTAGAAAAACTATGGCCAGTATAGCTAGACCTTTTCAACAGACTATTGAGAAACTAATGTTGCATCCCCCTTCCTGGAATGACGCTGTTATCATAATTTTAAAACCTGACAAGGACTCTAAAAACTGAGGATCCTACAGACATCACCACTGAATTGTAATGACAAGCCATTCACAGACAACCTATCAAAGAACTATCCAAGACTGTTGGAAATATTATAGGTGATGAGCCAAAAACCTTTTATTCCTGGAAGACGTTTACATGATCTAACTCATGTAATGATTAGTATGATCAATTTTGCTGTTTCATAGAAGGCTCCACTGGTGATATATACTCTTGAGGTGGCCAACGCCTTTCACAGAGTCAATTGGAGCATCATCTATTACATATTACATAAATTTACTCTCAGACAGCATTTTATCATGGTAGTACAATCCCTTTATACAGCTCCCATGGCCAGAAAACAAGTGAATGATAATCTGACTCGCATCCTGAAAATTGAAGAGGGGACCAGGCAAGGATGTCCTCATTCTCTCTTGTTATTTAACCTGTTTATCAAGCCCTTTGCACAATAACTAAGGTAAGATCCTGGAATAATCCCCTCTCAGTGTAGGAATTTTATTTTTAACCACGAGTTAACACTGTATGCAGACAATCTAGTGATCTATACCTCAGAGAAACATTACCAGCATGGAAGCTTTGGTGCAGGAATTTGGATATTTATCCGACTATCAGATCAATCAAAAGAAGTCTAATCTGGAAGATATGTTATGAATCACCACAACTACGTTCAGAGATAAGATAGCTGGGGGTCCTGCTATTGAAAGATTTATACAGAATTTACAGCCTAAATATCCAAAAGGTCATAAAAGATGTAGAGAGATTATTTTGAGTAAGAAGTAGCCTCCCTCTTGACATTTATGGATGTATTTACTTAGTAAAGCTGTCCATCCGGCCTAAATACACATTTCTATTTAAAGCCATCCCTGTAACCTTTAGTAGTAAAGATTTCGGAAACACGTTGGGAAAATTAGTAGTTTTGTGTGGTACTATAGGGCCATTAGACTTTTCTGGAAACATCTTAGAAGATCCATCAGGAAAGGATTTCTCTCTGCCATATTTGAAGAACTACTGTTGGGCCATCCAGCTTAAAACTTTTAGATGCTTAATAAAATACCCAGAAGGTAAAAATTTGAATGCACTCCTTAGAGCAATGATAAGGGTAGTATGTAAAGAAAACATTTGGTATAAATTTTCCTCCCCCCAATTATTTTAAAAGTCAGATTGAATGTGCTGCATACTGCAGCCAGACTTTGGTTTAATATAAGGAACTTATTGGAGAATAATTATTATTCTTTACAGAATCACATGTGTAATTAGTAGAACAAGGAAATCCAAGATGATCTGTGCTTGCCTCCAATTATTCATGCCCAAATGTGCATGGACATTCAAACAATATGTAAATGTAATATTTCTTCTGTGCTCGATTCACATGGTGTAAGCTGCACCTCACGCCAGCCTGACATGCGAGCAAGACCATTGCCCAAGACAGTAAAATGAAATAAAAGGTGTGCACTCATGGCAATGCTTTCCTTTTGAAGTCACCTCGACTGGTCATTCAGTCACTAGCACCAGATGACTACTGAACCAACCACAGCCGCAAAACCCACTTTTAAAGCCAATTGCAGCTGTGAAATTGTGTGACTCCGACCAACTGTTAAAGACCGAGGGCCCTACCCTCGCTGTTTTCCTACTTCATACATTAGACACTGCTTCTCTATAGCAAACCAAATGTAAGACCCTAATTACAAATCAACATTTTACCTCAATGAAGGACATCTTCTAAGTGTCTGGGTGGGAAACAGGAAGATATCCTACCTTCCACCTGTAACAAGCCCTTCATCCTCTTGCAATCTCACTTGAAGGAAAGAGCTTACATGGTTTACCGTGCAGTCCTGCCCCTTGGGGCTGGTTACTAAAATTATTCATTCTTGTTTCCCTGAGAGCTTGGTCTTGGAGATGTGGTTCTTAAATTCCACCCCCTGTGATCTCCAAGAATGGCATAGTCACCTGTTCTTTCCTCTATGGTGTGATCTTTCTTACCCTGCTCTTTACTGGAAAGCCCATCAGACTCTTGCACACAATTCAGACCTGACAATGAAGTTTATTGCTAAAATCTAAAGAGCGATCATGTTTTAGCTCCTTCCCCTAGCACATATTCAGAACTAGCACTGGTAAAGCCAATAGGTCAGGATTTTGGTCTTGGGTAATAGTTGGCCGGTTTTATGTGAATGGCCACCAGCTATCATTCAAAGAAATCTCTTAAGGAATCTTGCACTACAGTGATATGTAAGTTGGGAGCAGGATGCTTTGCTGACCAGACTGCAATAGCAGGTTTAGGCTTAACCCTCAAAGAAAAGTGTAATAAAAAGGAGTTTGAAGATGAAGTTTGCATTGTAAGTGGTAAATAGAAAAGATAGATACAGCTGTACTTTGCACAGTAGATAATTATCACAAAGGACCAGTATTTTGTTGCAAAAGCCTATCTATGTAAACATCTTTACTTTACAAACTAAAAAGCCACATGTCCAACACATTATCAGGACAGCAAGGTAAAACAAATGAACACAGAAGTGTAATTAGTAAATAGCATAGTGTTTTATGAGAGGCTAAGGCATCCAAACTGCTAGAACTTCTTACACCAAAATCCATAAATCCACAATTAAAGTGCCATTAAGTCAACAAAGTAAATAAATCAAACAACACACTCTAGCTCTCAATTAATAGCTATGCTGAGGTTGCTTCTATAGTCTAACAAAAGGAATACTTGATGAAAATCTATGGGGAACACAAATGGGATAATGCAACCATCCTTACAATGCCATGGCCTTGTAGGACATCCCATCAAATTAGTGACAATCCAAGCAAAACACATGAAAGCCATAGACTGAATTGGTCTGGACCAAAGCCCAATCTATTTTGTTCTTACAGGTTTTTTTCCTGAAAAAGTGATAACCTAAGGTTGTCCATGTAACAAAGGTGCCTGTAGGGACACTTAGAAAGTAACATGGCTCTATTACCCCACAGAGGCACAGCTGTCAATAGTGCACCAGGTGCAGGGCCCACTGCACCCCAAATCTAGATCATTTTTACTGCCAAAACAGCGGATGGGGGCATGAGCTGCAGACTGGAGGATAATGAGAGGCAAAGGGTGGAATCTGGCATCAGACCTCTTATGTCATCAAAGATCAACAAGCATTTACAATGCAATAGGTTCCGCATTTGCGAGAATATAAGCTATTGGCATTGTAAATGACAATGCCTTTTATTTAAGAGTTTTCAAAACGAACACACATATAAAAGGCATTGTTATTTATAATGCCAATAGGTCAAACTCTCGCAAAAGAGAGACCACTTTAACGGTGGCCGCGCCCCTTTCTTTAGACGCTGCACGCTGTATTCAGGTTACAGTGAGCAGCATCTAAAGAAAGGGGCGTAACCAACATTAAAGTGAAAGCGCGGTATGGGGCGCTTTCGCCCAAAAATAAAAAATAAATTAAACAAAGGTTCTATAGCGCGACCTCTAAAGTTAAAGTGAGCCGCAGTGCAAAATTAAATAAATAAATATGCGCGGCCGCTATAGTTAAAGCAGACCAGCAGCTATTGCTATTACAAATATAGAAGAGGGTGGCGTGCTGCCTTGTAGGAAAGCACATCATGGGTGGAAGATCATTAAAGAAAATAGTGCTCACTGACTAGATAAAGGAGACCATGTAACAGCACAAGTAAAAAGTCCAGTCCTTATGGGAGGTTACAAATACAGACAAGGCGGTACCAAGGAGGGACTACTAAGCCTATTTATCAATCAAAAGCAATGATTTCGAAAGGACAGTAACAGGAGCCAATTGAAAAGATGGGCGGGGAAATGGGCGGAGCTTCTATTCCTTACCTCAACACAACATGCCTTGCAGAGCAGCACATGCTCTGCCCAGGCTCGACCTAAAAAGGGCATAGTCTCACTTCTTCTAACCATGGAATTTCGGTAAATCAACGTCAATTACTGTGCATAATGTAGGTCAGTCTGTGAAACCAGTATCCGTGATTCTTACACTATTTTGTTCTGAGTTGCAAACGATTCTAGAGCACAACTCTGGTTTCTTTCTTCACAGTCGTGTCTCTTTCTTTCATAGAGGGACCTCGGCTTTCTTCTGGACCCCCGCCTGCTTCATTCATTTCTACTTCATTATGCAGCACTGCTTCCATTGTGGACTAAAGACGTTTCTCAAGCTGTCAGACATTCTTGCGGCTGGGTTCATTTGCTGGGTGCGTTGGACTATTGTCTGTTTCACCATTACCCAAATCATTGTGATGAAACTGACAGGTTAGTTGAAGACTTTGGTTGTGCAACTGAATCTATGAAAAAAATATACAAGAAAAATATTTTTTCTAGGCTGGGCTTGCTTTTATTCAGGTGGTTAATATGGCGCAGAAACAGTGGCGGCTTTGTAATGCAAGCAGCTGCTCTAATCGAACGATCCTGCAGTGATTTCAAGAAGCAACTTGAAGCATAGCAGCCTGGACAGCTTACTAGCAGCCCGAATATGCAAAAAAAAAGAATGCCATTGTGTGAGAGAAGTGTATTGAAAACTGAGAGGAGTTGTTAAATACACGCATGGAACCGAGCAGAGGTACGCTGAGGCTAGAAAAAATACACAAATAGAAAAAAATAGAACCCATCAGAGGTCGACCCAGGCAGAAGTAAAAACGTTTTACCATTGAAAAACACAGAAAATGGCTTTTAGTTGAACAACTCGAAAGAATTCAAAAGTGATGTAATTGCACTTTTCCAAAGGCAGCATAAAAAAACCAAGCACTCGAAAATATGAGGACTACCTGTGTTCCTAAACATAGTTAAAGACGTTAACTCCTACCGGTTGACAGTAATGCATAGGAACCTTGAATAATGGGAAATCTTCCCCTAAAAGAGGTGCCCCATGGGTCCAGCCTGACAGCCTTTGCAATTTGGGTATGTGGGTGTCATTAGTGCAGCAGGTGCAGTGGGGCTGGGGCCCAAGGTGTGAGGAGCCCTCTCAATTCCAATTATGGTTATTTTTCACTAACAAACCGGGAGATGGGCAGGTTTTTTCATTGCTTGCATTAGGGTACAGGGCACTCTTCCTAGGCCTTTGCGTGTAATCATGCGTGGCAGCGTGGGGCACATCGGAGGTCAGAGGGTAGTAGCAGCACAGCTACAGTCCTATACAGCACATACAGCAGCCATCTCCTCGAACCTGCTCATCATTTTCCACCTCGTACCCTCCTCTACCTATACAAGGATGGCATGTCTTGCCAGTAGTTCAAGTGATCAGAGATTACTGACAGCCAGGCTGTGCTAGTGGTCTATCAATGAAATGTGCTAGCTGTACAAAAGGATCCTTTACATATTGAATGGGCTCATACCCAAGGCAATGCGCCTATCAAAGTGTATTTCTTCAAGAAAAACTTATGAGTCACAAACTTAGCAACAAAGCAATGGAACACTATGCAAGAGGTGGGGATTTGATATGGATGATGGACTTACTTACAGGTGTTGGGTCAATCTTCATGCAGCACCCCATCAGGGTTAATAGTTGGGAAGACATTACATAAAGAGATGCACCTTTTAACTCCGTATGGAAATGGAGGAGGTATGGAACTTCGTGGAGCAGTGCCAAGATAGTGCACCGGATCCAACATTGGTATCATGTGAAGGCGTCTCTTGTCATCTTCTCATGCTTATGCTTCCTGGTCGCAAATCTGGTGTTGTCATTGCTTCAAGTGTTGCCTGGCCAAATACGATCATTAGTTGCAATTCAATTCCTTGCAAGTGACGCAGCAAAATCCTGAACGTGCTGGGAGCCAATATGATGCTCTTTAAAGGTTCCAGGAAGAAGTCAGAAATGGCACAGAGTAGACCCTTGTCTCCATCCAGATGGGATAACACCAGCGCTTGAATGATGTTCCTTAGCCCTGGTTCAGGAAGGTACTTCTTCGCTTTTTGAAGGTGGAGTTAGTGTCAGGTTGTCTGGGTCATCTTAGCTATATGAGGACCCTGTTGATATGGAATCTGGGCGACCAGGAGTCATTAGACTGTAAGCTGTGAAGCCATGGAGTTTTATTGCCTTTACACATTCTTGCACTTAAGGTTGTCTACTATCATTGGCAACCAGGATGAGTTCCATTTTCAAGGGACTCAACTTAAACTCACTTTTTGACATTGCAATTTGGAATGCAAAAACACAGTCCTATAGCTGGTGGATGGACTTTCCTGATGAAATATAATTCTGTGTCTTCTACATTTTTATTTATATTGATATCCCTGTCAGCCCAAGAATTCGGCCATGGCAGCTCCTCTGAAGGAACTGAAAATTCGCTGAGTGGCTGTCATGTTTCATGTGGCCACTCGCAAACATTTTTGTTTTACAAAAACAACCCCCAGATCAGAAGTTTGGTTTTGTAAGAGATTAAATTAATGACCCTGACATACAGGTAGTTTTCTCCCATGGCTTAGGGGTAATTTTTCTTTTTTCTATTTGAGACTTCCAGACTTTTCCTGGTGATTCCAAACAGAAAAAAACCCACCAGAATGTCCACTCTAAATAGGGTGGACGGTCTGCGGTACTTACTGCCATGGCCCTAAGTCTGTCAGGCTGTCGATGTAAGGTTTCCGCATCCAGAACCAGTGTGGCCACCATCGGCTGAAACATGATGTGCATTTGACTTTAAATAGAGCAGGCGAACTGTTAGTTTGGCTCAGGGTACTCCTCCACATTTGTGGGAGAGTACCCTGTCTACCAAACTCCACATGAGACCCTTTGGCTCATTTTCTGCTCCTTTCCCTTTTAGGTCTCGGCCTGCACCAGCGCTTGCGCTGGTCTGGCCGAGAGTTTTAGTAAGCGGGTTTTGGAAGTGCAAACACTGGCTTTCGGCTGGCGACCAGCTTGAGTTCACGATGGCGTGCACGCGCAGCTGCCATCTGTTGTTTCCTATCTCTTCCACATTTCCTCGTCATGGCTCATTAACTCTCTGGACTCTGATGTTTCAATCGCAGCAGCAGCTCACATTACCAACTGAGGGCCCTGGACTACAGTCACATGAAAAACAACAGCGATTAGCATTGAAATGCAAGCTTTTTTTTGTCTAGTTAGAAATATTGCTTCGGTGGGTTGATTTCACCTTATATCGCTATTTGTTTTATATTGGGAGTCACAGCCTAATTACCAGTATTTTTGTCTCTCACTGTTTTTTTAAAAATATTTATTCGCGCAAAGCACAAAGCTATTTTTAAGGTTACTTTTTCCGCGTCACTTCTTCACTCTATTTAAACTCCACACCCCCCACTCTTATTGTCTCTCTCCTTCTCTCGCTCCCCTCTCTAATTCTCTCTCTACTTAATTAACACTCCCCTCTCTATCTTTTTTAGCCTTTCATTCTCTCTCGCCCCTTTATCTGTTTCTCTTTCAAACTCCTTCATTCACTCTCTCTCCCCTTCTTTCTCTCTCTCTATCCTGCTCCACTCTTTATTCTATGTACACCCTTTCTCTCTCTCTCTTTCTCTCTCACCACCCTCTCTAATTGGGCATTATATCTTCACTCTATCTCTCACTCGGCAACACAACAGCATCACTCAGCGCAACCACAGCATCAATCAGAGCCAGCACAGCATCACTCAGCACCAACACAACACCACTCAGCACCACCACTCAGCACCACCACAGCATCTCTCAGCACCACCACAGCACCACTCAGCACCACCACACCACCACTCAACACCACCACAGCATCACTCAGCATCACCACAGCATCACTCAGCACCACCACAGCATCACTCAGCACCACCACAGCATCACTCAGCACCACCACAGCATCACTCAGCACCACCACAGCACCACTCAGCACCACCACAGCATCACTCAGCACCACCACAGCACCACAACAGCACCACTCAGCACCACCACAGCACCACTCAGCACCACCACAGCATCACTCAGCACCACCACAGCACCACTCAGCACCACCACAGCATCACTCAGCACCACCACAGCACCACAACAGCACCACTCAGCACCACCACAGCACCACTCAGCATCACCACAGCATCACTCAGCACCACCACACCACCACTCAGCACCACCACAGCATCACTCAGCACAGCACCACCACAGCATCACTCAGCACAGCACCACCACAGCATCACTCAGCACCACCACAGCATCACTCAGCATCACCACAGACCCACTCAGCACCACCACAGCACAACCACAGCACCACCACAGCATCACTCGGCACCACCACAGCATCACTAAGCACCACAACAGCATCACTAAGCACCACAACAGCATCACTAAGCACCACCACAACACCACTCAGCACCACCACAGCATTACTCAGCATCACTCTGCACCACCACAGCATCACTCTGCACCACCACAGCATCACTCTGCACCACCACAGCATCACTCTGCACCACCACAGCATCACTCAGCACCACCACAGCATCACTCTGCACAACCACAGCATCACTCAGCACCACCACAGCATCACTCAGCACCACCACAGCATCACTCAGCACCACCACAGCATCACTCAGCACCACCACAGCACCACTCAGCACCACCACAGCATCACTCAGCACCACCACAGCATCACTCAGCACCACCACAGCACCACTCAGCACCACCACAGCATCACTCAGCACCACCACAACATCACTAAGTACCACAACAGCATCACTAAGCACCACCACAGCATCACTCAGCACCACCACAGCATCACTCAGCACCACCACAGCATCACTCAGCACTACAACAGCATCACTCAGCATCACCACAGCATCACTCAGCACCACCACACCACCACTCAGCACCACCACAGCACCACCACAGCATCACTCAGCACCACCACAGCATCACTCAGCACCAGCACAGCACCACCACAGCATCACTCAGCACCACCACAGCATCACTCAGCATCACCACAGCCCCACTCAGCACCACCACAGCCCCACTCAGCACCACCACACCACCACTCAGCACCACTAAGCACCACAACAGCATCACTAAGCACCACCACAACACCACTCAGCACCACCACAGCATCACTCTGCACCACCACAGCATCACAGCACCACCACAGCATCACAGCAGCACCACAGCATCACAGCACCACCACAGCACCACTCAGCACCACCACAGCATCACTCAGCATCACCATAGCACCACCACACCACAACTCAGCACCACCACAGCACCACCCCAGCATCACTCAGCACCACCACAGCATCACTCAGCACCACCACAGCATCACTCAGCACCACCACAGCACCACCTCAGCATCACTAAGCACCACCTCAACACCACTCAGCACCACCACAGCATCACTAAGCACCACCTCAACATCACTCAACACCACCTCAGCATCACTAAGCACCACCTCAACATTAGAATAGGCAGGAAGAAGTTGCCAACATTGCAACGACAAAATAAACGACAAGACCTTTCTTATGTTTATTCTTTTTAATTGGGTCATTCAGTTGTACATAATGTCGTCTTAGTTATATATAAAGTAACAAAAATGCTTATAAGTCTTTTTTATTATAACTTTTCAACATGCTGCACAGCAGCCACAATGCTCTTAAAAACATTGGCAAAACCAATAGCTCTGCCTAAACACTTATAAGGCCCCAAAGGCGAGACCTATTGGCTAATAGGTCTCGCCTTTGGGACCGTATATGTGTTTAACCAGGTGTCAGTTATGCAGCACAATTGTTGCATGGCTAAACACTTATAAGGTCCCAAAGGCGAGACCTATTGGCTATGCCAATGCTTGTTTTACTTGGAGAAGATAGAAGCAACACAGTTCTCTGGCCATGAAGCACTACTATTACTGCACAATTTCACAATTATCCTGGAGGTAAGATACGACCAGTCTATTTTACAAATGTACACATTTAAAAAGTTATAATAAGTTAAACAGCACTATGTTTCTGCCCACCAAATGACAAGTGTCTTATGATTGCCATCAAACTGACACGTTTCTTATTTTACCTTATATCATAAAAGCCCCTTAAAGAAATTAGATAATTACTTTAAATGGCTGGGTTTGTTTGCATAAATAGATGTAAGCAACATTGACCAGTTACTTGTATGGATATAAAACCCATGATAAACTTTCCAAGTCTTAACCTTATTCCATGTTCTAATATTGTACAATAAAATGTACCTCACATGGCAAGCACAATAAATAAAAATGCATACCACCTGCCTTTAAAAAGTATTTATAGCCTAAGCCAATCTGAGTGTCAGCTAAAATCATTGACATCATTTTTACTAGGTGGTGTCCTGTGTATTCACATAAAATCCATGTTGCCCTGATAAAGGACCTGGCATCTGTCATTTTGGTTGAACAATTTAGACCAATAATTTACATGCCCTGGTACGTTCAATGGAAGAAGCAATGAACATTAAAAATGACAAAAAATCAATAAGACAAATATTAGTCTCTGTGTTGAATAACTCCACTTCCAAGAATGTGGTTTATTTAATAGACAACAATCGATTACAAAAGTATAGATGCACTTCTGTAATTATGATTACCACAGAACCACTAATGAGGAGTTACGAGTTGAAACTAGACTTTTTAATATGTGTATCAAATGTAATCATTAAGCCATAGCATTAACAAAAAGAGTTCACCTATGTACAAGGATAAAAACATTTGCCATTGATGAATTGGTAAAAATATTATGACCTGGGTGGGACTAATACACAGTCTTCAGCCCTATAATACAACTACAAAAGAAATTCCCTCATTTGAATATTTTTTTTTTCATAGCTTTACCTAGTTCTGTAAATTTGCAGTGTGCTCCTTAAATATAACCCAGAACTCACTCACCAACCTATGTACTAATATGTCAGTTCCCCAAATTCCCATTCAGCGTGGGTTGCAATCCGACCTACCTCATCACTGATCATGAGGTAGGTCGCAAATTGTAACACTCTTCGAATGACCATAACCACAGGGATGGTGGCCTGCAAAGATCACCATGTCTGTGATTGTGTTTAAATAAAGTAAACTTTTTTTTTCTAAACGCATGCTGTTTTTTTTTTTTTTTAAAGAAAATGGGGCTGCTTTTAACAACAAAAAGTTATTTTTTTAAAGTTTCACTTAAAGTTGGCAGTGATCTCCAGGAACATTCTCTATTTCCTATGAAACTTGAACAAAAAAATCACAAAGGCAAGGGCTCAAAAGTGGATCCTTTCCCCTTTGCGAAGGAGTTACCACCCCAACACTTGGAGGTTGGTAACCTTTCGAATGGTTTACCAAAGAAATTATGGTTGCAAACTATGTGATACAGAAGTGCAGTTTGGAAGGGATGCTCACAACACACCACTTTCAAAGTGCGATTCAGTATCCAGGAGCAGACGCATTTTAGGAATCTGTAAAATTATACTGACTCCTAAAACACATTTGGTACATATGGAAAAACGTTTTAGTGGTCGCAAATCCACAAATTTAGTGAGTTGCAGGGTTTGAGACTACTGACATTTTTATACATCTGACCCTTGTTTTGCAAACTGGTCCTTGCTGTTTGAGAACTCAGCAGGATAATGTTCTGAGGAGAAACTATATTTTTCACTCCTCTTGGTTGGGCCTTTTTCACTAGGACGAAGAAAAAGGTGCATTGATCATGTTGTCAGGCATCACGTTCTGAGATGCCACTCGCAGCACGTGGCCTGATGCCATGCTGACAGAGGAGCCCTGAACCTCTGTGCCCCAGGCCGCCTGATGGGTGTTGCGTGTGCTGTCTGGATACAGGGTGAGAACGGCAGCAGCTGGATCATGGAATGCAGCGTTGTGTGAAAGATTTCAAACTTGGGTTTTTTCTTTGCTTTCCAAGCGAATACTATGATTTTTAGAATAAGGGTGTTATCACTTGCCTATTAGAAGATGGTTGGTTGTCTGTTCAAGTAAATTATTTTTCCTGTGATGTCAGTTCCTGATAGAACCAAATATAAGGAGGCAGTTCTAAGTGAAGAATGCATGGCAAAGCCTTAGTTTCCTTATTTTTCATCACATCCTTCATCCCATTACTTCCATTTTTGTTCCTGATTTTTGCTTCTTGCAGATTGAACTTTCAATTGCATTTTACTTCTGTACATTGGCTTTTCTTTTTGACTCCTTCTTGCTCCTTCAGATGGCATTTAGTGTTTTTCTGTTCTCTTCATTTCTAATCTTCATCTTCAATCAAGACTCCTAAGATTGTCAAGGAGTTTTTTTTTACCTTTGTGGGGTTTTCTTCCTGTGTGTTGCCGTCTAATGGAGAAACATGACACCTTTCATGTACACTACTCTGTACGGGATTGTTCCTTGGCTACTGTGAGGAGTCATCCCTGCTTCAGGTACGACAGACCATCCAAGCGTCCATCCTTGACAGTTTATGATATGCTCACCGGGCTTGCAATCCCACCATTATTTCCAGGGCAAGCTTTTTGATCCAGGAGGGCCAATTCACAAACATTAAAATGGCCATTGGAGCAAAATAATTTTGTCTCTGCCTGCCAGATTCAAGAGGTCTGAAAATCAGTTGGTTTACAAATCCCAAAATAACCAACAGAAGAGATAAAGCATCTCAATCAATCATGTTTGATTTGCTATTCAATAATTCAGTTTTCCATCCAATCGAGAGACAGATATTTTTCACTTTTAGTATTTTCAAAAACTACATTTTTGGCCAAATTAATGGCAGTAAGAGTATGAACCAACCAGTATCGCCTGGCCTGGACCAAATGAACCCAACAGCGTTTGCTATATCGATGAGAAAAAGTCCTGTTGTATTTTTAGTGTCCACAAACATGTGGGAAAGAATATTGTTTTGCTTAATCAATGCTGCTGCTGATTATTATTATTATTATAATTATTATTAGACCTTGTATACTACTCAACTACCCACACGGCCCAGAACATACTGACTCAAAACATCCAAGTTTCCGAAAAGTAATCAGTGAGGTGCAGCTTCTCAAGGATTCCGGAAGCATTCCAAAGCTTAGGGCCCTGGTAAGCGACAAACCGGCCTCCCATGCTAGTCCATTTGACTCTAGGAACAGTACATAGGGAAAGATCACTGGAACCTAGGGAGCGAGCCGGCTGCTAAGGTCTCACCATTTAATGGAGGCATCAGGGGCCGGCTCCGGATCTTGCTCTGTGCACAAAGCACAGGGCTTAAAATTGGATCTGTTTCTCCACTTTAAGCCAGTGCAGCTCCCAAAGAAGAGAGGAAGCCGATGCACTTTTTTTGGGAGTCTGTAGAACAACTTGGCCGCCAAGTTTAGGACCACTTGCAGCCTTCTCATGGAAGCTTCATCAGCTCCCAAATAAAGGACATTATCGTAGTCCAAACTCAATAAAATGAGTGCCTGGATGACTGCCCTTTGGGCTGAAAATGGAAGTATCCTTAAGATTTTCAACAGCGATTTTCGGGGGCGAAACAGGTAACAGCCACCTTCGCTACCTGGTGACGATGATTTCAATGTTTTGTTAAAATTATTTTTATTAGCATTTTCAAAAGTTACATATGTGCACTAACAAACATCTTATTTTTCCAAGATTTTGCTCAGTTACTTGAACAGTGATAAAATGCACCTTTTGAACTCTGCATATTACATTTCAGTCTCATCCAACAATTTCACAGTCGCAGCTGGCACAGGTAACAGTGGTGTGGCGGGGGCAGGTGGGCTTTAGTGGACAGACGAGGGGATAGGGAAAGTAAAATAAAAAAATAAATAAACCCACTTACCTTGCGACTCAGCAATGCGGTGAGCGCAAGTTAAGTGGTTTTACCTTTCCTCACCACTGTTACCTGTGCTGGCCGCGCTTGCAATTTCATTCGGGTGGATAGCAATTCCTTTTCTGCTCTGTGCGTGTACAGTTGTATTTCATTTCTTATTTTGCATGTACTTGCGAATGCGGTCTGCAGAATTAACCTTTAATCCCCAATGTATCCCCAACTCATTCGCAGGTGTGAGCCCCAATAAGTTTACCATCACTTCTATCATGACACTTATGTGTCTTGTTGGTGGGCTGTGGGCGGGGGGAGGGGGGGCGGGGGGGGGGGTGGCCCACTCCACATTTCCTTCTTCTGTCTTGAACTTTTTAGAGAGCGTATATGTCCTTTCTACTGAGCTCATTTCAGCCCAGCATGTTAAGTACTACCGCAGTGTGACCTACCATATTATCATATATTTATGGTAGAGAGCTAGCTGTTCAGGGTATCTCTAGTTGCTCATGGTAACTTGCATGTACATGAAAAGTATGGCAATCTTCTGGCGTGCAATTGGCTTTATTTTTTGAGCAACAACGGCTCTATCCTTCAGTAAAGGTCCATTTTATTTTTGCTTCCAGCCTAGTTTTTTTTTTTTTTGATTGATGAGGGCCTAGCAGCTTTTTCAACAATAGGTTCTGGCAAAACAAATCAAGCTCTGACAAAGCCAAAAGGCTGGTTAACAAAGACTGACCTATTGACTTTGCCAATGCTTGTTTTAAAGTGGCTTGTGGCTCAGGGACTTTGATGTTGAAAAACCTTTTGGGATTACATTTGACTAGGGAACGCTGACCTGTGTTGTGTGTTTCCTTTCAAAAGTCTGGGAAGAGCTTTGCTAATGGATGTCTTAATGTGAGCAGTCCCACCCGGATAACCACTGCTCAAGCAAAGCATGGAACACCTGGGAGATTTAGTAAACACGGGCCCCATTCCATCTTAATCGGTGCTAAAATGCTCGGAATGTGAGAACAAGTGATGATAAATGTTGTCTGTCTGAACATTTTCTTTTCTCTAAGTAAACCACAGCCCTGGACCTATGCCAGCCAGAGGCTTGCCGCTTGCCTCAGAGTGATCAGTCACTTCGAAATTAAAAACACCCAACGTTGCTGCACTATGAACACAGACATCCATTCTTATTAAAGTCAAAGTGCAACGCTGTGTGGTTGTGAGCAATATTTAACATTTCACTCCGTTTTTCACAGTATGATCTTTTTTTCTTTCAAGTTAATCGGTTCTGGAAGCCAGTAGTTAGAACACCGTGGCCAAGCATTCATTAAGATTTCTAAAAGCAAAATGTATAGTTGTTTAGAAACGGCTTGCAAGGCAGGATTCTGGAAAAAACCAACATGAAAACAGCTTGGTACATTGGCCTGACACGTGGCACATACTTTTTAAAAACTATCGCAAAATATTCTTTGAATCACTTAGATCATAATTAAATTCATAGACAACTGTAAGTTAGAAAGAGGTTTTAGCAGCTCTGTCCTAAACATATTTGCCAATACAATAGGGCCCATAGGCCAGATGTTTGAACGCATTTCCTGGTAGTGTACCCTGCAAGCCAGTAAATTACAGGGTTTGCGACAAGAAAATGTATTTTTCGAATGTACTTAACCAATTTAGCAATTTGGTAACATGTTAGCGAACCGCTATATGGGTTTAGGAAACTATTATATATGGTTTATGGTATTATGCATCTTTCCTGACTCTCTGGTCCTTGCTGCTCAGCCATGTGTGAGTGTGCTGTGTGGAATGTTGGTGTGCATGGTGATGTAATGGATTGCGAGGATGCCTGTGGTTGGAGTGTCAGTTGGAGTATGGGCTGAGCAGCGGAGAGGCTACTCCTGGTGGGGCTAACTACAGAACTAACCAGAACACCATCTTAAGAACTAAGATCAATAAATCCTTCTTCTGTAACCTTGCCTTGGCTACTGGATTTCCTCTCTACATCATAACATATTTTGGCGACAAGCGGAAAACGGATCTACTGTGAAGAAAAGGCCACTACTGAAACATAAGAGGAGTCATCACTGTTGCAACAAGGGAGGAGAGACATTAAGAGTACTTCTAACAGAGCCCGTTTGAAGCCTGCTTACAGGAAATGTGCCTGGCAGCCCCACTGGTGTCTGTTTCCACCAGACAGCCTCAGCGCACGACATAGGTACAGGCGTTTGAACTGCAGTTCTTTGAAATATTATTTACTTAGTGTTCACAAGTATTTTGAGAGGATAATGAGAGCCTGCGATCCAGGTAGTACATCTTACTTTTCATCAGCAGATTATCTCTGTTAATTTGAAGGACATTTGGACCTGGGTGCAGCAGATGGTTCATTGGCTGCCAGCTTAACATGATTTGCGGGACTTCAGGAAACGGGCAGTGAGTATTTTGATCGGTCGAACTTTATTGAACTTGCATTTACATGATCTGGCTGCACTGTTTTGAATTGAACCTGTGACATCGGCAGGATAAGGACCTGCGACTTCGGCAGGTTGAGGTCTGACAGCAGTGACTAATGTGTACAGTGCTGTGGTGGCGCACCAGAGTGTCATAATGGTCTATTTCGTACTTTCGTCAGCAGTCTGTAGTGTTATTATTTAAAAGAGGCCAGCGTGCCCTTTGTCGTTTGAATTTTCCACTCACTCGATTGTACCAGCTGTTGACATAGCAACGCTGTTCTCGTGCTGATTAAATGAGGAGTCTGTTCCTGGACACGCGCCACCCGAACGCGGTGCTGCATACCTTGTGTTGCCGCTGGTGGCCCGGGTGCCGTTCTGGGGAGAGCAAAGAGAACAAGAGACTGTTCCTGCTCCCCTCGCCCCCTTTTAAAGGGGGGGGCACAGGGCAGACCGGTCTAAACCGGCCTGCCCCACCGTTCGGCAATCGCGCTGGTTCGCGATCCTGCCGCGACACCTAATTGGATAAGCAGGGGAGGTGGGGGCACCGCGTCACACATGACGCGGCGACCCCTCCACCCCCCATACCTCCGGGGACCGGCGCGACCGCCATAATGGTGGCGCGCGCTATTTGCGCTCGGCCTTGCCCAGTTTTGTAATAAATGTTTTGGTGTCTACTTGGTTACAGTAGCCTGTGCTACGAAGCAAAATTGTGTATAGCCTGGGGTGTAAAGCCAGGTACTTTATAGCACTACAGTGGGGAATTTCCAAAGGCATATTCTCCTATCCATACTAACATCGACTTCGACATTATCTCTTCTAGTGGAGTTAAATATTATTGCTATTGGCAGTGGATTGTTGTCTATCCAGTGCCTTCTAGATAAGGGTGTGTGTTACAGAAGTGCCCCAGGGGTGCAAAGGGCATTTGCGCCCACTTGTGCACCCTCGGGGCACTTTGGTTTTACAGAAGGTCCTGCAGACACTTGTGCGACCCCTTCTGTAATACAGATAGGGCTGGCCCATATGTAGCATTAGTGCTATCTCAAGAGGGCGTTCGCTCATTTTACCTCTGTGCCTGCTTCGTATTATGGATGCAGGTGCAAAGGCAAAGAGGGTGTGAGGAGGCTCACTGACAGTGAGTCACAAAAATGTGGCACAGTCAGTGTGCCCCCTAATGTCAGTCCTTTGAAGGGGGACCAAGGGGGTCCTATGGACACCCCAGGCATCCCATTCCAGCCGGGTGCAGTCACTCACTGTACCCGTCTGCAAGGGAATCTCTCTCCCCTCATAAAAGTGAAGGTAGCAACCCGCTTCAAGGAGCCACTCCACATTTCACTTGAAGCTCCTCACACACCTTCAAACTCCTCACGCACACCTACAAAGCCCTCCACAACGCTGGACCTGCATACCTCACCCACCATCTCTCCTTCTACACTCCCACCTCACATCTCCGCTTCGTCCAACTGGCCCTGGCCACCATCCAACTGATCCGCAAGACCACGGCTGGAGGAAGATCCTTCTCCTACCTCGCTGTGAAGACCTGGAACTCCCTGCCTCTGCACCTCAGCCAATCACTATCGCAATTTTGGCAGGACCTCAAGACCTGGCTCTTCAATTGAACTGCAGATCCACATAAAACCACCCCCCCACTCAGCGCCTTGAGACCCTTACGGGTGAGCAGTTGTGCTTTATAGGAAACCTGATTGATTGATTGATCGAATGCGCTGCCCCCAGGGCAGCACGAGCTCGCGGCTGCCCTGAGGGCAGTGCATTCAACATATTTGGGCGCACTTTCCCTGTTTCGGGACAGCACACCTGTTTGAAGGTGTGCTGTAGCGCAAACAGGGAAAGTGCACCTTACATGTAACAGGGACCCAGCAGTTAGATTAACTCACCTAGCTAAATGTATGTAATACCCTGAAATAACTTGTTGTGAAAGAAGTGGTTGATTGACTTTGTGTCAGCATGTCAGAGGTACAATATATTGCATACTAGTAAGATGAAAGATTTACTTAGAAATGAAAACTTTCTAGACAAAAGGAGTCTCTTAATACAGTGTTACCACCTCTATTAATACACTGCCTCGGTTTCAACTAGGTACTATACTTCAGACCTGTATGATCACTTCATTTTTCAAGTCTGTGAAATGATCAAACTCCTCTAGTTGAAGACTCTTTAGATCTGGCCTTTTGTGACCGAACGGTTCTATGTAAAAAATAAACTTCACAATGCATTCATCATAACTCAGAAAATGTATTTGAAATCCTTTTCAAATTAATGTATCTCTCACCTGCACTTCCTGGTGCTATGTATCTCAAAGAAAAATACTCACACCATCCTGCCTCCAAGAATTGTCTGAGCACTAGAAAGAGATCAAACTGCTTCCTCAGTGAGATTTGGGGGATTTATTTTCTCATCCTTGTGGGACATCGATAATCATGCTGAAACAACCCTTTTATTTGAACCAAATGATTTCTCTTTAATACAGGTATTTGTACTTCTTTAGGCTTAGCATTAATAGACACTTGTCATAAGCTAGAACCCCCCCCAAAATTGACATGTTTCTTCTCCTTACTGTCCAGCGTGGCTCCTTTAAATCGTCTCAATCAGAGACTCCTACAATAGAGATGTCACCCTCCTTTGTATTGCCAGGTTACCTAAATTCTCCAGTAGAATCAATTTTAGATTGGAATGGCCTTTGCTTCAACCCTTGACGTTCAGTTATAAATTCAATTAGATGTTGAGAGCTCCACTGAAGAGAAAGGAGTGGCTCCGTGCTTGTAATGGCTGGTAATAGCCCAGTGCTCCAACGTTCCAATGTTTGTCTTCATGTTTCTCCCTTTTTCATTTAGAACATTCTACCCTTAGTGGGTGGCAGGGGCGGATCCTCTGAAAGGCAGCAGATGAAAACTAAAATGATAATAAAACAATTTTAATATCATTTTATTTTTCAATGCATCAGCTGAGCCAGCCGAGTCTAGGGTGGGGCCGGACCATCCAATGTCAGCAGCAGTCAGAGAGGAGGAGTGGTGGGCACTGTAAGTGTGCATGTCGGTTTGGCTGGCAGTCTTAGGACGGCCAAACTGACATGCGCGCTTACATGTCTCCAACCCGAGCTGTGTTGCACAGGCTGCCAGGCCCTAACTGAGCGCTTCACCAGCCCACTCAGACCAATCCTGGTGCTTCTCTTATGCTGAGTAATAGCATGAGAGCAGCATCGGATTGGGTGGGGAGCCTGAGAGCCTGTGCTCATGGGGACTGCAGTGCCGGGAGCAGAGGAGCACCGAGGAGCGGCACAGGTGCAGAGGATCACTGAGGCGGCGTCCAGCAGCAGAAGGTAAGTGGACATTTTTTTTCATTATTCCATCCCCCCTGTGCTGCCCCACTACGTTGCATTGGCAGCAGCCGCCACTGGTGGGTGGAATGTTCTAATAGCGCTATAGCCCTTCTGCCTCGGGCTATACCGATTGTTATAGGCCCGAGCCGCACAGATTCAGGGTGTGTAACAACTGGTATAGCCCCTGACAGTGGGCTATAAGGATATACTCTGTAATCGTAAGTATGAAAATCTAGATAAAGAGCTCCTTCTAAGAGGCTCAACTTCTCACAGATTTTTAGTCCATTTAAAAAATCATTTAGTTACACAATGTTCTCCTGTTTCAGAGAACTGCATGGAACTGTCCCATAAACAATCTGGGTGCGGCAGGAGTCTTGTAGGAGTTGGAATTGATTATTTATTTCTTGCCCGTGCTCCATGGCCTTTGGACACCCAGATAAAGTTGTTGTGTTCAATTTTAGAACCTTCATTTGGGCACATACTCAATTGCGCTTGAATCAGGATTACTTGCCTGACCGGAATGAGTGTCTAAGGATCTTATTTTTTGAGGGGAATACAATTCATATTATGCAACAAGAATCATATTTTTGCCAGAGACCCGTCTGAACTCCTATGAGTCGAATAATCCCACCTGAAGCATACAAGCTTTATTTTGGGGCCAGCATTCCACTTTTCTTGAGAACTTTTTTTTCCTACTCTGTACTTACCATGCCTTAATCTGATCTCACTACCCTCGGAGATCCTACCTCTCAAACCTAAGGCATCTGTTAGATACGAATTCAAACCACCAACATGCCTCCTACCACTGAACCAGATGCAACTTATTTTACACGACCTAATATGTATAACAACTCCTAAAAGGTAGCCCATACTCACCAACTAGGGATTATTAAAAATTACTTTGTGGAATATTCACAAAGACATTTGCAGTACCTAAGTAGTACTTCTGTAATACCCTTTTGCATACTCTTACATGCCTTTGTGAATTCACCCCAAAACATCTCAGATGGGAATAAAACAGGACCATCCAGGGAATATTGATGGATTACCAGCATTGGTAGAAACTATAGTTGCCTCTCAGAACCTTTACTAATTTGATGTTGGACGTTTTGGGGCCAAATCACAAAGGAAAGTAAGAGATTGTAAAAGAGTACTTCTGTGGTACTATTTCTGCTACTCAGAAATGCGTTTGCGAATCAGCCATTCATTTTTCTTAAATATGCACTTTCTCAAAAAACAAACAATTAAAAAGCTAATTAAACTTTATCCTGTTTGTCTGGTGAGCAAAAGCCTAGTCACAGCAGCACTGGCTTTAGCGCTCGTGGTGTGACAAACATTTTTGGTGCCTTCTAATGATGAGCTACTCCACAGATCCCCTTACTACCACCCTCAAACAATGCCCTTCATCGCTCCATAGCTCCTCTCTCACATGTATTTAAGTTCTTTTACAGTGCTACCCATACTACTGTAGGGTGAGAGAGCACTTTATGTCACACACACATTATACAGAGACAATGAATCATATGAGTGTGTAAATCAGTGAATAGGAAATGTTACATAAATCATTGTGGACTACATGGTGTAGGAGGCACATGCCATCGATACTGGTAGGCATTAAATTTTAACTGTTCCTTCTCTGGAGAAGCACAAATTCGGGCTTTATAATGTAACACAGTGGTTGGGGTTGGCTTTACTAAGAAGTATTTATTTCTAACAAATAAACCCTTTTTAGCAACCTTAGGATAACGTAAGACTAGGGAAAAACATATAGGGCCCAATTCCGATGTCGTTCGGAAGGCCTCTGAGTCAGATTTGGCTTTCCCAGATCCGATTCGTCGCCCTTGTTTACGACCGAACCGTACACAGATCCGAACGACCAAGTACGATACAAAGATCGCGTACGCGCCAACCGTATCGTTTCCGGGACCCGAACCTGTCCGTACGACTCATTCGTAGCCGAATCATGCCGCGCTATGGAGCCGTATTCCGACCGAGCGAGTACGATGCACGATTCGGGCAGCCGCTTCGCCTCGGTCTCAGCGAGACAAAACGGCTGTCGGAATCGTTCTTCAGGGGGCAGTAGCAGGCCCCCCTTCACCCGGGGCCCTCCGAATCTGTCACGGGGTGTGCCCATGGGTCCCCCCGATCCAGGCATGCACAGTGTGGCGGGCACCATGGGGTGCCCACCACAGGGTGTACACTTTTCTCCACCCACCCCTTTTCTGCTATGGGAGCCTGTGTAGCCTCTGTACACGGGCTCCCATACAGTTCACTGGGAGTCCGAGCGAACCGAGTCCGTAAGCATACGGCAGCATCGTACTCACTTGTTCGGACTCCCAGAGCACGTCTCGCTTGGAAAGCCCTCCAGATCCGAGTCGTACGGAGGGCAAGATCGGAATTGGGCCCATAGTTGTAAAGCTATGCCTTGCAGTTTCCATGCAGCTCTTTGATGCTAGTTCAAAGCTCACTGTGCTATATTAAAATGATTGTAACTTATGAACTGCAAGTATAAAAAGGATTTTTGTGACAAAAGCAGTAACCCACTGGGCTATCTACATAAATACATTTTTGTGATCATTATGTTACACATGCTATGCAGCAGGCACATTAGCCCTCTGGACTACTTTCTGATGGAGTCAAAACTCTGACAAGACAAAACTTAGATATCTCCAGCAGGTACATTAATTACCAGAGTTATCTTGCCGTTTTTATTATTGCCTGAAAATTGCTGAACACACAAGAAACTCTGCAGCAGGTGATTTTAACCAGATAAGATATTTAAAAATACAGTGCCCCTGGAGCTCGGCGCCCTGTGTGGTGGCACCGCCCGCACTGCCTAAAACTGACACTTGGTCTGAGTCCTCTCTGTTCCTAATAATATGCACCTGTCTTTGGCACATGATTTTCATACAATCATTGGAAATGCTATCTGTATTTTAGCACCAAGATTCACAAACCTATTTATCAAGTTTCCACTGCCTTTCTTGAATAAATAAATACTACAGATATCTGATCTACTGGAGAAACTAAACCAATCTACTCATTTGTTTTCAACTATAAAGATGCTTGGAAATATTGTCTCACAAAAGGCAAAACTTAAAAAAATTGTTTTTCACGTTTTGAGTTTAAAGTACAGGAGTCTCAATAGAACCTTGGATATTTTCCTTAAGGAGTTATCAGATTAATCTTTCAGCAGCATGGTTTTAATATCAAGATGAACACATAGGATTTTATATGCTTCTCCATTTCACCAGCCCCCTGCTATCTTTATGGACTTTTATCAATCTTAAGGTATTGCACCTTGAATGGTTTTACAGATTTCTACTTGGTCAAAGATATTTTTCTCTGCACTGTTATTTAGAGGTGGCCTCAGTATAACCTTTGATGTTCTCTTGAACTGTTCGGACCTCCAGAGAAAGCGCTTTTGCTTTTTCATTTGACTCCTGTAATTCAACATCCATTTTTAAACAGTGCTGGCGCTTTTCTAGCTGTCCAAGTACTTGCTTAACATCCTCCTTCATAGCTTATAAATCCATCTCTAAGCTGGAATACTGCTCCAGTTTCTGCTTTTTTCTCTTTGGCAGACGTTTAAACATTCTCATGACATCCTAAAGAGAACTCACAATCAACTTAATCAGTATCCCAAAAAGCCTATTTTTTGCACGTGCTGAGAAAGTGATGGCCATTTCCAAGGTGTGACTGAGGACCTTGACAAATCTTGTGACTTAAAAAGGATAGTCCCCCTTGCCCAACACTTACTTATTCAAATGGTATATGCTTTATTAGAGAGGATAACTGTGAAAACCCCAATAGTCAACCTCAGCAAAGATGGTCCTTGTTGGTAGTAGCAAGGGGTCACTTGGCATATTGTGGGCATCCATGTTATATGGTGTCAACTTATAGCATATTTCTGTCTCTACCAAAGGGTGCAATTTCTGGCATATTGTGGCAACCCATGGTATGATAGTGTCTTTATCTGGCATAATTCTGGTCGACACAGAATGGTGGAAATTCCTGACATACTGTGGTCATCCATTGTATTATGGTGAATTCTCTGGCTTAATGCTGGGCATGGTAAAATAGTGGTAACTTGTGGCATTTTTTGGGCATCCATGGTTTGATTGCACCTATCTGTGGCATGGTGCTCAGCCTGGCATAATGGTAGTCATTCCTGCCATATTTTGAGCAGGCATGGTATGGTGTTGCCAAGACATGAATCTAAATAATTCTGAGTATATTAAACTTCAATCGGGTGTAAAGAAGAGAAGAACCAGTGCAAGCGAACGTATGTAGCATGTGTGCAAGTATACATACTTAGCCAACCCTTTCCACAAAATCCAGGACAGATACATTACTGCCAATTCCCAAGTATTGGAAACAGGATCATCCATGGCAAAATCTATAGATAGATATATAGAACTAATTGCTTGTTACATGATAATATTGAAGGACAAGTAACTAAACTGTGCATAAGTTGAACGTTGATGACATGCCTTAGCGCAGCTATTCATATTTTGATCATATATGGTGTTTACATGCATCGTCCGTGTTTTTTGCATGCATAACTTCTGATTTCCTGCGGGTGTTAGAGTAATTCTCCATGACCAATGTTTTCTGCATTGGGCCAAATATTCTTCAATTCATGGAGATGAACAGATCCACTGGGTAGTGAGAAATGCCAAGACAATGCTGAAGTAAAATTATCACACAAATTCAAAACATTCTAATTTTGTTTGTGTCTGATATTATATGCCTATCTAGGCAAAATAAACAATAAACACTTAAAATTAAATTACAGCCTTAAATTAAAACAATTAAAACGTATGCCTCACCCTTCATGCTCTTTCTTAATTTCTGGGCAGCAAACCAATCAGAGCTACAACATTATACCCTCACTATTGGTAGGGAGATTCTTTCAAGACCAGTTTGGGATTATGTGCAAAAATATGCTTTAAAGTGCCATTCACTGTGCAAAATACAGCTTAATCTATCTTTCCTCTAACCTTCAATGATACAATATAATACAAAATATAAACCAGTGATGAAATACCTGCATAGCTATTAAATATCTTGAAACATAAAGAGATTTAGTAAAATGCATAATAATGAGGTATACAAATAAACGTAACGTAAAGTGTTCTTAGATGTCCCTTTAGTTGATCTTTAAACAATAAAGTGCCAAAGAGTGTGCAAAATACTGCCTAGTCTGTCTAACCTCTCATCTTCAATGGTAAAGAATACTTCAAAATGTAAGCATGTCTTAAATGCAAGATGGATAGATCAAGAAGGTGCATAGAATGTTATTCTGAAAACACTTCTCTTGGAATTATAACATGTCCTGGAATGTACAGAAATATGCTATGAAAAAGAATCAGTTCCTACATATAATCTAAGCATATCATTAGATGTTTTTATAGAGAAACATGTTAAAATATTCATAGCTGTCCCTTTCTCTTAGACAATATTTTGCATTGTTCAAAATGAACCCACTTTTATGTTAAGATCTATGTCAAAAATTAGCATGTTGTAATGTTCTTGACTACAAATAATAATATTTTCTTAGATATCCCTCTTTCTTATACATTCAACTATGATGTTTAAGAATTTCCCTAATCTATAACATAATCTCTCTTTATCACATTTCATGATACATTTTAACAGCACTACATTTCTCTAAAAATTGGAAGCAGCCATTCCTTTCTTATACATACAAGATATGTGCAAATTACAATAAGGTGCAGTATTGTAATGGGTACTGTTTTACAAAAGGGGCACGTTTGTAAAGTATCAACCTCTTTTCTCATCGTATACCCACTCACTTTCCATAAAATAAATGCAGGTACTTGAGCTAGTCTAATTTTTACCATGCATCGTCTGATGTTCCTATGCTGTGTAGGCTTTAAATATGGCTTCAGTTCACCGACATAGGTTGTATCCAGTACGTGTGCACATCTTAGCTCATACGCTCAATTCTATAGATCTTTTTTGAGAGAGCTATTCTTTATCAAGCTTTTCATCAGTCTTTTTCTTTTAAACTCACTCTATTTCACTACGCCTAATGGGTCAACTATTGCTAGTATTACATTTAGATTTTCATACCATGCAACATTAATAAAAAACTGTAACTAGGTTTATACTGTATGCTTTATTGAGCCTTTGATTGCTCCAATGACAACACTGGGCAATAATTAATTATGCTTTAATGGCATAAAAATATAATATTTGACAGACCAAAATCCAACCTTAATACACTATGTACTGTACCCGTCGCGAGACCCAACCAATTATTCTGTATGCTCATTTCAACTATCTGAAGTCACCATATCTATTTTTCTTCTAGAATCTCACTTCCATAAAGCAATGAGTTTTCATATTGTATGTTTCTTTCAGTACCTCGAAAGATTCAAAACCCAATTCATAATACATTCTTTTCAGTGCACCAACCACTGTTTTCACTCTCTGTTTAAGTACCTCAATATATCTATTAAAATTTAGGTAACTTGTAAAAATTGCTCCTAGATAAGTATATTCCTTAAGACTTATTCTTTTAGTTCATTCAGTTTACAGAATTTAGCTAATTCATTCAGTTGCCTCTGAAAGCCTATGGATGTAAGATCCACTAAAACAGTATCATCCACATAAAACAGTTTTGAAAAAGGTTATTCACACAATTTCAGCAGAAATGATCATACAAGTTCAGCAAATCAGGGACATCCACTATATAGATTGAAATTAACAGTGGGGCCAAGATACTTCGTTGCCTTAATCCATACAGGGTGTCGATCTTTCTTGACAAGGCTCCATTGTTACCTAATTGGATCTACGTCGAAGAGCCATTATGTAATTGGATTACCAATTCCTACAGGCCTGATGTAATTCCCCACTGTGCCATCTTTTTCTACAGTTCTCGTTCAATTGATGGTATTAAATGCTGTGGTTAAATCATTGTAGGCTACATATAATGGTTGAGCTTTCCGTATTGCATATTTGTTCGAGAGTAATTTTAATAAGCAATATCTATCTGTAGTTGCATAGCCCCTCCCAAATCCTAATTGTGTTTTTGGTAATACTTGTGTATTTTTCTGCCCAGACCTTGAGATTTTTCAGTAGATATATTGCATATATTTTACCAAGGCTATGATCCGGTGATTATTTGTAAGATCTCATGCCCTCTTTTATCCATTGCCACTCTTATGCTACCTCACCAGGTATCAGGGATTTTACTCAATTTGATTACAGCATAATATAGAGGTTTCAAAAATGGAGCCCTTGGTGTTGGATTTACCTTTAAAAGACTTGCACACAGGCCATCTGGACATTGGGCTCTTGAATTCTTTATCCTCTCAATTATTTGTATGACTTCCTATGCTGCAGGTAACAGGACTCCCTGTTGTATATTGTCTTGATGTGAGATCCTTTGTATTGTTATCTTATGTATGTATGTGGACATATGTAGGTATGTGTGTGAACATATGATGGTGGAAGTGTTGTCATATGATGGTGTATGCGTAAGTGTCTGGTGGGTGCTTAATGGTGGTTGTGTTGGCATATGATCATAACCGAGTGGATTTACGACGGTAGGTTTTTGGCAGTATGATTGTGGGTGTATGATTGTGGATGAGGTATAATATATGAAGTGGTTGTGTTTGTGTTTTGTGGTTTTGTGGTGTATGATGGTGGTTGTGGGGGTGTATGATGGAGGATGTGTGACTATTATAGCGGGATGGAAGGGCATCTGATGGTGAGTGTATGGACATGTAATGTTAGGTATCGGTGTTTGATGATAGGTGTCAGCATGTAGGTGTGTCTGTATGATGGTTAGTATGGGCCTATGATAGTGATGTGTGACTGTCTGTGTATGTGGGGGTATATTATGACTACTCTGTGTATGATATTTGTTGTATGGATGTATGATAATTAGTCAGTTGTAGGATGGTGGGTGTGTGGACATATGATGGTTAGTGTGTGGACGTATGATTCTGTTGGTGTGGGTATATGATGGTGAGTATGGTGCTGTATGATGGTGGCTGTGCTGATGTATGATGACAATAGGTGGGTGTGTGGACTTATTAGGATGTGTGTGGGGGGCTATATCAAGGTGGATCTATTGGTGTATGATGTTTGTATGTATGATGGTGGGTGTATTGGCATATGATAGTGGGTGTTGGGCATATGATGGCAGCTGTGTGGCTGTATGGCAGTTTGTGTATGATGTGCATGTGTGTGGATGTATGTTGGTGGGTGTGTGGGTATATCATGGGAGAAGTATGGCCTTATGATGGTGGATCTCTGGTGGGTCTGCAGGCATCTAATAGTGAGTGTCTGAGTGTTTGATGGTGGATATGTGAGTATATGGTGTGGGTGTGTTAATATGTGATAGGGTGAGGATGTAGGATCATAATTGTGTGGGTGTATTATTTATTTTTTATTTTTTTTATTTAGAAGGTTTTATATAGCGCGGACAAGACCCTTGCGGGTATCAGAGCGCTTTACAACAAATAAATGAAAGAAAAGGAGGGAATAGCCAGAGGGAAATAGGTATATACATATAAAAATAATATTGCTTATAATAAGTCCAAATTATGGTGGGTGTATGGTGGTGACAGCATGGGTATATGAAGGTGGCTGGATTATTGTATGCTGGTGGGTATCTGCCTTTATGATGGTGAGAGTGTGTTGGTTTATAATGGCAGCTATGTGGGCATATGTTGGTGGGTATATGGTATGTGATTTTGTGTGTACATATGATGATTGGTATGCCGATCTGTAATAGTGGGTCTGTGAGCAAATGATGGTGCACCCATGGGCATCTGATGGCTGCTATATGATGGTGTCAGTAATTGAGTAATTCATTTAGGATGGGGTTACCCTTATCAACTTATTAAGCTTAATCTGGGCAGTTGGTAGCTATGGCACAAGCAGACGTCAATTCCCCAGAGTATGTTATTGTTAAGCACTGGATCCTCAGAAAGTCTTCTACATTGCTAGAGGAAAGTGATTCTCCCAGTAGCCATGATGCCACCCTGCACAGAATTAAATGTGTGAAAGGTGTTGAGTGATGAGATGTGGCATAACAGCCAGCAATGCCAATTATGGAAAACCAGGTTTGAGTTTAGGCATTGGCTTAACATCCTGTGATTCTGGGCAAATCAGTTAATCTACCCAGATCTAAACAAAATAAATCTGACCTTGTGTAATGTATCCAGATACTCATAGAAAGTGCTCTAGTGCCCTTAGGCTAAGTTCACACTATATAAAAAAAATCTGCAATGTAAAAGAAAAAGTGTCTCCTTCAGAAGGTCATAGTTAGGAGTAAAAACCCACAAAAGGGAAAAAGTCTCCTTTGGCAACCTTGTAATTATTGATTGAAGATGAAGTTAGAGTTTGAGAATACGAAGCCTATTGCTGAAGTCCTTTGTGATTCTATATGTTCTTCCAAATGGCCCAAAATGGCCAAATGGCCTATTTTGGTTACGCTGTCAATGTTTGGATGTATGACGATACCACGCATGCATTACATCGCATGCCATTAGATCGCGGTTTTAACAACGCAAGTCGTTACAACGACTTGCGTTGGAGGGCGCTGGACTTAGGAGTAGTTTAATTTACTATTCCAACTCCAGCCTACGTACAGTAGGGAAGGTGTTGGATAGTAATTTAAACTACTCCTTGTCCTATAGCGCCCTCCTGTGCAAGTCGTTGTAACGACTTTCGTTGTAAAAACCGCAATCTAATGGCATGCGATGTAATGTATGCGTTCTAAAGGTTGTTTCCCCAATGTTTGCACTACTGCAGTTTTGCTGGCTTTAGAAGTGACTTCCTTGTCCTCTGGCAGGATCACCCTTCATGTTAAAGTACAGCACCAGTTACTGCCACTGTAGGGTAGGAAAGGCATCCAGCAGAAATGGTTTAATTGTATTATTCTTTTTAGGAAACAGATACAGAAAATATACTTTCATCAGTGAATTAGAGTTTAAGGTAGAGCTTGAGAATTCAGTAAGACCCCAAATGCCTCCCGACACCTAAAAGGAGATGCGAGCCTTTCAGTGCCAAGAGAAGATTGCAGTATAAAACAATCCAACCTGCTTGAAGCAAAGATCAGAGACAAAACAGAGGCATGGGGCGAAGAGCACAATTGAAAATCATGGAATGAAATGTGTTGCAATGCAGCTTACTCTCACAAATCCGCCTTCATATATACCTAAAATAGAAACTGACTTTACAGAAAATGACTGCAACATCTTGCATGGGCGACTCAGACATTCTCCAAAAGAAAGACCACATCTTGGAAAGGGCTATTCACTGCCTTATCCCAGGAACTCATGGTGTTTATTCATCTATAAAAACTAAGCCTTAGTTTGACATCCTGCATGCCAAGGAGAATTCTGGAGTCCTGCTACTGTCCATCGTGCTCCATGTGATATGTGGAAAGCCATCTTGTTCGGCATGACTACGGAAGTGCTGAACCAACCCAAGCAGTGAGGACACTCAACAGCAGTCTGACCATGGTGCCTAGCAATATTCTGATAGAAGACTCATAGAATGGTTTTTTAGGTCCTTTTAGGACTTGCACTGTCTGGAAGATCTGTTGTATGCACTTTGTGGGCTCTGGAACATTGCCCCAGGACTTGCCTGCTTCCGCTTTTGCTTAGGGACTTTTTTTCTAGCAACTGCCTCTTTTTAACTCTCTTAATAGAAAATGACCAGCAGAGGTCAGTAAAATACCAGATTCGCTTTCTGCTTTGGGACTTTCTTTTTTATTTTTCTGGCAACCGCGTTTATTTAACTTCCTTGATAGAAAAGGGCCAGCAGAGGTCAGTAAAATACCAGAATCGCTTGAGCAATCCCTAGATTCCAGGCCGTTGAAACTTATCTTACGCTAACATCCGCAGACAATAATAATTTTTTTTAATGTTGTGTTTTTTCAGTGATACAACCACCGGAGGCCCTGATTTTATATTAAAAACAGAGTTTTGGACAAGCACAGCAAGTCTCTGACACCTGCTATCGCATTTAACACCCTTACAGCTTCACGTGGGCTGCCCCAAGGCCACACAGTCTGATAGCATCTCTCATCCCACCCTCTCATACACTTTTTATGCCTCCGTACGGCGAGAGACCATGACAACTTCCTAAATTATAAATCATCAAATCACCTCCTGAAAACCTGTAACCTCAAACCAAGTGACATGCAAATTTCACTTACCCTAATACAACTTGTGGCTGTGTACAAATGTAAATCATGTGACAGGGTCTTCCTACAAGCTCCAGACTGCTTAGAATCGCAAGGAATACTGAATATCAGATATGAATGCTCGCCACTGATACATGCAGTGTTCTGGAGATCATGGTTTCAACTCCCGCCAAGACTGACACAGCCTTGCACTCTTACGAGTCTCAGGTTTGAATGCTGATAAAGAAACTTTAGCCTTCTGAATTTGCTAAAGAAAGTACAGCTATGTTGAATTATTGTGCTACCTCATGTTTACAGGACTAATAAATGTTAAATCGACAGTAGCAATCACTACATAAAAACAAGCATTGGCAGTGCAACTTCGCTTTTTTTGTGCCTTTTTATCAATGTTGTTCAGAAACAGAAACCTTAACAGGCCACAAAGTGTCATGTCCTGGAGCCGTCCCAAAATGATTGAGTTGGACTCTTCACTTCTATGTTTACTAAAAACAACTGCGGCAATATGACCATCCGTGTCATTATTTTGAAAAGGGGGACATTCAGCCCCTTTTCTACAGGCGAATCGCCATGGCATAGCGGTTTAAAAAAACACATTCCAGTGCATGTTCCCGCTTCACCACACTGAAAGGCAAGTAGAGATCCTCAGTGCCTGCTTTTACTCGTGCTTCTGTGATTTAAAAAATTATATATAATAATCACCGGAAGTCATTGGGTCTTCCCTGTGTTGTAGTGATTACCATGAACTGGGGATGTCATTGTGCTCAAGATACATGTGAGCGCGGCTATGCTGCAGTAATGTGCGATAATGTGTAGCGCGATAATGAGCCTGTTAGTGTCAAAGCCTCCATGTTAAAGAACAGTAGATGTTTCAGCACCCAGGATAATGTGCTGCATGGTTAAATACTTATAAGGCCCCAAAGGCGAGACCGATTGCATTGCAAATGCTTGTCTCTTTCTGGACCCAGATGGTCATAGGTGAGCTCTTGCTAATGACCTCTGCAGTATGAACGTATCAGTTAAGTTAAATCAGTACCAAACAATATTATTAAAGTTAGGGACACCGCGCAAATATATTTCCAATCCAATTCAGAAAAATCAAGAAAATTAAATTAGCAAAATATCATAAAGTTAACGACAAAGCACCATCACAAGATAATATTTGTGATAGAACATGAATTAGGCACAATTCTAGACCTACTGTGATTTAGCAGGAGGCAAGTACAAGTAGCAGGCACATTGATGATCAAAGTTTTTACCTTGGAACTGGTTACTTTTCTCATTCTCGAAACAGGTTGCAGGTGTCAGACAGAAAGCTAAAGCAAACAAGAGCCCCTCAAGGCCCGATACATTGTCATTGAGCACCTCCTGAAGCCTTCAGCTTTGGGGCCAAAAGCTCCAAGTGGGACAAACTGGCAATCTGTAGCCAGCTCTGTCACGCTTTTCGCATGTAACTCTGGTGCCTTGTACTGGCTCTCCAGAAGTAAAGACTTATGTAAAGACGGAATGTGCATCAGAAGCATCCTGCTAGCACACCAGCTCTCTAAACACAAAGGCCACACTAAAGTGATTATAAAGTAAAACCAAAAACACTGTCACTGAAGGGAGATAGCTTGTGTGTGGATGTGATCCATGTGAGAGAGCAAAATGTAGTCACTCAAAGTGAAGTTAATCAGTGGCTTAAGCAGGCTGACCAACTCCCCCATGCTATATGCTGTAGTGAGCCGAAGCAAAATGTGAATGGCACAACAACAGACCAATGGATAAAGAGAGTTGTCTGCAAGCCCCTATATATAAGTGCATTCTACATATTCTATATATTTTAGTAAAATCAAAAGGTCTTGGCTAATGCCAGACCTAAAAATGACCCTCTATGCAATGGAAAGAACTCCCATTATGACAGGGCCATTATTGTTTTTGTTTTTCAGTGAGTTACGGTGTTGGCTCAACATGCTGTGATTCTGGACAAATCACTTAATCTACCCATGTCTAAACAAAAATAAATCTGAGCTTGTGTAATGTAAAGAGATCAAATGCCCTTGGGCCAAGGTCCCACTATATTAAATAAAACCTGCAAATGAAAAAGAAAGTATCTCTTTTAAAGGGAGCTTTACGAGACAGAAAACAGAACAAAAAAAAACTACACAAACAACTATTCTGAAAATATCTCATTAAAGGTAAGAACAAAACTTTGTAACTAAATAAATAAAATTAGCTTAAAAATGTTTTAACTAAAACTATAACATGTTTTCCTTTACATGTCAAAGATTAAACTTCACTAAAAATCCACATAGAAAATTCAATACAAAGATTTACATCCACAACAACAATAAAATAAACCTTACAAAAATATATAACAAAGTAAGTATATGAATAAACCAACAAATAAAGTAAAAGATATAAAACTAATACATTTAATAAAAAAGCAAAACATGGCTAACAAATACTTTTCTTCTAACAGATTCTACAGAAGTCAACAAAACCACAACATCAACAAAATAAACATCATCAACTAAAAATAGTAAGTATATTTTTTTATAACAAAATAAAATAGAGTCCAAATAATCGAAATAATCAAATTAACTAAAACTATAACGTTTTCTTTTAGGTTTCACAGATTACACTTCACTAAAACTCCACCTAAAAAAATCAAAACAAGGATTAACTTCGAAAACAAGGACAAAATCAACATTAAACAAAAATATAAAACTAAGGGGGTGATTACGATCGTGTCGGGGAGTGGGGTATTACGATGCCACTGCCACCGTGGCGGTCGCATCTACCATCTTTAACATTGAGGTGGGTGCGGCTAGCAGCAGCACCCGTCTTAATGTTAAAGATGCACAGTTTACATTTCCCTGCACTATGTGGCAGGCACCACGCGGTGCCTGCCACCTGGTGCAGGGAAATGTAGGGGGGTACCATCCCAGTGCACAACCACCTCCCCCCAACACAAGGGGGGTCTGCAACGGGCCTCCGAATCCAATCCCCACCAGCCTTTCCATCGCGGTTTCACCGCCATGGACTTTGCGTCCGCCAGCACACCGCCCGCCATCATAATATGGCGGGCAGAGAAGTGCTTGGCGATGGCGGTGAAACCGCCACCGGCAGCCTGCAGGTGGTGGTTTCACCGTCATCATAATCGGCCCCTAAGAAAGTATATAAATTAACCAACAAATAGAGCAAACTAATCAAAACAATAAATTAAATAAAAAAGCAAAATATAACTAACAAATACTTTTCTCTTCACAGCTTCTACAAACTTCAACATACAACATCAACAAAATAAACTTCATCAACTAAAAATAGTATTTTTTTCTCTCAACTAAATGAAAATAGAAACTAAATAAACGAAATAATCAAATTAAATGTAACACTTTATTAAAAATAACATTTTGCTTTAAATCAACAGAAAAAAAGAAACCAGTGAATCAACCAGAACCATTGATAAAATATCCAACAAGGAAATTAAAGCAAGACAAATGTAAGTTTATTTTCAAATATAACAATTATACAAACATGTTTACTATTCAAGACCTTATAATTAATATATATACATATGTTCAGAGATAGACAAAAAATGGCAGAAGGAGAAAAATTCATCACATCACAAAAGGGAAAACTACTTCTGTGCTACATGGGCTACACTTATACGCAAAAAAAAAACGGAAACAAAACCCATTGGAAATGTAGTAAATACTACTCTAATTCTTGCTATGGGAGAGCCACAACAGTAGAAACAAATGTAGTTAATGTCAGGGAACACAACCATCCCCTCAATGTGACAGAAATCGAGGTCAGAGATGCTCTAGAAACAATCAGAGAAGCAAGCACCAGCTCCCAACAAACCAGTGCCCAAATACTAAAAAACGTATTAACTAGGGCCCCTGAACATGTCACAGGACAACTACCATGCATCCCCACTCTAAAAAGATTAATAGCCAGAACTAAAAGAGCTACTGCTCAAACTATGGGGCTGATTCGGATGGCGGTCGGAAAACCTCCCCGACCGCCATGGTAGCGGGAAAAGACCGCCCACATGGACCGCGACATAACCGCCGGTCGAATTACGATGGCCCGCGGTCGAAATCCGACTGCGGCGGTACGATTGCGGGCTTTAACATTGCGGCGGTTGCTGCTGCCCGCAGCACCGCCGCGATGTCGAAAGGAGCATGTCCTGCATTTCCCTGCACTGCGTGGCAGGCACTGCACAGTGCCTGCCACCTGGTACAGGGAAATGTAGGGGGGGACCATGGGTACCCCCCAGTGCACCCACACCCCCCCAACACATTGGGGGCCCGCAACGGGCCCCTGGAAGACAATCTCCGCCAGCCTTTCCATGGCGGTTTGACCACTGCGGAAAGGCTGGCTACCGCCGGCATCATAATCGTGCCGGCGGAGCCTGCTCGGCACTGCCACCATTATCCCGGTCCTGCTCCGTCCGCCAGGTAGGAGTGCGGATGGCAACCGGCGGAAAAGCGGCGGTCGGTATTTCCCACCGCTGTGGTCACCACCGCCATCCTAATCTGACAGGCGGTTTTCTGGGTTGCGATCGCGGGTGGATGTCCACAGCGGGCCCGGCGGTGGACTTCCGCCCGCCATCCTAATCAGCCCCATAATACACTGTCACCCACAAAGATAAGAAATTCATTCTTCATGACAATAACAGTCATGAAAAACAAATTATCATCTTTGCCACCAACAACAACATACAAAACCTAAAAAACTGTGAAACGTGGATGATGGATGGCACATTCAAAGTTTGCCACAAGCCTTTTTACCAACTATATACCATCCACTGCGAATATGAACACTAACATCCCCTTCATATACGCACTACTCCCTAATAAGCAAAATACCACCTACATAGAGCTCCTTACAATAATAAAACAACACACCGACAACTACTTTCCACAAAAAATAATCATTGACTTTGAACAAGCAATGATTCAGTCAATTTTAAAAATATACCCACACACTGCAATACAAGGTTGCTATTATCACTTCAACCAAAATATCTGGAGACACCTACAAAAATCTACTCTAAGGGTGTCATTAGGATGTCGGACAGAAAGGCATCCGTAGTACTGGCGGAAAACGGAGAATTCCCCGCACCCCATGCGGTTATTGCGACCGCCACATTACAATGGGCCAACATAGGCCATTTACGTACCTCAGCGGTGTTTCTGCGTCCACATGTGTTAACCTCACGTAAGGGTGGCGGATGGAGCCACTAGAGCAAGAACAGCGTGCAGAATCACATCTCCACCGCCAACCACATTACGATGTACCAAACAGCCAATCCCACCGCTGCGGAAACCCCACCTCATCGCGGATGGCGGCAGCACAATAACAGCGAGGGAATATCCAAGCCATATACACGTACACCACCAGAGCCGCAATGGATCCAGCCCTACAGGCCTTACCGCTGCTGTACCAGATGCATTACCAGCAGATCAGACGCCGCCGCGCACAACAGCAGAGGTACGTCCAACACCCATACATGCATGCAACCAACTCACTGCAAGCGTGCAGGCAGGGCCTGCACAACCACTTCTGGGGAAATATGCCTCCCCTATTCACATCAGTGAGACTCTCAGGGGCCAGAAGGTTGCCCTGTGCTGACGCCTCCTGCCACTCAGCTCCCCTCACACCCACCCACCAGCACCACTCACACAGCTCCAATCCTGATCAAGGTGACAGATTAGCATTGGTGATGGGAGTGCATACACTGCAGACTGCAAAGTGACCAAGATGCCTGCCCAGGATGGCTAGCAGGCGCAAAGGAAACAGCTACACATTTTGCAAACATCCACTGCCACACAACCCTGGCAAACATCCATGCAGGAACAAGACAAGAGGACTGTGCTGCCAATCCATCTGTACTGTACCACAGCAACCATTACTGAAAGCAAGTAGGTACAAATATCACACATCACCCACTGAAATAGTGCCGCCGGCCAGCATGCCAATGGAAACAGATCATCAGCACACAGTACAGTGCCAGAACATGGAGGGGAGTGGAGGGTCAAACATGTGCGGCAGCCACTGGCACAGGTCACGAATGAAGTGGTGTATACACCAGATCTGTACCGTTGAGGAGTGTCCCGATCAAAAATCCATGTTTAAGTCTGACTCAATGTGCATGGCCAAATGCAATTACTGTCACAGCTATGAATCGGAAAAACTCCAATTTGGGCACCGAAAGTGTCAAGTGACAGGTATGCCTGTGAGAAATCACATATCATGTTTGCAACCCACAGACAGGCAGCACAGTGCGAACAAAGGTAAGCAAGACCAAGGCCATATCCCAAGACACACAACACAGACATTGCACTCTGCATACTCACCAATGATGAGTCGAACATGCAGGTGCACCCTAGGCCTGCGAGGTCACAATGACACACAGCACACAGCTCCTGCAACAACCCCAACATGTCCACCAACACCCCACAAGGTGTCTGACCATGGAAACAAACAGGCACACATCACATGGATCATACATGATTGAAAGGGCAATGCCCAAGGGCACATACACATCAACATCTCAGAGAATTACAGCACACTCACACTGTACGATGACTCCAATAAGAACATGTACCTCCATCCATCTGACTATAAAGCCATACCCATCCAAGATGACAACATACCCACACTGGTGTGTACACATCAAGATAGACCACACAGATATGTAGTACCCTGCCCACCCCTCAAGTCATCATGTAAATTGGAAGACATTCACATGATGGAGATCCAACCCATCTGACATGTGTGAAGAAGGAGAGCACAGCCAACACAATGAACAGGACCAGAGTGGACCATCACTGACAAGTAGCCTGCCCCCATCAATACTCTGAGTCAAAACATGACAGCATTCTGCGGAACCCCTGGTAACCCCTGTAATATCTAGTACAGTACATGAGAATGGCAAAGTGTGACTTCAGAGCATTGAACCCATGAACACATGCACATACATTGTACAGCAACATTTGTAAGGCCAGCGACAACGTCAAGAACATGAATAACTTCATTCAAACACAAACTCGGTATCAGCATGTAAAGTGCAAAACATGAAGGGCAACTGCCAGTCAAAACTCAAGTCTGCACATGTGTGCTTTGGAAATACACACAGATCAATGTAACACAGTCCACAGCCATGTAAACATCACCAGTACAGGGCTAGCAATTGGTCAGCTCAGGCACCGCTCAGGGAGGAATGGGCTGGGAAGAGGGACCAGCCATCAAATATGTGGAGAACTGGAACTGTGTGGGGGATGACTGTCTGGGGTAATCTGAGGACTGGACCTGGGAGGGGGAGAACTGGCACAGGCAGAGGGATCCCTGGATGTGGGAGCCTGAGGGCTGGCAGGACCCGGTGGAGTCGTTGCACTGGGAGGTGGTGACATGCACTGGTGATGCTCAGTGGCTGATGTTGCATGTGGAGGGCTGGACTTCACTTGTTTGGGGATACGATAGCCCACAAGTGTCTATGGACAAGGGATAGGTGAGGTGCCCACAGCTGCTCCCTTCCCCCCAGAAAGTAGAGCAGGTGGCCGTTGATCCTTTCTTGCAAAACCCTCAGACCTAGTTCTACGCTGGGGGGGGCTCCTACCCTGCCTCCCCTGTTGTGGAACAATCACTACCTCACTGCTTCTCTGTCCATGCTTACTAGGGGGGATTTTGGTGGAAGTGGAAGTTCTGGGCACAACATCCCTCTGAACTGGGGGGGGGCAGTTGTGGAACGCAACAGCCCCACGGCAGCCAGGGCAAATTCTTGTGCTGAGCCTGGATCAGTAGTGGATCCTGGAGGGGTCTTGGAGGGCTGGGACTTTGATGTCTGCAATGTTGAGGCATGTCTTTTGTGTTTCAGCTCCGCACTCTCATGTGAGGTTATTTTGGTGGTGCTGGCATCTGTGCTCCTGGTGCTCCTTGTGGATGATGTCTCGTGTCTCTGTCGCTTGGACTCTTGTTGTCGTGTGCTGCGTGGGGATGACCTGGTGCCTGAGTGTACAGGTGTGTGGCTCCTCTGATCATGTGGGGACACTGGCAGGGTGGTTGAGGAAGGGACAGGAGCCAGACTTAGAGCATGTGACTGCACTATTACAGCCGTCAGTGTGGAGGCCAGACACTGGACACTCCAGAGCAGGCCACCTATGTCAGAATGGATGCCCTCCATGACCGCTATTACCTGTGACAACTTGTTGCCATGATCCTGTAGGGCATTCAATAGAAAAGGCTGACCCACAGACACCTGACGCAAGATGTCAATGGCTTCCACAGTGAGGGCAGCAGGGGACACAGGGGCTGGTGCAGCTGTGCCTGGGGGAAAAGATACCCTACCCTTCTTAGGGCATCGTGCACGGATGACATTTGGGGGAGCATCAGGGACTGTGGACACAGGATGGCGTGTGTTGGACGAAAAAGCACAGCTCGATTCTCCTCTGCCCGACCACACCGAGGAGTCACCACCTGAGTCTGAGGAAGTGGAGGTAGGCGTTTCAGGAGCTGACTCATCCAGGGCACTCCGGTCCCCCTACGATGCGCTGGTACCATCAGTGTCGCTGTACTCCAGGGGAGCAGTGATGCCAGTAGGTACACCAACTGTTACGTGCCCATCACCTTCTCTGATCTAGGTAGATTCAGCAGGAGACAGAGACACTGTTCAGTGAAGTGGCCTGACAACAAACATGATAGGCAAGATAAAAATAAAAGCATGTACCCAATGCACACATGTGACTGTCCATGCACAGGCTGCATTAGTCTACAATTTTTCCATGCTCAGCCCATGGATGTTAACATGCAAACTGGCAGTCATGCTCCAAGTAGCCATCATACAGCAAAATTGCTCGTCATGTGGTGCCATATCAACATCACATCCTATTGTCTGTAGGCACATCCACATGCCTTCAGCTAATAGAGCTACACATCAGTATACACTTAAACTCGTTTGGCTACACAGACTCCAACACGTATTCATCATCCTTGCTGATAGTAACATGTGTGATGTTTCAGACATGTTGAGCAGCAACATTGAACAGTGTGCCATCCTCCCCACACACTCAAGTGCATTAAGTAGTGCATAATGAATGTGAAATGTAGACAACAAAATCAGAATGCTGCCCTTTTGGGAAGCAGTCCGAGGCACACAGCACTGTACAGCCACATGTTTTGACCCTCGTGACCAACATAAGCAAGTGTGGCATACACTTTCCAGTCCCTCTGGAGCACCATATGGCCTCCCGTACTGTCCAAGGACCTCTCCTACCAGGACCCCCAGCTCCTCTGCGGTGAAGGGACGGGCCCTTGGGTTCTCTCTACAAGACATGACTGGTTCCAGAGATGACGTACAGCCGCTGTTCGTGCTGAGGAATGGCAGGCAGCAGTGTCTCTAGGCGGGTGACAGGTGTGTACACATCACAGGCATATATATAGTGCCCTAGGCTCGTTCAAATGTTGGTCTGCTGTTACCATTGGCCAGCCGGCTTAGCATATTTCATTTGGGGCCAATGTTTGGCCCTGCAGGGGCCTAGCACGCCTACCACGACATTCCAAAATCACTACCGCTGCCGGTTGCCATTGGCTGATGGCTATTCCTCATTAGCGGTCATGCCCCGCGGAGGTCACGCAGCGGCCACCACTATCCGACACCATTCGATTGGGGCCAATACTTGTTACCTCTGTGGATGCCAGCTCTAGCGCCTGTAAACACAATTTAGCTTTAGCATGCATGCTTTGCTAACTGCATCATTCACCACACAACATTTGCATAAGGTCAAATGTGCAAACTGTTAAGGTTTCATGGCGTGTGACCTATGCCTTACGTCCTGACACACATGGAATGTCCATGAAAAAGAGAGTGGGAAGACATCACTCGTATTGTGTGGTGGCCAGCATGGCATGAAAAGAGTAAATGAATCCAAAAGGACAAAGGCCGCTATCACTGTACTCACGTTGTGTACTGAGACATAAAAGATGTTAACACGTCTGGAGTAACACTTGCTACTTGACGGTCGGACACTTGTCCATGTTTTGTCTCATGAAATGCCAGTGATGTCGGCTGACATCCCTAGCTGGCCATTGTCATGAAATCAGACATACTTTTCAGCTCCACACTTTCTACACACGTACTGCTGTGCCATGCCTTGCGCTCACCTGCTATTGCCTCCATGTGTGTACACACGTCAGGGCAATGCACATGTGTCTCAACATACATTGCTGGATCCAACATAAGTTGTGCTGTCAAGCTATGTGTTCATGTATACACTAAACACGTGTATCTGTTTAAATACACTTTGAACGTGGCAATGTGTGTCACGCAGATCCATCACACAGTCCTGATGGACTGACCACATAATGCACATATGAACATGTCTACTGTGCTGCATACTCATGTGATGTTGTCCAGGTGACACAGATTGCCCTCATCCCGTTGTGTTGCTGTGTATTGTCGGACTTGAGATTGAGGACGTGCAATGGCAGAAGATACATGCAAGTCAGCTTTGATGCTGGTAACCACATTTGCTGTGCCTAACACACAGGGCTGATCACACCCTGATGTAGCAGGGTACGACATGTCATACACAATGTCATATTGTTGATGTACTAGTGCTCAGTATGAGGAGTAGGTGGAGTGAACCAAGGTCTTAATGCATGTCACTTGTGTCTTTTCACGTGCTCAAGATTCATGTAAATGTTGTAGCCGTGTGAGTCTCAGTTGAAACTGTCACACACATCTCATCAATTTTTACCTACTTCTGCATGTGTCCCCGGCCAGAGTACATAGGAGGAGCACACCTATCTATCACCTTGTCCCGGTCGTGGAAACCATGGAGGACATTACAATCAGCATGGAATTCTGTCAGGATCGCCTCACAAGGCGAGAGCTATGTGCTCAGTTGGAGTCCCACTTGAAGTCCAGGTGAACATATCCTTCGGCATTGTCAGCAAAAGTCAAAGTGATGGCTGCATTGCATTTTTTGGCAACTGGGTCTTTCCAGTACACCGTGTCTAGCGCTGGAGGGATGTCACAGCCTGTGTCCAGCATGGTGTTGCGTGATGTCCTGTCTGCATTAATGACATACAAGATTCACTACATACAGTTCCCAAGGTGCAATGATTTGGCAGGTGTGAAGGGGGATTCCTATGAACTTGGACACATTCCACATGTAGTGTGCGACATTAACGGAACCCACATTCGCCTAGTTCCACCACAGGCACGTGAAAGCATTTATACTAACCGAAAAAATTAACACTCCATAAATGTGCAAGTGGTATGCCAAGCGGACCAGACCATTTCACACGTGTGTGCCAAGTATCCTGTATCGGCACATGACACAGTCATTCTGCGCCACAGCAGCATACCACAATTGATGGCTAATCTACACCCAGATTGTGCCTGGCTTGTTGGTGAGTGGGCTGTGTCAATGAGTGTGACGTATGTGTGACATGCTGCTCCACTCACATGTCACAGTTACATTTTTATAAATGTGTTTATCCAGGATAGGTGACTCAGGCTATCCCAATCGTCCCTATGTGCTGAGCCCACTGCGGAATCCAACTACGCCAGGGGAGGACCACTACAATGATGCCCATGGGAGAACACGTTGTGTGGTGGAGCGCACTTTTGCACTTCTGAAGTCGAGATTTAGGTGTCTGGCCAAGACTGGAGGGGCACTTCTCTACTCACCCAAGAAGGTGTGCCAGATAGTAGTCGCATGCTGCATGCTGCACAACCAGGCCTTGCGCAAGAGGATACCCCGGATTCAGGACAATGATGACCAGCAACAGCCCCCCGCTGCAAACCCACACATGCCCTGGGACGATGACAGTGGTGAGGAAGAAGGTCTTGACCTGTGTGACCAGCTCATAGCCAACTACTTCCAATGAGTGTAAGTTATCATCATGCAACTATGACTGTGTCTGTGCGCATTGCTGTTGTCTCCCAAACTTGGTGGATTGTAGCTGTGAATCTGGACACATACACATGAAAAAAAACATGGATTTGGGCAGGCAGTGGAAGAGTCAAACAAACAACTGGGTAAGCATTAGCACTGGCAACATTGTGTGTCCTGCCACAGTAGCTCTGTCACTCACCGACAGTGTAACAAGCGCCAAGACACCACATGACCCAACACTGCCTGATCCCTCTGTAATCCAGGTAACAGGACACACACTCTCGTCCTCACTCTCATACTTCTCAACACTAATCACAGTACAATACAAGTTAATGTGCAAAATGTTTATTACTATTAACGTGTCCTAACGTGCAAGATACGTACCACAACATGCAGAACAATGCATCAGACCGAAACAGGCAGCATAGGAAAGTGTTCAGATGTCATGGAGGGAGATGTCACATTAATGAGCACTCAGGAGGGAGTACTCCGATCTGATCCCCCCTTCCCTTGCTGGACAAGTCATGTGATGGATCACATTAGCTCAATGCCCTTTGTCAGAGGAGCCCACTCCTCAGCCCATATGATTTGACATGTACTGTACTACAGGACAGCGCTGACTGAATGTTCTGCTGACAGTAATCAGGTGAAAGGCTCAAACTAAGATACTTGCAGTACAACAAAGGCATGTAAGAACTAGCTCAACAGCTGCATGATAGCAGCAAGACTGGTACTAGGTGACAATGTCCACTACGGGCAGGAGACAGCCTCACCTTGCACAGGTGTGTGCCAACAAGCGATGCAGGCCTCAGAGGTAATCAGAGTCCAAGTAAATGCAGACATGTCTATTGTCAGTGCTAAATCTGTAATCAGTTCCGAAAGATGCAACTGTATGTTGATACATCTGTAATTAGTCCCAATCAGTTGTGGATGCAGGTAAGTAGTTACTCATCCAATAAAGCTATTGCAGCTTCATAGGCAATCTGTTCCAAGAGTAAATCGTGATCAGCTTCAGCAAACAGGACGGCCACCCAATCCAGTAATATGAATGAACTGATGTACTCCTCGCACCCTGTGTCCGTAAGGAGCCTTTCAGGCCAATAGGGGAGCGGTTCAATGTAGTCATTGCACACGAGAAGTTGTGCAATCGCACATGACCAGCTACCAGCACTTATGTCAAGTTGTAAGGCATCCCATAGACGGGTATCCCGGGCACAGTCCTGGTCGTGGACCAACAAAGGACTCAACCACATGTCATAATCCAGTTCAGCAATCGATGTGTTGGATAGGCAGACATCCATGGCCCATTGAAAGGGGCAGCTGCGACAGTGGAACACAGGTTGCACACAGGTGAAATAGGCATAGCGGAAGCTTAGCCTATAACTGATGCGCAGCACAGCCAATGGCAACGCTCCCAATATATTCAGCATTCGTTCACGGTACAGTTGCACATGACCGGGTATGTGCAGGACCACAGGATGACTGTAAAGATACGGAGCCCCCTGCTACTAATGAGAAGTTCACCTAGGCAGGGAAATACATACTGTGAAATTCCTAGGGCAACTTCAAAACCTATTTAAATAACCATAATGAAAAAAATATATCTAAGAGAGAAAAGCTGACACTCTAAATTAGAAAAATACAAACATATTTATTATTTTCTCTAAATATAATTCAATATATACAATTCATAACAGAGAAGTAAACATTTAAATCACATACATGCTGCATTCATCCATCTATCCATACATGCATATCATACAGATGTTCAGATTGTTCACATTAATCAATTGTTTGAATGTTCCTGATACACAATAATTTTAACCAAAGAAAAAAACAATATTCCAAGTTATGGCAACACAATTGAATATTTTTGTTGATTTCGAAAGGATAGACAGAACACACAGGCTAAAGATGTAGCAACTGTCCCATAAGATAATGTAATTGACGGGTGGTTTTCATATCATCTCTACGCGCGTTTCGGCAGAACCTGCCTTCTTCAGGAATGCCACCTCCAATTAACGTCTCAAAAAATGTATGGGTCACAGTATGCTGATATATTCACATAAACGGGGATGGTAAAACGGACTTGCCAACAGTCTTTCTTGTTTAAAATTGTGTATCCATATTGAAGCTTGTAGCTCCGATCTTGGCGAGCTGCACCTCCTAATGACATTTAAGGTTATCTTAATCACAAAGTGAGTTGATTATGATGATGGGTCACCTTCGTGAGGAGTCTCCGCTCTGGCAGCTCGTCCAGATGACTGCCTCAAGAGTTACGGAATCGGTTCCTGATGCCGTAAATGGAACCGATTCCGTAACTCTTGCGGCAGTCATCTGGACGAGCTGCCGGAGCGGAGACTCCTCACGAAGGTGACCTATCATCATAATCAACTCACCTTGTGATTAAGATAACCGTAAATGTCATTAGGAGGTGCAGCTCGCCAAGAATGGAGCTACAAGCTTCAATATGGATACACAATTTTAAACAAGAAAGACTGTTGGCAAGTCCGTTTTACCATCCCTGTTTATGTGAATATATCAGCATACTGTGACCCATACATTTTTTGAGAAGTTAATTGGAGGTGGCATTCCTGAAGAAGGCAGGTTCTGCCGAAACGCGCGTAGAGATGATATGAAAACCACCCGTCAATTACATTATCTTATGGGACAGTTGCTACATCTTTAGCCTGTGTGTTCTGTCTATCCTTTCGAAATCAACAAAAATATTCAATTGTGTTGCCATAACTTGGAATATTGTTTTCTTTGGTTAAAATTATTGTGTATCGAGAACATTCAAACAATTGATTAATGTGAACAATCTGAACATCTGTATGATATGTATGTATGGATAGATGGATGAATGCAGCATGTATGTGATTTAAATGTTTACTTCTCTGTTATGAATTGTATATATTGAAATATATTTAGAGAAAATAATAAATATTTTTGTATTTTTCTAATTTAGAGTGTCAGCTTTTCTCTCTTAGATATATGTTTTTTCATTATGGTTATTTAAATAGGTTTTGAAGTTGCCCTAGGAGTTTCACAGCAGGACCACAGGATGTGCAGCCATTGCGTTGTAGCTGTCATTGAACCTGCACTCTTCAGAACAGCGGGAGGAATGTTGCTGAAATGCCACATGTCCGACAAAAAGTTGTTTGAGTGAGCACCTGTTGTACTCCTGAAATGGTCTGAACGGAAGTGACAAGGCCATTCCCCACAAGGGAAATTGTAATATGAGCAAGGACTTCTGTGTGTGGAGTGTATGAACCTTGGTGTATCAGTTGCACTGAACCTAGTGGGAGACTCGTATTCAGCTGTTACAGTATCTCGCAGGAGGTAACAGCCACCTGGTATTCGAAGGTCAGATGGGCGGATGTGAGTCCGCCTTCTTGTTAATACAAATGAGCTTTCAGCCCTGTTGATACTTTGAAGTCTGCTTACATTGTTGGAATGTGAGCCCACAAATTACTGTTGACATTCACATATGGGGGAGTGATGAGTTCATCCCTACGGCAATGGACACATTGAGAAACTCTTTCTGTGTATGTGAGCCCTGCACGGGAAATACCTCTGTTTGTGATGGACATGACTCGATCAGTTCCTTCTGGTACATATGAGGGGCGTGTGAGCCTGGTGGCTGGGACTGGTGTACATTGATGTATTTTGCAGACAATCAACTTAGATAGGTTACAATACATGTGTGACTGTACTTGTCTTGCTGAACACAATAATTTCCTCAATCTAGCTTTGACATGATTCGTTTGGTTCGTGCCTGTTTTTGGGACACTGCTGAGTGCTGTATTGTGATGCGCTGTGTGAGTCATTGACACTGCAGTCATTCCCATGTGGATAGTTGTAGGGGGGGTGGGAGGACACTGATTCACCTACCAGCACAGTACATCCCTTAGCATCCATGAACGTGCACTTACGTCAAATGTGCATACTTGTGATGAAGCAGAAGGGTTTGACTTCAGTTTGACAGGGAGAGGTACAGGGAGCTGAGACAATGGCGGCTGCTTACTCACCTTACACCTATTTGCTGAATCTGTTCCCTACTGATGAAGGATGATATCCATGTACACATGTGACTTGAGACTGATAACACTAACCCGCTAATACCTTGGTGTATCACCACGCACGGGAATCTAGTTGGCATTTAAGCTGAGGTGCATTTCCCAGGTTGCTAAGGTGTGTACTGTGCTGGGAGATGTAGTGCTGTGCTCCCCTCCCTCTTCTGTCCATGTTGATTTGTTGACCAGTGTAATCTGGATTGCACGTGTACAATGTTGCCTGGTGCTGTGCTTTGGCTGTCATGCCATCATATGTCAACCACATGTCATGTTCTTGTGTCTTTCTCACACAATGGATTGTGGCATTCATATATGGAGAGACATTGCAATGTGAGTTAACATGCTTTTACTCTGAAAAAAATGGTACTGACACAAACGCTCAGTGTTGTGAATAGTGTTTATTTGTACATGAGTGACAAGTGAGGGGTGAAGTTGAAAGTGCTGGCACAAGAGTCATCAGGGTAGAACACACAATGCTGGTATGACACAGTCCAACAGTACACTGCCAACATTGTGGAAATGTGGGCTCTGATCTGCAACAGAGTCAATGCTGGAGGCAACACTGCTGACATCATAGTTGGCGCATGGAACGGGTTTTGGGAGGTGCTTTGCCACGTGATCCTCCGTTTGTCTTCTTTGGACGTGCCCTCGACCGTTTGGCCGGGGGGGAACCTGCTGCATGCTCTGAGGTGTCTGAGGAGTCTGTGCCTGCTGCCTCACCCCTCCCTGTGGCCGCTGTGGTGGTGTTCTCAGTATCTTCCGGCTGGCCACGGGGTGGGCGGTTGGCTAGTTGAGCAGCATGGATGTCCATCAGAACACCTACTAGCTGGCCCATGTAATCAGCAATGACACCCAAGCGGGTGTCCATGGACCGTTGCAGCAGGTGGAGTTCGCGCAGTTCTTCGACGACCTGGCCCATCTGTCCCTGGGTCTGTTGGTATGCACCCAAGACAGTGTTGACCGTGGCCAGGGCCTCAGTCTCGGTGTCATCCTGGAACTGTCCCAGGGGGGCCCTCCCACCTGCCCTGCGTACACGGACCTGTGGCGGAGCCTGTCGCTGCCCCCGCACACTGGGCCCGATTCACAGAACTAACTTAAGACAAAATCCTAAACTTACTACCATTTTGGTATTCACAGAAGACACTTACTCATTTTGGTATTCACAGAAGGCACTTAATTACTCATTTTGAGTGACTTACTCATTTTGAGTAACTTACTCATTTTGGTATTCACAGAAGGCACTTACTCATTGATGAGTAAGTGCCTTCTGTGAATACCAAAATGAGTAAGTTACTCAAAGCAGTAAGTTACTCAAAATGAGTAAGTTACTCATTTTGGTATACACAGAAGGCACTTACTCATCAATGAGTAAGTGCCTTCTGTGAATACCAAAATGAGTAAGTTACTCAAAATGAGTAAGTTACTCAAAATGAGTAAGTAAGTGCCTTCTGTGAATACCAAAATGAGTAAGTTACTCAAAACGAGTAAGTTACTCAAAATGAGTAAGTTACTCATTTTGGTATACACAGAAGGCACTTACTCATCAATGAGTAAGTGCCTTCTGTGAATACCAAAATGAGTAAGTTACTCAAAATGAGTAAGTTACTCAAAATGAGTAAGTAAGGGCCTTCTGTGAATACCAAAACGGTAGTAAGTTTAGGATTTTGTCTTAAGTTAGTTCTGTGAATCGGGCCCACTGTCCCCAGCATCCTGGGTATGGCTGGTGGGATTGGGTGCAACTGCCACGGGGACAGTGTTTTGAGGCAGTGGTACTGGTGTTGGTGCTGGCTGGCACACAGGTCGTAGTCGCAGGGATCAGCATTGTTGCTGCTGTTGTGGGAGTCGAGGTGGTGGTGGGGACAGTGAGGCCCGGAGACTAGGGTTGCCTGGCCACGCCTGAAGGGCCAGGTCGGTCCTCTTCATCCAAGGAGGGGAGCAAATCTGCATCTGTGAGTTCACCTTCATGGGGGGGAGACTGGCTGGGCTCATTGGTCACACTTCCGACAGGTGTTGTAATCGGATCACCTGTTGAATAGAGGTCATTATGTCAGCATGTTCAGTAGACAGCACAACTTATATGTTAATGTATTGCACATTTCAATTGAGATGACCAGACTTTTGACAGTGACATTACTTTGCATTGTCCACAGTTTTGCATCTAACATGATGTTGAGGTACATGATTTGTCAGTTAGCGATGTGACATTGCATGGGCAACAATTTCATATGTGTGGATCTTGTTTTTCAATGGACATTTCCTCGGGTATCAACTTGATGCACATCCACTGCAGTTTATGCTTGGACCTTTCTGACATTTATCTGACTAGCTCTCTACTGTGCCGCCACTTCATGATTGATGTTGTTGGGTTTTTGACTGACTCTCACGGTGGACGTGCTCCGCCACTGCGGTGCCAGGCATTGACACCAATTGATTTGTGCAGCCTTGCGATGGTCGCTTCCTGACCTCCGCGGTGCGTCACCGCCTATGAGGAATAGCCATCAGCCAATGGGAACCGGCAGCGGTTTCGATTTTTGAAACGCATAGGTGTACGTGCTCGCCCACTGCGGTGCCAGGCATTGTGCGCTCTGGATGATACTGTTTTCTACTTCGGTTTAAAATTCACATGACTTATGTAATTGCCAGTATGCCTCAGGTGCAATATTTCTGTTGTGCTGTTTTGTAGTGGCCTCCTCTGTATAGTGATGTGTGGCTGAGTCTCCATGTATGTGTGGAGTTGATGTGTGCCTTTATGCTTATGGACAATGTGACATCGACATTTGAATGTGGTTCTTTGCGAATCTTGGATTGACTATGCAGTTACATGTGACTTCTTGGATGACAGTGTGATGAATGTGACCTCTTAATGGCATTAATCTGTGTGTGCACTGGCTACAACTTATGTTGCTTTGCAGACTTGGCAAACATGTGCGTGATGTGCTGGGCATATGGTACCATGCTATTTGGGAGGGAGGCCAGGGTGCATGAGCTGACTATCTATGTTTGTAGTGCTGCAGAAGTGGGTGATGGCTGTCACGTGTCTCTGGGGTGGGGAGGGTGCTCCATGTTGTTTTGGAGGGTGGACGGGGGCCTTGTGGGAGTGGTGGTCTTGCTGTCAGGTCTCAATGACTCCCTCCCCAGTAAGATGGCTACTTACCTGTTATAAGGCACTGTCGAGGGTAATGGCTGCCACGTGTCCCTGGGGTGGGGAGGGTGGGCAGGGGGCCTTGAGGGAGTGGTGGTCTTGCTGTCAGGTCTCAACGACTCCTTCCACAGTAAGATGGCTACCTACCTGTTATGAGGCACTGTCAAGGGTAATGGCTGCCACATGTCTCTGGGGTGGGGAGGGTGCGCCATGCTGTTTGGGAGGGTGGGCAGGGGGCCTTGTGGGAGTGGTGGTCTTGCTGTCAGGTCTTAACAACTCCCTCCCCAGTAATATGGCTGCCTACCTGTTATGAGGCACTGTCGGGGGTAATGGCTGCCATGTGTCCCTGGGGTGGGGAGGGTGGGCAGGGGGCCTTGTGGGAGTGGTGGTCTTGCTGTCAGGTCTCAACGACTCCCTCCACAGTAAGATGGCTACCTACCTGTTCTGTGAGGCAGAGTGAGGAAATGGAGGTCTTGTGAGACAATCATTTTTTAACGTGCATTTTCCATGTGTTCGCTTGGGTCTGGCAAGCGAGGCTCACTTGTTGTGCACAACAGTACGTTACAGTGGTATGTGAACATTTAATTTGTACTTACCTGCCTCCTCTCCCCCCTCGATTCCGATGAGACTCTCGGGATGCAGTATGGCAAGCACCTTCTCCTCCCATTCTGTGAATCTCAGTAGTGGAATGGGAGGCCCTCCGCCCGCTCTTTGAGCCAACTGGTGGTTCCTATGTGCCCGTGCCTTGACCCGGAGCTTGAGGTCGTTCCACCGCCTTTTGATGTCACGCAGTGTGCGTGGGATGTTCCCCACTGCATTGACTTTGTTGTAGATCCTAGCCAACATCTAATTTTTGCGCACATTAGGTGTCTGTTGGACCAGGTTTCCATACAAATGTGGTTCTACCCATATGATCTCATCTACCAGCACTTTCAACTCTGTGTCAGTGAATATAGGCATTTTGCTGTTCGGCATGGTGCTAATGGATGTGAGGTGCAGGGTGCAGGATGAATATGTGGATGAGTGAGGTGTGTTCGGTGTGTGGTTGTGAAGGAGATGGTGTGTGGAGCTGTGTGGGTGTGATGGTGTGCTGTGTCCTCTCTGTGCAATTATTTCTGGTTTCCCTCTCTCTCTCTCTCTCTCTCTCTCTCTCTCTGTGGATGCCCCTCTATGTTCCTAATTTGCTAAGGATGCTGGTCCAGGAAGGGGTTGGTTTATATACTGTGGTGTGTGGGTGTGTCCACATGAGTGATGTCCACCTGGTGTGTCTTCCATGCTGTCCATGGCTTTCATCTCCGGTATGCATTTGTGGTGTGTCATTCTTGCGTGTCTGATGTAATTGAGGGCTGATGATGATACAGGCACACTTTGTGACTTGTAGTGAATTTTGTTACTTCCGTCATTCTTTTGGCCTGGGCGCCACCACTGCGGTGGGTACTGCCATGATCCTTACACCAGCTCCGCTTACTCATCGTAATTAGCCGTCGGGTCATTCAGCGGGAGGTGCGCACGTTTTGGTCCATAGACCAGCTTTCCCCGTCCGCCGAGGTAGCATTTTCGGCTATTGCCACCGTTACGGAAGGTTTTTTCTTTATTCCGGCGGCCGCGGTTGGACTTTACGTGACTTGCATCGTAATCTGACCAGCGGTATTGCCGCGGGACATGCGGACGGTCTTTTTCCGCATGCATGGCGGTCGGAGGCCTTTTCCGTCCGCCATCGTAATCGGGCCCTAAGTATAGATTACGCCACCAATAGCAACTTTGCCTATCAAATCAAAAAATGAATAGCCTTGGCCTATGTACCAACAACTGAAGTAGCCAACCACTATAACATACTTCTTGTAAGCCCTTTCTACCAAGCAAACGAAACAAAACTAACTCCCTTCCTAGACTACTTTGAAGACACTTGGGTGGGAAGGCTACATAGGTCAGGGCACCGTAGACAACCAAAGTTACAAATCCCCTGGTGGAACATCTACAATAGCACTCTAGCTCAAAAAGCTAAAACTAATAATGCGGTGGAAGGATGGCACAATGCCTTCCAAGCCACAATAGGAAGAGGACAACCAACCTTACACAAACTAATAGAAGCCATAAAAAAAGAACAGAGCTATCAAGAGCTAAGACTAGAGCAATCCCTAACTAAAATTGGCCCTAAGATCAGTAAACAAACAAAAACAATGTATGAATACCTACAACATAAAACTCGACTATTTCCAAACACCAAAGGGCTAGAATACCGAGACATGATTGCTAAATCAATACTATAAACAAAAAACAATCCTAAACATCATAAGCATTTTAAAATCACAAAACATTTAAACTACACAATTCTACTCTTTTTAAATTAATAATTATAATTATCATTTAAAAATTAAAAACGTACATATAAATATATGATATAATATAATTATTAAAAGAAAAAAGAAACAAACAAACCAAATGTAACCAAAAACATTTCCCACCCATAATAATAAAAAATAACTTACAGTTATGTTGCAGCAGACGGTCCTCAAAAACGAACAAATCCATAGTAGACGAATCCATTAGAAAAATATGCAAAAATACAACTGTAGAAAAAAGGCTCCAACGACGCAATCCTCTCAATAATGAAACCCTCAAAAACCCGAAAATTAGCTAAAAAAAACCAGCGAAAATAGAACTGTAGAAAAAAGGCTGCAACGACGCAATCCTCTCAATAACGAAACCCTCAAAAACCCGAAAATTAGCTGGAAAAAATGGTCCAACAAACCTGAAAAATAGAAGGAAATGTAAAAAATTCACTTGTTTCAAAGAAACAAAATACATTTTCCTTTTTTTTTTTTAAATTAACGCGTCGTCAGCGCCATCTGTTCACGAAATGGAAAACCTGTAAAGAAAAAAAAAAGAACACCCTCCCACAATAACATGTACAAACCCACAAGCATTAATATCAACATTAAATACAACATAACATCACTAACAACACATAGGGGCTCATTAGGATGGCGGAAGGACTGCCACCTCCAGCCATGCGGTGGCGGTCCTTCCGCCATCGGACCGCGATATTCCCACCGCCCAATTAGGATGGCGGTGGGAATCGTTTCCTGACCGTGGCGGACGGAAAGACCGTCCGCCACTTGTCCGCCATAAGCAATCATTCAGATTGCCTGGCGGACGGTCGAAGGACCATAAAATGGTGGCAGTACCTAGCAGGCACCGTCCACCAAGTTATGATGATGGCTAAAACCGGCATGCCGCAATGAAAAGGCTGGTGGAGAATGCCTCCGTTGCGGGCCTCCCTTGTGTTGGGGGGAGGTGTGGGTGCACGGGTTACTGCACCAAGTGGCAGGCACCGTGTGGTGCTCGACACGTAGTGCAGTGAAATGCACAACATGGCTTTTTTGCTTCGCGGCGGGTGCTGCTGTGAGCAGCATCCTCTGGAATGTTAAATACCAAAATGCGACTGCCATGGTGACGGTCGCATCCTGATTTGGTATGCAGGACCGCCGCATGTATTGCGGACAGTCCCGGTTTATCACAGGATGGCGGAAGGACTCAAGTCCGTCCGCCATCCTAAAGACCCCCGTAACTAACACTACATAACACTCTACTTCTATCCAACACTACGTCATACACATAAAACACTAAACTACCGAAACAACACCTAACTACACCAAAAATGAACAATTAACATCCTAACAAATCTAACTACACTACTACTACCTCGCCTCTACCCTAAAAGTACCTTAAACGTAAAATATATCAAACTTACCTTAACCGACGAAACACAGCTCCCAACTGCGAGATTCAGTCTTGCAAAATGACCTAAAAACGAAACAAATAGACAGAAAAGCAAGAAAAAGGAAAATAATAAGGCAGCGTAGTAAAAATTCAAAAAAGACTGACTCCCCATAGACAATAATGGAGAAATAATAAAAAAATCCCCAAAATTAAATGTATATTTTTATTTATTGTGATTTTATTTTTACAAATGTTCAAAAAATGTACAGAAAATTGTAAAATATACATTAAATATTATATTATCAAAAAACAAAAAATATAATGAATATATATTTAAATGTATGTTTGTTTCATGTACTCACCTTCAAAATATAGAATTACAATAAGACTATTGTAAATGTGCAAACAATATAACAGTGTTTTATAAAAAATTATATGATACAAAAATATATTTGTAATTTCTTTACATTATTTAATATGTTAAATATTATTTTCTTAATAATAATATTTAATATACTAAATAAAATAAAAATGTACAAAATATACATTTGTAAAATACATATTATATAATTTTACAACATAAATAAATGTATTAAAAAAATGTAAAAAGAAATGTACTAAAATGGGTTCTTTTTCTCATAAAAAATTACTAATAAAAAAGTGTTTATAATTAAAGAACTAAGGGGCCCATTACGATGGCGGGCGGAAGCACAACCGCCGTGCTGGCGGATGCAAAAACCACCAGTTACCGCCGGCACGCAGCAGTCCACACGCCCGCCCAATTACGATGCGAAAAGTAGGCCAAACACCGCCGGCAAGCCAGCAACACCGTCCGCCATCAAAGTGCGCCCGTACACGTAGCGGCGCAGCCCAACTGACACACACCGTCCGACGAAACACGTCCCGCCCGGTGCATAAATTACGATGCCGCAAACAAACGGCTCCCACGGCCAAGAGATACCGTACGACAAACCGAAGCGGTAACACGGACGCCGAGCACGGACAACGAAGAAGCGGCTCCCCGAGCATGAATCCAGCACTGCAGGCCGTCCCCATGCTCCTGCTGATGCACCACCAAGGACGCAACGTACCGCGGAGACGCAGGTAGGCACACACACAACAAGTGCACGCAAACAGCGCACACAGTGCAAGGGCGGAAAAAGCGGACAACCCCCACCAGCGCGTGTACACAACACATCCACCATCGCATCCACATATGACACACAGGCCAAATCGTAACATCGCAGAACACATGTGTACACACCACCTGGGACTAGGAACCAACCACCCTGTCACGGCCCCAAAGCGCCGATGACGCCGCCACACATGCGCACAACGCAGAGGCCAACCGCAGCGCCATGCATGCGTCGCACACAGACACAGGGACACAACCAAGCAGCACACACATCAGCCCCACCCCGAACGCACATGACACGTGACAGGCCGGCCACAGACATGTCCCCAACGCCCAATTCACGGGCAACACCCAACGCCACACAACCGACGCACACATGTCAGTGAAGACACGCAACAGCAGGACACACCCCAGTGTAACAAACATGGCGTAGCACACAGCGACGGCAACACCAACTAGGAGAAGCAGGGCCCCTTCGGGAAGAGGAACGCCAGTACCACACAGAAACACCCATACCACCCTGCACATATGAACAAGACACATAAAACGGAACACCAAAGAGCCCGGGGACCGACAACAGGTGGCCCAAGAATAACATTCACACACAAGGCCCAACGCAGAGCGGAAAGGCAGCCTGCCGCCCACACAAGGGAGAGCAGACAGCACTGAATGACCTTCCATTCCAACTCCGAAACCACAGCCCTACGACAGAAGCCGGTGAATACAGCCATTGTCCAAGAATAGACCAACACAGGCATGCCGAGGAGACCGACCACAGGGCAGATAGCGCATATCACAGAAGCACACAACGGACGGGGAAGAAAGAAGAAAACACTCCCCCATGTCGGCCACATGCAAGTTAATTGGAAGGAGTCACACAGCACTGACCTTGAACTGTCTGAGAAGCATGTGGGAAGAGGGCCCGTGTCCTCCAAACAAGCCAACAGAACACAAGTCCTGTCTCCCTACGACTATACAGAGCTCACAGCAACCCCGGAGCGTGCACATTGCAGACTGCACACACAGCCGGAGCACGCCACCTCAACGAACCGCTGCGAAATGGCAACCGCAACACACCTACCCAACTACGCCGAACAGCTCAAGCTGTACAAAACCAACCTGTGCCATACATTGGGATGCGATCTCCTGTCCCTGCTGAACGTAAGTTACCGACTGACTTACCGCATCACATTGTTCAGCTGCGTCATGCCCGTCTTCTACTGTCGGAGGTGTCCCTACCAGCATCCCGTCGAGATATGCCTCTCCAACCCGGCATGTCTGAAGGCGGACCTGCTACCACTACTCCTCCCTCTGGACGCACACGACAGGGCCTGCTCTGCCTATGGGGGCATGGCGTATGTGGCCAACATCGCACCCGCACTGAAATGGGACCACTGTGCCTCCACACGACGGATCATCGATAACAGCTACATCGAATGTCACCCAGCATGCCCCATCATGGTCCTCCAAGGGACAACCTACGAACAACACCTTGACAGCCACCATCCGCTTCATTGGCTGGCAAACATGTACACCACCAATGACATGGAAGCCCTGCTGGACGGCATCGCATACCTGACAACCTGTAAATACGTCGGACCACAACGCAGGTTCCCCGAGTGACCTATGATGTCCAACCCCGCACCCATGCTTAGCTTCCGCATGGATCTGGCCAGTCACCACCACAACAGCCATACCAAATGACCGGCAACTGTAACCACACCATCAACGACATCGCCATGACATCGGATATGACCGGGACATGCACACTGTTCCCCATCACATCCAGGAACACCGCATGCATCGTGGGAGGCAGTGGCATGGGCTCTGTGTATCGCACCCACATGGACGGAACTGCACGAACAACCAGGACACGACATGGATCCAGCGCCCATGGACACACACACCGCTCAGTGGACATGAATAGGTCGCCTGGAGTCTGTGGGTGCTGCACCCCTCCCACCCCCGCCCCGGGAATCCCATACCAGGACCTTTGCATGGACGACAAGTGCATACAACAACAACACGACCCCAGTGACTGTGACATGTCCAGTAACCACCACAGTGCAACAACAAGTGGCACGCCGCTGCATGCACGCAAGCACATGCCCTGATGTCATCTCACATGCACGCGTGCATGAGGAACAACCGCAGCAAACCTGTCACATGGAACTGAGATGGACTGTGCCCATGATGCCAAGCGGTCTGGTAGGCTACATGTATACCGTCTGTGTCAAAGTCCGCAGCTCCGCAGCTATACGTAAATGTACATTAGCACAGCCTTGGCCAAGCAGATGTCACTCTGAAGCCCACATCCCACATGCAACAGCCAATCACATGTAACCCCACACCCTATCCCATTTGCAATCATGCTCAGTATATCCTCAACATGTATCCCGCTGCCAGTAGTGTCCACTATACTGCATCACAGAGGACAGAAGACTCAATATAATGTTTGAAACCAAAACTGTCTCCGCTGACTCATTTCACAAGTACGAATGAGAGAGGATGAGAGTATGTGAAGTACACGGCAGTCGTGACATGACCATGTAGTCCACTGGTATTGGATGTCAACGCAAATGAGTAGCACTACTGTGGAAGACACACATGTGTCGTGTGAAGTCGTATGGACGCAGTGCTCAGGTGGGTGGGTGCGACGGGTAGATGCGCACATGCCAAGTTGGAGCACGCCGTGTTGGGAGGGGTCATGAACAGTACACCACCGCTTCCCTGGGCATTGTGAGAGGACACCTGTCGGGGGGAGTGAACACGTGTGTGCACAGCAGCCGGGCACACGTACAAAGCGGTACCAGGCGCACCTCAGCCCACCCTCTGTGGACAAGCTGGATCCTGTTGTGTGCCCGCCATGCCCCTTGACAAGGCACACACAGCCCCAGTCGACCAGGTGTAACCCCAACATAGTCAATCCGCACAGGCGATACAGGGCACGGCATGGCAGTGGAGCATGGTGTGTGAGAGGTCTCCTCGCGCTCCTCCTGGTCATATCACGCAGGCAATAGAACCTCAACGTCTAGCATGGCACAAGTCAAATGGAAGTGTAGGGGGACGCACCACAGCACGAGCAGCACTGACGTCACGGGAGGTGGCTCGCACCATCCCATCCATTGCCCATTATACCAACCACGCCACATGCCATTGCGACTAAGTGCAAGCGCGTGCGCCACCACCCCGAGCCCTCCCCAGAGAGGCCAAAGAGTGAATGTGTGGGCCATCAGTCACAGACGGACGCGGCCTGGCCGCAAGGGCAGCCACAGCCACTGGGTGTCGCAGGTGGCGGATCCGGAAGGCGAAGACTGTGATGCATAGTCCATGCAGGCCGGGTCTCCATTTGGGGCACCACGCAGGTGGACGGCGTCCCGCCACACATCATACCCTGAGACAGCCCACTCGTGCAACTGGACCCACACATACACTCCTTGCCCTCTCTGGTGCGAGCTTGGGGCTGCCTGTGCAAGCGCTAGCCTCGCAGGTGAGCATGCATATTGGGGGAGCGAGGGGAGGACATGAGGGCTGGGGCGAAGATGACTGTATCACTGTCAGTTAGTACAAGGGATGACCCAGATGTGGAAAGGAAGAGACGTGTCCCGTGTGTACTGCAACTAGTCGCCAATCCAACTACCCCCCATGTCCGGAATGTAAGCCCGCACCTAGGCCCGCCCATCCGCCACATCGAACATACCACCAGCACGACAACCTTCCCATTCGAAACACTGACTGGGGGTGGCGACCAGTGAACAATCATGTGTAGCCTACCCACGCGTACATGTGGGCCCTCCATGATCCATGTCACCTGCGGCAAAGTCATGACATGCGCAATGAGGGAAGTGAGGAGAGCTGTCCGCCCCACGCACAGAAGGTGCATCAGCTCCACAGACCCAGCAGCGAGTCCAGCAGGGGTCACATGTGCAGGGGCAGCTGTGCCTGGTGTGAAGGCACATGCATATAGACAGCACATCGACCAATGTGTAGTCTGCCCACATCTACAGTCCATCATCATGCGGACATAGGAATTGAACACAGGGCAACACATCTTAGTTGGTGCACCCACCGTGACCAACAATGCGCAATCATCGACGTACCCGCCCTGTGCATGGCCCCCCACCCAATGGAGGCACATCCAGTGCCACCATCCCACACACACAAGCCTTCCACGGAACATGCTGTGTCCAATGGTCAGTACAGAGTCAGCGCCCATCTGGTGGATCCTGAACAGGAGACACATGCACACACATGCCAGCTCCCACTATGTACGACTGCCACCTGGCACGTGCAATGTAACCTCTCACCTGTGACGTGTGACTGCAAGCACACAGCCGTCTTGGCATGGGGCTGTCAATGTGGACACCTGTCAATGTTTCGGGAGGTGTGATCCGTACAGTGCTGTACATAGGGTGCAGTGCTGACACCTACTACTGGCTCATATCCCCTCGTGCCACAGGTCCCACTTGTTTTGGCCGCTCAGCCTCTGCCCACATCGTCGTCGTCGTGTGCCATACTCATCCAGCCGCGGAAGCAGTTCCATGCTCAGCAGACATTCATGTTGCCGTGGCGTTGCCGCTTGACGGATATGCAGTCAGTCCCCATCAGCACGCCCCGCAAGTCATTGGGGCCTGGATCCCCATGTGCATGCACATGGCAGTGGTTTGTATCACTAGCCATTGCCATTGTTGGGAGACCTGTGTAAGTGTATTGTGGCCGTGCCGTCCCAGCTTGACAGCTGGGCTGTGGCTCATGTGCTTGCTCAGTCATGTCAGTGATGTGTATGCGAAATTGCTGTGTGTCGTGTTGCATTGACATGTGTCCTCTGCCATTGTCCCTAGGCGGAGACCGAACATTGACCGCCCATACCAATTGCTGGCGGACATGGACGATACAGAGGTTATTAGGAAGTTTCGGCTGGACAGGCCAACCCTGCATCGACTGTGTGCCATGTTAGAACCCCATCTCCGTCCCCGCAGGGTGTATCCGACTGCTGTCACCCCCACGGCTAAGGTGATGGCCGCCATGCATTTCTTCGCCACTGGGTCATTCCAGCACACAGTGGGCAGTGGAGGAGGGATGTCCCAGCCCATGTTCAGCAAGGTGCTGAGGGATGTACTGGCAGCCATGATGCTGTACCGGAACAGGTACATCCGCTTCCCCAGGGCTCGTGAATTGGCGGCAGTGAAGGGTGCATTCTATGCCCTTGGCAGAATCCCACACGTCGTTGGAGCCATTGACTGCACACATGTCGGCCTTGTTCCACCACAGGCCACTGAGCACCTGTACCGCAACAGGAAGCACACGCACTCCCTGAATGTGCAAGTGGTGTGCCTTGCGGACATGGTGATCACCCACGTGTGTGCAAAGTTCCCAGGCTCGGCCCATGACGCACACATAATGCGCAACAGCATCTTGCCACGACTGATGTCCAATATGCAACAGGATCGTGCCTGTATTGTCGGTGAGTATGTGGAGTGGTGTAGCGTGCTGGCTGTGCGATGCTGTCCCCTGTCCAGTTGGATTAGCAACGGTTCTCTGTGTCCCTCACACCCAGGTGACTCTGCGTATCTGAATGGGGCATGGCTGCTCAGTCCATTGAGGAATCCTCGCACCCCAGCAGACGATCGCTACAATGAGGCACATGGGAGGACCAGACGTGTGGTCGAGCGTACCTTTGGCCTCCTCAAGTCCAGGTTCAGGTGCCTGGACCGCACCGAGGGTGCGCTGGCGTACTCCCCACAGAAGGTGTGCCGGATAGTGGTGGCGTGCTGCATGCTGCACAATCTGGCCATTCGGAAGCAGATCCCCCTCATCGTGGATGACGGAGATCAACCAGGGCCCCAGCCCGCAGACCAGGACAGCTCGAGTGAGGAGGACAGCGGAGAGGAGGAAGCTGGTAATGTGCGGCAGCAGCTCATCGCCCGCTACTTCACTTGACGGTGAGTGTCCATGTACGACGGCTGATGTGGCTGTATCTGTGCAGGTGTGTGTGTGCTGTGTCAGGGTGGCCGTTTGTTCACTGCGTGCTGTGTGTCAACGCTCCATGGCCAGGGTAGTATGCCACTGTTGGTGGCTGTGGCATTGTGCCCTATAGCTCTGTGCGATGTGTGTACATTGCTTGTAGTTGTTGACATGTACTGTGTGATGGGTGTGTGACACACTCATTGAATGTGCTCCTGTTCTGTCTCCCGCCCCTAGGTCCCTACAGGCCCTCCGGATTCAAATGCCATGCCACGCATCAGGTGCCTTTCCGCCCAAGGTGGCCGTTGTATTCCGTACAAATAAGACACAGGGCACTAACAGCAGTTAGTGAAAAAGGTGCATTTATTACAAACTGTGACATGTGATTGTGTGTAAGGTGATGACAAAAGTGGTGCGTGCAGTGACAATGAGCTGTCGGTCATGGCTGCGTGATGATCAGGGTGTACCCACTGGTTCTATGTCCATAGTCCAACACACACATGCCATCCAGATGGCTGTGTGGAGTGGGATCGTAGTCCAAGTCAATGCAGTGGCTGGTCAAGGAAGGCTGGCGGAAGGCTGGCTGGCTGCCTCACTTGCGACTGGAGCGTGCGAAGTCCTCCCGGGAGATCTGTTTCCTCTTCGGACGGCCCCTTCCACGTTTGCGAGGGGGTGCCTGCTTGCGACATGCTGGTGGTTGAGGTGTGATCACTGGCTGTGGACGCAGGGGAACTGGACACTGCTGCTCCACCCTGCGCCCCGGCAGGTGGTGGCGGAGGGGAGCTGCTGTCCCTGGCTGTGACCTCACCGCCACCACCAGCTGTCCCATGAGGTCCACGATTTGGCCCATACGGGCGTCCATGGACCTCAACACCCCCAGCACCTCACGCGTGTCTGAGGCAGACCGGACCCATTGTCCTTGGGCCTCTTCATAGGCCCCAAGGACTCTGGCCATGTGAGGCAGGGCATGGCTCCCAGGGGAGGCTGGCATTTCCCTGACCCTGCTCCTTCTACCAGTCCTGCTGCCACCGGCCTGCCCACTAGCCACATTGCTCACCACGGTCCTCGCTGTGGCTCCCAGGGTGGATCCAGTCGTCCGGGCCACCACCTGCGCTGGGGCTGGTGCCAGCGGAGACGTGGCGGTGGTGGCGGCGGTGGTGGTCGGTGCGGCGATGGTGGCGGTTGCGGCAGTGGTAGTGGCCACAATGACCGTGGGTGTGGCCGCAACGACAGTGGCAGCAGGGGGCTGTGAATGTTCAGCAGCCCTGGATGATGGGTTGGTGGGTAGGAGGGGTCCTGGGGAGCGGCTGGGCCCTGCCACACCAGATGGGCCTGCTTGGTTGTCCGTGTCCGAAGAGGAGGACAGATCCTCCAGATCCGTGTGTCCTCGTTGGGGGCTTGTAGGCTGGCTGTGCTGGCTGCTGGCTCCATCCCCAGCATCCAGCAGTTCGTCACCTGTGGAGAGAATGAGATTAGTTATTGTGTTGCACCTGGCGAAGTATGTATTTGTCGTCTGACATTGACACTTCGTGCAATCTCGTACATGGGTTTCCCGGAGGCGTGTGTGTGGCTGTAGCATCTGTAGTTGTGTGTGCTTGGCAATGGGACTGTGTGCTGTGCACATGTGGCATGGGACGGATTGGCCATGCCGATGGGTGTGTTGCTGTGCCCCTACTTATTGTGACTCTGGTGTATGCGGGCTCCTGGCCCATCCTGGGTCTGGTTTGTACTTTGCTTTTGGGGTTCAAATGGAACGCTTAGGAACGCATATGGCAACATGGGGGCCATGCCCCAGATTCACATTTGGGATGGAATATGCTTTTGGGGTTCAAATGGAACGCTTAGGAACGCATATGGCAACATGGGGGCCATGCCCCAGATTCACATTTGGGATGGAATATGCTTTTGGGGTTCAAATGGAACGCTTAGGAACGCATATGGCAACATGGGGGCCATGCCCCAGATTCACATTTGGGATGGAATATGCTTTTGGGGTTCAAATGGAACGCTTAGGAACGCATATGGCAACATGGGGGCCATGCCCCAGATTCGCATTTGGGAGGGAATATGCTTTTGGGGTTCAAATGGAATGCTTAGGAACGCATATGGCAACATGGGGGCCATGCCCCAGATTCGCATTTGGGAGGGAATATGCTTTTGGGGTTCAAATGGAACGCTTAGGAACGCATATGGCAACATGGGGGCCATGCCCCAGATTCGCATTTGGGAGGGAATATGCTTTTGGGGTACATGCTGTGAGCCATGGGTGCCGAACGTGACATGTGTTGTGGCAGCATGACAGTGCATGGTCTGAGGTGTGTGCATGCCTGACATGGCCTGCATATTTGCTGTCTGTTGTGATTACTGGACATGGCATTGGACGCATCGTTATGAGTGAGTGTTGGTTGTGTGCCAGCCAACGTATTGCAGTTGTCCCATCTCCTTGGTGTGCGTGCTGCCCTGTGCCATGTGCATCACTGCAGTGCTCGTGGGGGGTGTGGCCCATGTTGTGTGTTGTTGCTCACAGTGTGGCGTGCGCTTCATTGACTTCTGGCACATGGTTGGTAATGGGCATGTATCTTAGCGTGACTGCTGTATGTGTGGCAGCTGTGCGGATGACATGCCTTTCATGAGACTGGGGCTGACGGATGGGATGGATGGTATGTTGTATGTGCATGGTGTGTCTGTGTGTTTGATGGGTTCAGTGGTGTTCGTGTGCATTTATGTTGTTCCGCTCTGTTGCGTCTAGTGTTGTTTGTCTTACATAGGCGTAGTTGTGGGGTGTGTGGTTGACAGGCAGTTGGGGCTACATGGACAGGACTTCAATGGTGTTTCGGTTGTGTGTGATGAGTTGCACAGTGGCTGCCGTGTGGTACTATATTCAGTGTGGCTTGTGCATGCAGACGTGGCTCCTTGGGTGTTGCTATGTCTGTGATGGGTCATGTGGGGTGTGAGTCTGTTGTTCATGTCCGTGTGCACATTGTTCACTTGTTCGTGATGGTGGGCGGTGCTGCGTGTTCGTCTGCTACGTGACATGTCCCATGTGTTGGTCGTGTTCCGGTCCTCATGCCTCCAGTAATCCAGCCCTGTCCAGTATCCCACCTGCAAGTTGTTCGTGCGTGCACTGTACTGGATGCCACATGGCTCTAAGCGGGGGTGCTCCATGTTGCAGGTCTGTGGGGGTGGGAGGGTGTTGTGGGTCGTGGGGGTGGCTGGATACCCACTGACACCGATTGCTGTGTACCGTGATGTCTGCCTTTCGGCTGTCGTTGTGCACTGCGGTGGCTGACACGTGGCTGTGGGGTGTGGGGGATGCTCCTCCTTGCTGTGCTGTGGGACTGGGGCCTGGTGTGTGTTGTACTTGGGCTGTCCACCGTCCCACCCACTGCACTTTGTGTTCCTGCCACTTACCTGTTACTTGTCGGTTAGTGCAGCTGTGGCGGACACATGGGTGTGGTGGGTGCTCGTTGTGGCGCTTCTGGCATATTTGGGGACCTGTTGGTGGTTACGTGGCTGGCTTAGTGTACACATGTCCCCACGCATCTTACAGTTGTTCGGTTTGGGCTGTGTGTGGTGGTGTCTGTTGCATGTGTGTGTGATGTGTTGTGTATTGTGTGCTGGACATGGGGGTGTTTGTCCCTGGGAGCTGTGGCATGGTGGTAGTGCATGTGAGTACATAGCGGTGTGCTGGTATACATTAGTTTGTACTTACCAGCCTCCACTCCCCCTGCTAATCCGGCGAGGATCTCCGGATGGATTACGACTCGCACCTTCTCCTCCCACGCTTTGAAGGTCTTAAAGAGCGCGGGATTCCCTCCGCCAGTGACGGCAGCCAGCTCTCTGTTTTTGCCCTCCTTCTTCTTGACCAGGCTCTTGACGTCATTCCAACGTTTGTTAATCTCGACTCTGTTCCTGGGCAGGGTCCCGACTGCATTGACCTGGTCTACGATCCGGTTCCACATTCTGTTTCTGGTGGCTAGTGGTGTGTGCTGGACCATGTTCCCATAGATTTGTGGGTACACCTTGATGATCTCGTCGACCATGACCGTCAGCTCCATGGGCGTGAACTTGGGCATCCTTTGTGGTGCCATGGTGTTTGTGGTGCTGGTGCGGTGTGTGTTGTGTAATGTGCAGGGGGTTTGTGGTGCCGGTGTTTGGTGGTGGTGGTGGTGATGTTGGTGGTGATGGTGGTGTTTGGTGGTGGTGGTGGTGGTTGTGATGTGTGCGTTTCTGTGGTGTGCTGCTGTCCTTGCTGTGTCACTGTGTCCTCTCCTCTCCTCTCTGGTTTGCAATGTAGCAAGGGGTTGTGGTCTGTGGGAGTGCTGCTTTTGTACTCACCTATGTGGGTGTGTCCTCATGGTCTGTTGTTTTCAGGTGTGTTGTGTCTGGTGTTCTGGCCTTTGTATTTTTTGTTTGTCCGGGGGTGTTTTCGGGATGTGTACTGTGCTTGTGTATTTGTGCGTGCCTTGCTGTGTGGACTTGTTGGCCATGTTGTGTGCTATTGGTTTTGTGTGCGGATGGTTTCTGTGCAGGTACGTGGGCGCCATGGCTTCTGCCGTGTCGATTCTCATCGGCGTTGTTTGCGCTGGCGGGCGGTATATTTGTGGTTTTTCCGCGCTCATGTCGGTGCGATCGTAATTTCACGTGCGGTGTGTCGGCCGTGAGGGCGGGCGGTTTTGTGTTGTCGTGCGTGTTTCCGTCCGTGGCGGGCGGTTTGTCTCCGACTCGGACGTTGGCGGGCGGTATTTTGTGTGCTTTTTCCGCCGATGGCGGTATTCGGTTTGTGTAATCGTAATGGCGTGGTCGGTGTTCAGGCGGTGTGTGCGGGCGGATTTTTGCCGCTTTCATGCCTGGCGGAATTATTTACGCCGGGTATCGTAATGTGCCCCTAAAAATATATTTACTTTACTATTACATGACTATACTTCAGAAAATTTACCATTTTTCAAAACTGTTAAAAAAAAGATGTATGTAAAAATATACTTTTAATTTTGCAAAGGTACATGAAAAATATATGTTAAAATATATTATACTTTATAGTAAATTCTGAATAATATCAAAATTTCTGAATCATGTTTTTAATATTGTCAAAAATTGTATAACAAAACTAAATAAAAACAATTCGATTGTGAACAAAAAAAAACACATGTTGCAAATAAAAACATTAACAATAAAAACTAACATGCATCTCCTTTTTTATTTGAATGTACATATAAACTCTTTAAAAAACGACGTAATAAACAATAAAAATGTACTATTCATAACTCCAAAACCAACTAAACTCAGGGAAAATGCTAGATAATAAACCATAATAAATTACTATTCCAACTCCAAAACCAACTAAACTCACGGAAAGTGCTGGATAATAAACCCTAAACAAATTACTATTCCAACTCCAAAACCAACTAAACTCAGGGAAAGTGCTGGATAATAAACCAAAATAAATTACTATACCAACTCCAAAACCAACTGAACTCAGGGAAAGTGCTCAATAATAAACCATAATAAATTACTATTCCAACTCCAAAACCAACTAAACACAGGGAAAGTGCTGGATAATAAACCAAAATAAATTACTATTCCAACTGCAAAACCATCTAAACTCAGGGAAAGTGCTGGATAATAAACCCCAAAAAATTACTATTCCAATTCCAAAACCAACTAAACTCAGGGAAAGTGCTGAATAATAAACCATAATAAATTACTATTCCAACTCCAAAACCAACTTTTCTGAATCATGTTTTTAATATTGTCAAAAATTGTATACCAAAACTAAATAAAAACACTTTGATTGTGAACAAAAAAAACACATGTTGCAAATAAAAATGTTAACAATAAAAACTAACATGCCTCTCCTTTTTTATTTGAATGTATATATAAACTCTTTAAAAAACTACATAATAAACAATAAAAATGTACTATTCCTAACTCCAAAACCAACTAAGCTCAGGGAAAGTGCTGGATAATAAAGCCTAAACAAATTACTATTCCAACTCCAAAACCAACTAAACTCAGGGAAAGTGCTGGATAATAAACCAAAATAAATTACTATACCAACTCCAAAACCAACTAAACTCAGGGAAAGTGCTGAATAATAAACCAAAAAACAATTACTATTTGTAACTCCAAAACAAAAAAAACTAAAGGAAAATGCTACATATTTTAAAAATTACAAATAGGCAAATGTAAATTTGAGACACCCCTTCTCACAAAAATAAAAAAATATAAATATTTATTTCTAAATCACAATTAAAATTTTACCATTTTAAATTCTAAATTATTCAGAGTTTAATTATTTTTTTAAACTAAGAACAATTAAAAATAAAAACAATAAAAAGTTATGTAACATTTTTTAAAAATAAACCAATCATATAGTTATTTAATTAAAAAATATTTATAAAATATTTTACACAATTTACGTCAAAATATTAGCACCCCAAAAATAATTCAACATTTTTGACAATTTTAAATTTCTCTGTTTTTTTCAAAATTATTTATATCTTTCAATAATTGTTTATTAAAATTTATTTTTAACCAACATTCTTAAATTACTCCCCACCCTTATCCCCTATAAACCCAACATCCCGCTCCTAAAAATAAATTAAAATACAATAAAAACAAACATTTTCACATAAAAAAATCAATTGAAAAATATAAAATACCTACTACCAAATTATTTAAAAAAACAACATTAAACAAAAACAAAAAAATACAAACATTCGATATTATTTACAATATATTTGCCATCGATATTTACAAAATCGATATTTCTACATTACACAAAAATTGATATTTTAAACAACGAAAAAACTATCCTCGATATTTTCCACCATCGATATTCTTGACTCGATATTTATGCAATACGATATTTCAACGTCGATATTTTGTCTCTGCACCTAGATTAAGTGAAAAAGAACCACTCAAGGTATTTATAAAAATATATATTTATTATATAATACTCTCTAACACATACAAATATCTCTTACCCAGAGATATGTACAATGCACACAATACTTTGCATAGAAATCAAGTAAATAGCACGAAATACACATTGGACCCCAGGGTGGGACCAAACCATATACTAAGAAAGTGGTATAAGTACCACGACTCGGGTCAAGACAATGTTGAGAGGACGTAGAAGTGCTGGGGACCCAAGGAACCATCCAAGCTGAGTGACTAGGAACCCCATGGAGAGCGTGTGCAGTGTGGGAACAAATCAACGTGTAAGTCGCGGTTGGAATTTTAAATATTAAGGACCCTTCCCAGTGGACCCTGAAGAAACCTCGTGGAAGACAGAAGGTTGGAGAGCCACCCCACCCATGGATACCCTAGTACCCACATTACCTACACCAGGGAAGCCGGGTGCATAGGTGTGAAGTGGTGTCGGAAACCGCCGTCGAAGCCAATGGAGGACTTCAGGAATGTGCCGCTGCTGGAGAAGGAGAAAGTGTCCGGTGGAATCCAAAGGTGGATTCTAGTTGAGAGGTACCTGCAAGCAGAGGGGACAGAGCCTATGTCACTCAGGAGTGACCAGAAGATCTGGAAGACGAATGCCCACCAATGTCGGGAGTTGCAGGAGAGTTGACGAGGACCATGACTCTGCAGCTGTGAGGACCAGGCGATGCTGAGGAAGACCAGGAGCCATGCACAAGCTGTCCCACGTCGGATGTTGAGTGCTGAGAGGTCAGTGTCCGGCGGGAGCACCAACCAGCCTTGGTAAATGCAACCAACGCAGAAGTCAAAGAAGGTGCAATGTCGGGACCAGCAAGGTCCAGGGGACTCAACACAAGCAGGGAAGTCAGGCACGCCCGAGCAAGCAGAGGAGCCCAAAAGAAGCAACAATGACCCTCAACAGTACCCACAGGCCGGAGGCACTGGAGTCACAAGAGGACCTCGAGCAGCTCACCGAAAGATACAGGCCACGGTGCAAACGATGTGATGTGGACATAGACTTTGGTCACTGAAGATGCTTGACGTCGGGCTACTTGGCGCCCGAAGATCTTGATGGAAGGAAGCCAACAAGTCTTTGCAACTGCAAGTCGACGCAGTGCATAGGGGTTCGGTTCCTGCGGCTCCCACAAGGGATACTGGCCTTAAACGTGGTGAGAGGGCAGGGCAGGCATCGAGAGCTGCGGAAAACCACCAGCTGTGTTGCAGAACCTTTCGGAGTCCGTAGGAGCTCAGGATTAGCAGACCGGTCAGCTTAGTTGCGGTGCCTGCGCATGCAGGGAAGTGACTCTTTCACTTCAAGGGAATTTCCTTCAGGTGTCTTTGATGCCCACAGGCCTTGGAAGGTTCCTGTATGGTACAGAGGCACAGACGATGCAGCAGACTGGAAGGAAGACAAGGAGGAAGTCCAGCGAAGTCCAGAGTGCCCAGACGGTAGAAGAAGCAATGGTGTCTGAATTGAATCTTGTCCCACGACGAATCCAGGAACCCACCCACAGGTAAGCCCTTAGGTACCCTTAGGGAAGGGTTGGGACAATTCAGGGGACCCTCCCAGGGGAGGGTCTAGACGGGGAGTTTACTCCCATGTCCTTTGTCCAGTTTTGCGCCAGAGCGGGAGCCAACGGCTCCCAGATCTGGTTTGAACTGGACTATGCATGGGGACACCAAATGTGCCCCTCATGCAAACTGAGTGGCACTGGCAAGCACACCCACATGGTCCCAATACACTAAATCCTGTCTGGAAGGTGGTCACACCTCCCTGTGACAGGATGCCTATTGTTCTGCCTTCCCCTTCTCAAGCTTGGCTCAGCAGCAGGAGGGCAGAATCGTCCCTCTGGTCGGCAGCAACCATTTTGTGCTGTCCGGGTCTAGAAGGCTAGCACCTGAAACACTGAGAGCCTAAACGGAGGGCTCTTCCAGTGCTTGGAATAATACCTCCCACACACCGTTTACAGTGTGGGGGTATGATTAAAACATGTTTGATACCAAACATGATAGGATTCGTTGCAGCCAATTTCGAGAAGGTCATCGCATAATTACGTGGTGCCCCTCTATATGGTATATGGCTGCTTCACTTACAACCCGGAAGAATGGACTCCGTAGGCTGCAGGGGTGTCCTGCTCATGCAGAGACACCCTCACACTTAGAACCAAGCACCCTACCTTCAGGATTGCAAAGGCCTGCTATAGGGGTGACTTATAGGTTTAAAGTGCAGTGACCCTAGATATAGGAAACCTATATCTTTAAGTAAGTGGTGCTAGCACCATCTTACACAGGCTGCAATGGCAGGACTGTAGTTCTATTTTGAATGGTCTCCCATGGGTGGCATAATACATGCGTCAGCCCATGGGGGACCTCTGGGGTACCTATGCCCTGGGTACCCCAGAGATACTAGGGACTTATAAGGGTTCCCCAGTATCCAATCTGGGATGTACCTAAGTACTGAACATGACAATTTAAGGGAGAAAGCAGATAGACTGGGGTCCTGATTAGCAGGATCCCAGTCAGACTAGTCAATAACAGCTTAGCACCAGGCAAAAAGTGGGGGTAACCATAAAAGCAGATCCTACTTTCCTACAAGGGTAGAGCTTGAGAATAGGAAGCCTATTGCTGTAGTGCTTTGTGATAACATATGTTCTTCCAAATGACCCAAAATGGCCAAATGGCCTATTCTGGCTATGCTGTAAGTGTTCCCACTACATCAGTCTTGCTGGCTTTAGATGTGACTGCCTTATCCTCTAACAGTGACAAAGAGCGTTTGGGCACCTTTCACTGTAGGGACACATATTTCATTAACATTTAGAATGTTGTACTTTTATACATTAAGCACTCAACCCTGTGGGCTTACAGGCCACACTTTAGGGTGACTTATGTAATGGATAAAAGTAGATTTTGCTACATGACAGATCTCGTTTCTTAGCCATGTGCTACTGCAATGATTTTAAAACTGCAGCTAGCCAGGACAAAATGGTGTTCACTATTCATTTATGAGGGTGGTATAGATACACACTGTCCATAAATGACTTTTAAATTCCTCCCCACTGGTGCATTTCCTGCCCCCACTTACCCATGCATTATTGGAAACTTAAACAAGCCAATTGGGTGTAACCAATTTTACATAGAATGTTTAGGGGAATAAACACACATGTTGTGACACTGAATGGCAGTGTCATGCACAGAGAGTCTGACGCCAACAGAAAAAATGGTCAAGCCACTGCAAAATGATGTCCTTCTTTACAGGGTGTTTGATGGTTAGTGTGTGGCTGCATAATGTTGAATGTGTTAGTATTTTTAGGTTTGTAAGTTGCTGTAGAATACTGGGTGGATTGGTGTATTACTGTGGCTGTGTGGGCCTTGTGAAAGTGACTGTGTGGCCACATGATGGTGAATGTATGGCTTTCAGATAAAGAGTCTGATAACATTTGATGGTGGGTATATGGACATGTGATGTTTGCTGTGGGCTTATGATGTGGATGTGTTGCTGTCTAATGGGTGTGTGAGCACATAAATGTGACTATGTAGGTATATATTGTTAGTTTCATGGTTGTATATGGTTGTGGGTGTATGGTGTTTGTTATTTGGATGTATGATGATGGATGTGTTGTCTATGAGGGTGAATATGTAGGTTTGTGGTGGTCCATGTATGGGAGTATAATTGTGAAAGTGTGGCCGTATAATGGTGGATGTGGGGTTGCATGACAGTGGGTGTGGTGGTGCATGTTAGTCAGTATATCGGTGTTTGATGGTGGGTATGTGGCCATTGGATGGTAGGTGTGTAGTTGTCTTCACCATGGTTGCGTGGGTGTATGATAGTGCTTGCTTGGGTGTTTAGTGATGGGTTAGTCACCCTATGATGTTGATTGTGTGGATGTCGCATGGTAGGTGTGTGAATGTGTAATTGTGAGTGTGGGCGGATTTTTGAATGTATGATGCATGCATGGCTCTCTGATTGTGAGTGTACGGGTGCAGGATAGTATAATGTGTGTAAGCTTATGATGGCAGTTGTGTGGCAAATGCATAGCAAAGGTTAACTTCTCACTTTTTAGTTGTTGAATGCAGTATTAAGGTGTTAAACTGATACTAATAAGGTAACACTGTTGCGTAGACATGATTAATGTGTTAAAATGTCAAAATAGTGAAAGAAAATGATACATAATTTGAATTTACATACCACATAATTTAGTGACCCTGTTGTATAATTCGGTTCACTATTGCTGCATAATTCCAGTGGACATGCCTATATTATACATGTGTGGTGGACTAGATGTGTGTCATCTTCTGCCTAACATGTCTTGTTGAGACTTTGTGTATGTTGTTTCTTAATGTTGAGTTCTACTGGCAGCACCGAGATAACCAATGAGAGGTTATATAAGGGTTGTTTTATATTTGTTTTGTTCCATTGGATGCTTGAGCGTTCAGTCGGAGAGATACAGACAGTCATAAACCATTCTACTGCTAAGTTGCGAGAGCTATGATGAGTTTCATTGGTCATTGGAAGAAACCTGTACATTTGTAGCAATATCAAGCCAAGTAGTATGCATGGATTGTTTAGGGGTGGGAGTTGTGAACCGTAGCTTGCTACTTGCGACCCCTGTACTGGCTCTGCGACCCCTGGCAAAACCAGTGCCATGAACACAGGGGCTCTAGGCTCCTTGTTTTCTGTCCATTATTTATTACACCAGCAGTTAATAATAGTGTATAATTAACTGTTACTGTAATAAAATAGAGCATGAGGAGATTAAACGTGTCCTTCACATGCAGCTGAAGTAAGTACACTAATTAATTGCAGTTGACAATGTGTGTGTGTGCGTGCGTGAGATCATGTGTTTGTGAAAGCGTGAGTATGTGTGAGCATGTATTTGAGATAAAGTGAGTGACAGTCAATGACAAGTAATGAGTGGCGATGAGTGTCAGAGAGTGGGTGTCTTGAATGAATGAGCAAAAATGAGTGTGAGGAGAGATAGTGAGTGTGAGTGAAAATGAGAGTGAGTGACAATGAGTGAGAGAGTGACAGTAAGTATATCTGTGAATGAGTCAGAGTGGGTGGGAAGGAGTTAGAGTCAGTGAGAAAGTGTGAGTGAGAGTAAGAGCAAATGTAAGGGAAAGCGAGTGGAGAATTAGTGAGTAGAGTGAGTCAAAATGAGGGATTGAGAATATGAGTGAGTGGGGGGCGTGGCCAACTGCCAACCAAGATGGCTGCACACTGAGCTAGCTCCGCAGTAGCCAGTGTATTGATCCCCCATAATCTGACATAATGCATCTAGTGCTGGGGGCAAAGACAACAGCGGAACCCAGCCCCCGTTTTTAGGACCGTATTGGTGGTGGTCCAACTGTTTGCGGCCCCTGTGAAGAGGAGAGGGTCGCCCTTGTAGCTGGGACCATGTGGTTGTGAGAACAGGACCCGCACCATCGCGGGGCCTGGCAGGGAGAGAGGCGGAGACCGCAGCCCATCTGTAGCGAAGAATCGGGGGAGTGCCCGAATGAAGGTAGCGGAGAGACGGTAGCCATGTACCTGTCTGGAATAGGAAGAGGTCCGAACGAAATTGGGCCATGTGGGACCGTAAGCGGACTGTTGGTGTGATCCGGCCTTGGGCATGGGCCCTTTCGGGGTCTCTGGAGGGACCCCCTTGTCCCCTCCTGCCAGCCTCTGCTCCTAAGGCCTGGCCCTAGTGACCGGACCGGCCCGCTGTGCAGCACTTGTTCCCGCCCGAGACTGTGGGGGGGGGGCATTGATTGTTTTTGAAAGTTGTGGCATCACTCCTTGGCACTGTTCCGGCCGCCTGACTGTCGGGTGATTGTCGGTGCCCTGTGGTGAGGATCAAGGGACCTGGAGGATGCACAGAGCCCACGCCTGTGCTTCCTGTGGGTTGCTGCCGGGAGTTTGGATGGGCTGTGCCTTCCGGGGAGCTGTGGACTGTGAGCAATTGTGTGGGCCCTGACCCTGTCGTGTGGGTGTGGTTGGGGATGGGCCCCTGTCCTAGTATTGCACTGGACAGGTGCAGCCCTTTCGTGGGCCTGATACCTGATGGGCGCATCACAATCTGGGCCCTGATGATGACGAAGTAACATCCACGCTGCTCATTGCCCAGATTTGAACCCCTTCAGCGCTGGAGACTGGTGAAGTAGAGCCTACACATGTTGTGAAGCAGGGGACATGGTGCTAGCTAGCATTTATTGTTGGTGGACCTCGAGGGTGGGGCCAAGTGGTCTCGCCTGCAATGGTCAGGAATCGTGGGGCAAAACCAATACAGTCCAACAAGCTAGATAAATATACAGTACCGACGGCTGTCCAGGGGGAAGCCTCCCAACATACTGACGAAGGAGGGGCTGACCCTCCCAGCACGATGAAGAGCCCACTTTACAAAAAATAATGGTGGCGATACGGGACTTAAGGGGGACTCTGGAGCCTAAACTGGATACAGACATGACTGACATTAACCTGCTGAGGGCGGATATCAGGAAAATGGCTGACAAGGTGAAAACGGAGAAGTCCCAAATCAATGGCATTCAGTCTACGGCAAAATTCTTGGAGGAACAGGTCCAGACCCTCACCAAAACCAACGTTATACTTACTGCCAAGATAGCTGATCAGGAAGGCAGGTCACATCGAAACAATATCAGGGTAGTGGGGGTCCCTGAAGGTAGTGAGGGACCCAGTGTAGACCTGTTTCTAGAAGAACTAATCCTCAACATGCTGCACCCGAAAAGACTGTCAAAATCTTTCTCCATCGAACCGGCACATAGAGCGCTGAGCTGGTTTTTTCACCATGCACAATTACCGCTCGAATATTTAACTACAGAGATCGGGACTCAAACCTTCAGGCAGCACGATCACAAGGCAATCTCCATATCGATGGTTCGACAGTCAGATTTTTCCCGGATTTTACATTGCAGGTACAAAGACAAAGAAGATGATTTGAGGCATTGAAGAAAGCCCTATGGGATAAGAACATCAAATATATGATGATGTACGTGGCTAAGCTCCGAGTCGTTGATGAAGGCAAGACGTGGCATTTCATTTCTCCTGAAGAGGCATGGAACTGGGTTGAGGGTTGGTGCCATGCACATCGGAGGGGAGCAGGGGTAGAGGATCTCGAGATCTAGGGCTAGAGGAAGTTCTGCAACAATACGACGCCACTGAAGAGCACCGATCACCGAATCCCATGGTGGACACATGAGCATAACCCCTATGGACTTTTGTCTGTTGATACGCACTGTGTGACTTAATAGATTTCTTGATTACTTAATATCTGCTTCACACGTGGTTTTGGTGTGGACTGAAATGGTACACGTTACAATGCTCTTGCTGAACTGATCTCCAAACTGGCACCATCCATCAAGACACCTGACAATGTCTCACGAAGAGGGATTACTGAACCATTCCTGCTGACTAGTACTTGTTTTAATTTGGAGTGGGCTGCCCTCCCCAGTTTAGTTATGATATGCAGAGGGTGATAGGCACTCTGTAAGTTGGGGGGTGGGCATGTTCTGGCTCACAAGGCAGGGTAGCAGGGAGGGGGAGCTAGGGGATCTATTCTACTATGTTTTATTTGTTTGGATTATGTTGATTTTTATGATGCATCACAACAGGCAGTTCCTGATGGGTGGTACGGGTGGTGGGCATGGAGGCTTCAGGGATCTGGTTGTCCTGGCTAACCCCGAGTGACTCCTGATGGGACAGAGAGTAGGTTTAACACCACATATTTCCCAATGTCACAATGCACTTATAAAGATCTGAATATATGGACATGGAATGTTAATGGCCTGGGCCATAGGATTAAGTGCGCCCTGGTGCTTCAATATTTAAAACGGCAGACCCCAGAAATTATTTTGCTTCAAGAAACACATCTCAAGGGCACATCCTATAAGGCCCTAGATAGATTCGGCTACACATTAGTAGCGCACCCAGGCTACACCACAGATTCACGGGGAGTGGATATACTGCTCAAAAAGTCTGTTACCCTCATAGTGCACAGAACATGAAACGACCCGCAAGGCAAATACGTGGCAGTTACTTGGGACGTGGGAAGCGAGACGATTAACTTCTGCTCCCTCTACATCCCGCCGCATCTTCATGTGGGCACCCTGCCTGACATGGGAGCTCTTCTTCTGGCCCTACCAGTTGGTATGTGGATACTGGGGGGAGATGTTAATGAGGTGATGAATCCTACCCTGGATAGGGTTAGCGGAGTGGCGCCGGGGGGGCTCACTGTCCTCATTTGTTGAAGCGATGGGACTCACAGACCTGTGGAGACAACATAACCCTTCTTCTTGTCAATATACTTACTTTGCCTCTGCACACACCAGTTTTTCCCGACAGAACTATCTTTTTACTCATGCCCTGACTGCTGGCCTATTTTGGCAATCGAAGATTTTCACAAGAGGTATCTCTCATCACTCCCCCATGGGGGTGTACTACTTGCAGGGCCCCTCAAGCACCACCCCACTTTTCCCCAGAATTGACACCTGGTATCTTCAGGATAAAGAAATTAGAGGAAAAATTTGAAATAGGACAGCTCTATACTTTCAGGAGAATCAGGGCTCAGTGGCCTCCGTCTGCATCCTCTGGGAAGCCTATAAGGCAGTGCTCCGAGATCAAGTTCTGGCCCTACTAGGGGGATAAAGAAAGACCAGAAACTAGAATATGATGCCCTCGAGAAGGAAGTGTTAGCGCTAGAGGAAAAAGCAATAGTGGATGGGTCTGGCAGTTTGGGTCATCAGCTTCGGTTGAAACAAGATGCTCTTCACGCCCTAGCTGAGAATAGGGCCCGCAGCTATACTTTGGCAACGCAAAGGTGCCTGTACTATGAAGGAGACTAGGCAGGCAGACTGCTGGCCTTGCTGGACAAGAGAGACTGAGATAGGGCCAGGGTGTTTGAGGTGTTGGACACTGGGAGGATGTCGCAGAGAATCAATGCAGCAATAGCGGAGACTTTCATGGCCTACTGAACTACTATATCCCCCTTCAGCGGCTAGGGGAGACTTAGACCACACCACTTACCTGCACGATATCGACTTGAAAGAAGACAGCAAGTGATTGGAGGAGGAACTGACTGAGGAGGAGGTGGCAGCAGCCATTCGGTGGCTATAGTCGGGCAAGGCGGTATGCCCCAATGGCCTACCAGTAGAACTGTATAAAATGTGTACAGCTGGGGTGGCTAAGCCATTATTAGCAATGTTCTGAAAGGCCCGAGAGGGGGGATGCTTGCCGGAAGACCAGCGGATGGCTACCATTATTGTTCTTCATAATGCGGGCAAACCGCCAGCACAATGCAGCTCCTACAGACCAATCCCACTCCTCAATGTGGAGGCAAAGGTGCTTGCCAAGGCTGCGCGGAGGGATTGCAATCTTAATTCACCTAGACCAGTCCGGTTTCATGCCCCATCGCAGTACCTGTTTGAACCTCAGGCACCTATATGGAGTATTGAGCCAAACTAAGCCACCCTTCTTGGACCTTGCTGGCCCTGGATGCCAGGGTGGCTTTCAATAGCATCTCGTGGGATTATATCTTTGCAGTGCTGACAAGAATGGGCTTCGGCCCTGGTTTCTGCGGATGGGTTAAGCTACTGTATCAAGCCCCCCTGGCGCGAGTTAGAGTTAATGGAGTGGATTCCCGGGTGTTCTCCCTTCACAAGGGGACGCGTCAGGGCTGCCCCTTGTCGCCAATGGTTTTTGCATTGGCCCTCAAAGCATTGGCGGCATTTGTGCATCAAGACCCACAGATAAAGGGGTTGCCAATGATTTTTGCTGGGAAGAACGAATATAGCTCTATGCAGACGATATCCTCCTGTATGTGATGCAGCCATATCGATCGTCAGCCGAGTGCTACTGAAATTTGGGGAGTTCAGCGATTATTCGGACTATCGTATAAACTGGTACAAGTCGATGGTCGTCCCACTGACAGAGGGAATACCTCAGCTCCCATGAGAGTGTGAGGCTCCGGTTGCGCAGGATTGGTTTAAATATTTAGGCATTAATATCACCCGTGGCTCGCAAGAATTTATATACCTCAATGTGCTCCCCTAATTGGAGAGACTATGGGGTGACGTGGAGGGCGTCCCTTTACAATATGATGACCCTCCTGCGACTATTGTAAAACACTCCATTCAATGTCCCGACAACCATATTTAAAAAAATGAACCAGGAACTACTCTGGGCTCCACCCCTAGTATTGCATTGCGTAAACTGCAAAGGGGAGTATATGACGGATATGACGGAGGGCTTGGACTCCTAGATGCTCACCTCTATTATTGGGCAACACAATTAATGGTGGTAAAAGATTGGGTCTTTTCAGACTAACAGGAGCCTGCCTATCGTGTTGGTCGGCATGCAGTGGGACAAGGTAGATATGATGCAGTTCTCTAACGGTGTCGCTGTGAACGACATCTACCACCCCACACGCAGTCAGTGGTCAGTGCCTGTAGGGAAGCAAAGCAGTTCTTTTGGTGGTGAGGTAAACTGACAAACCGGACAAGCTGTGGCATAGTGACTCACTAAAAAAAAGTGGGGGGCCTAAAGGTTTTCACCGGGTGGGAGCTAATTGGGATAGAATACCTAGGGGATGTATGGAGGGTACAGGCTCTAATAATTTTTAAATACCTCTGCCAGTATTTCAGCATGACTGAAGCTGCACGCTACAAATATTTGCAATTGGGTCATGTGACACGGCGCGATTTACAAGAAGGGGAAAAGCCTGCTGGAGTCATCCCCTCTGGAAGACCGGCTATTAGTAGATCACATGCCCCATAAGGGAATCTCACTGGTCTATAGAAATTTACTTAACAACTCTCCAAACGTACTGGTACACTTATGTGAAAGGTGGTCTGAAGACCTGGGAGACATTGATGACGAGGAATGGACCGAGGCTTTACAAAGTCCAAGGGAGATTGCGATCAGGGCCAGATTTCACCTGATTCAATTGAGGATCTGTTAGACCTGGCACCATTGGCATGGGTCACTCTTCCATTTTTTGCCTTTGCCTCCTGTGTTTTGCTGTGTGTTGGACTCCATTTTTGCTGGTCTAGATGCTTTGGGCACTTTGCCACTGCTGTTCAGTGCCAATGTGCAAGTGCTCCCTTTTTGTAAATTGTGTCATGGATTAGTGTTTCCATGATTGGCTATTTGATTTACTTGTCAGACCCTAGTATAGTGCACTGTGTGTGCCCAGGGCCTGTAAATCAAATGCTGCTAGTGGGCTGCAGCACTGATTGTGCCACCCACAGAAGCAGCCTGTAAAATGTAACTCTGACCTGCCATTGCAGAGCATGTGTGCAATCTGGGACTGCCATGTCGACTTGGCAAGTGCACACACTTGCCAGTCCCCAAACCTTCCCTTTTCTACATATTAGTTACCCCTAAGGTAGGCCCAAGGTACCCCTGAGGGCAGGGTGCATTGTATGTGAAAGATAGGACATGCCCTGATGTGTGTGGCTTGTCCTGATAGTGAAATACTGCCAATTCCGTTTTTCACTATTGCAAGGCTATCTGTTTCCATGGGACAGAATGGAGAGTTTGTTTATAACATCTTATAAACATAACTGACCCTGGGAACAAGGTAGAAAAATAAAGTTTAGTATGCCTGAACTCAGAATATTAAAATGCATCTTTTAGTGAGGGTGAAATTCTACATTCTGTGTTTGAAAATACCACTTTTAGAAAGTAGGTATTTTCTTGCCTAACCATCCAGTGTGCCTCTGCTAGGTTTGTGTATTGCATGTCTGGCTTTTGGATGACAGGGGCTGGAGAGGGGCAGTGGCTCCCGAAGTCTGATGAGTCAGGGCTGGGCTGAATAGACCTGGGCTGCATTCAGAGTAGGGTGAGGAGATTTCCTTTCACCTGCATGGGCCTGGTCTGCCTTCAACAATGCTGTCTCCACCTCCTGCCAGGAAGCTACACCAGTGAAGACAGAACTGGTTTTGGCTGGGTACAGACACTCTCTGCCTTCAGAGAACAAAGGATTTGTGGTATAAATATTGGGGCCCAGACCCCTGAACTTTAGATCACTTCTGGGAAATCAAGAGGAACCTTTGCCAAGGAGAAGAGCCAGATAAGCTGAGGAGGAATACTGCCCCTGTGCTGTTTGCTGTCTGGGGGTTGGCCTGCAGTGGCTGCTTGCTGCCAAGCAAAGGAGAAAAATGACTTTGCTGTTTGCTTTGTCACCTGCTTGAAGAAAAGATCTCCAAGGGCTTGAAACTGAGCTTGCCTCCTGTTCTGAAGTCTCAGGGACACAAAGACTTCATCCGTTCTGTCTCTCAGCATCTGGAACTGCTGTTTCAGCTGCCACAGAAGGAAATCGCAACACCGACGCCGGCGAGTGACGCTGTAAACTGCACCCAAGCCGTGGGCACCGCTCGTGTAGAGCACGACGCACCGCCCCGACTTGCACCGTAGGCCCGACGCCTGCTGACGCCGTGCCACATTGACTCCGAAGCCATCAGCGAGGCCGCAGCCTGCACCGGAGCCGAGGACACCGCTCGTGACGTCCACGACGCAACGTCCCAACTCGCACTGCAGTACTGACGCCGGTGCTTCTTCAACGCGGAGCCGATCCTCGACGTGGGTGACTCCTGGATTCATCGACATCGCACCGTCGTAAGGAACCGATGCCTCACCGCAATCCGTGACGTCATCTCCCCGACACAGTAAGGAACCGACGTCTCACCTCCCCTGCGCTGCAGTAAGGAACAGAGGCAACACCTCCCCTGGGGTCATAAGGAACCGACGCCGCAGGCGCCAACGAAGCATCACCTCCCCGACGCCGTGCACCGTCTTTGCTTTCAACAATTCCAAGGTACTGTTCTTTGTGGGTCTGCTTGACTCCGGGCCCGACGCCGCGCACCTCGTGGTCGGCGCCGTGCTTTGGGATTTTCATCTGTCACGAGGTTGTGATAACTCCAGGTGGAGTTATTTGTTGCTAGAAGCTTGATTTGAGTGTATAACCTATTTTTAAGGATATTTTTGATACTGTATTGTGGATTTTTGTCGTTTGGTCTTGTTTTGGTTTAGATAAAGAATACTTATTTTTCTAAACTGGTGTGGTGTCCATTTGTAGTGTTTTCACTGTATTACTGTATGTGTTCACAAATGCTTTGCACACTGCCTCTGAGATAAGCCTGTCTGCTCGTGCCAAGCTATCAAGGGGGTGAGCATGGGTTATTTTAGGAGTGTATCCCCTTACCCTTACCAGAAGCAAGGGTCCCTATTTGGACAAAGGTACCTACCTCTGCCAACTAGAGACCCCCATTTCTCACAGGATCTTACACAGATTGTATTATTCCAGGATGATCCTCTTCAGGGTCGGGAGGGCAGAGTCCCCCATGTTGCCTTCGTGGTGGTGGCTAGAAAGCGACATTTTTCCATATCCCATGGGCATGCCCCCAGATTCAGATATTTGGGGCACAGGTCACCGAGGTTATGGCCCAAGTTACATCCAGTACAGTCCCATTGAGCGCTAAAGAACTACTGCTTAACATGTCAGGGGTAGACCCCATGCCTAGATACCAAAGCATCTGGGTGATTTTGGCGACCAGAGTGGCCAAGCAAAAAAATAGCCCAGGTGTGGGGGAAAAGGGACCCACCTAATCTTGGGTAATGGATGGCTGATTTTGACTGGTGTCAAGGATCTGAGCAGGGTAGAGGTTGCCCGAAAAAATTGGAAAAATTTGGGGGGCCTGCAGGGAGTTTAGGGGGCTCTAACGGCTTGCCAAGACACATGAATTGCAAAGGGTTTACAATGTTGCATGAATCTGTGCTTTTTGAATCATTGGCACGAAATATAATTGCACTACCAAAACACAATGAAAAATGCGACGCACTTGATTGTCTTTGAGACCACCTTACTTTGTATTGTATTCAAGATGCAATTACTGCCTGTACAACCAGTATGATGCAAACATTAATAAAATGATGTTTAAAAAAGAGAATACAAGTGAGTGCAAGTAATAGTGAGTGAGAAAATAGGAGTTAGTCAGAATATGAACTATAGTGAGTGAGGGCAAAGAAGTGAGACTTAGTGAGTGAAAGTAAAAGTGACTTAGAGTGAGTGGGTGACTGCAAGTGAGTGAACGTGAATGAATGTGAGTGAATGAGAATGACTGTAAGTGAGTGAAGTCTTATCTTATAGAGGCGCCTATGGCAAAATACTGGTGCTGGCATCCTGGGGCCAATACTTAGCATAACAGACAATTTTGACAAAATACTGGTACTGGGGGAGGTCTTACTTGGCATTATAGGCACCCATCATAAAATACTGTAACTCGCATACTAGATGTAATTCTTTGCATATGGGGCACCCTTGAAAAATGCTGGAGCTGGCGTAGTTAAGGAAATTCTTAGCATGGGACACCCATGGAAAAATGCTTGTGCTAACACATTGGAAGTAATTCTTGGCACAGGAGGGGACAATTGTGGCACATGGAAAGGGGAAACCATGATCAAATGCTGGCTCTGACATACTAGATGTAATTTTTGACTGATGGGTGACCCATGATAAATGGATTGCATTAATGGGAAAAATCTACCACTCACATATAGTATGTAGTATTTTTGACATATGGGGGCAGCCACTGCACTGAGGTCAACTCATAGGGACCATCAGGTGTCATTGGCTTGGTCCACCATTAAGGGCTTTAAATACTGTGAGAAAGTGAAATATTGGTTTGGGTAATACTGGCACTATTCTTGTTAGGTCTAGTATAGGTTTCAGCAATTTAAACTTAAGGTGAACCCCTGGTAGCTTTGGCACAGAGTAGACAGGCTTAAGTTAGAAAAAGTGCTAAGCATTTATAAATAGCAAAACAGTTAAAAGTCGAACACACAACACAATAAAAATTCCACTCCAATTCATACAAGTAGAGACTATTTTAATTAGCAAAATGACACCAAAACAACAAAAATCTAATAAGGGAAACTACGGACAACTGGTTGCGCTAAACCGGGAAAAGGTAAGTTTTAAGGCCGGCCTTGATGGAGGGCAGATGCAAGTATTCAAAATTTTATCTTTGGACTTACAAACTTTTATGGAGAAAAAGTTGCCGACAAGTTGTCGGCAGGGCAAGCTGGCTCCGAAGTGGGGCTCGACGACGGCGGGCATGCAGAAGTGCAGGGTCCCGTTGGAGATTTGAAAGAAGGTGGGAAAGCTGCAAGTGGGTGAAGTTTGAAGTTCATGCCCAGGAAGGCCTTGATGTCGCTTGAATGCTGCTCGACGTCGCTCCCGGCAAAAGTCTCCTCGTTCGGACTTAGAAACTTCTCTGGAAATCATATTTCTGTCAGTAGGGCAAACCAGCAAGATGAGGGTGACTGGTTATTTAACATCAACAGCTGCAGCTTCAACGACAATCATGGTCACCATGGGTTCTGCAGGCAGAAAGTTGGCAAAATGTTTTTAAGGCCCAGCTTTTGCACTTTTATCAGGAGGACTCTTACACAAGCCAAGGGTTCCAGGACCTCGTGAACAGTACTTGGGTGTCAGGACTCACTACCACAGAAGCCACCAGCCAGGTCCAGGGCTGGTCCAGTTGAAAGAGGTCAGCTGGGCTGTTTCAGGAAAGTGGGCTTCTTGCAGCTTTCGTGCCCTGTAGCTTAACAGGAGGTCAGCAAACTTATCCTTGGAGTCCACTTCTTTTTCCTGGGTACCAGTGGGAGCAGGTCCAGCCCTCGGGGTTCTCCTTACAGGTATCAACAGCCAGTGCAGTCCTTCTTCTGTCTTCCAGAGGTCCAGTAGTGTTCTGAAGAAGCTGCCCAGGGTAGCCAAATTAAGGCTGGCACTAGCTTATGGGTGGGGGTGACTCCTGGCCTCTCCCTGAAAATATTTCCAGGGGTACCCCTGCCCACGTGTGCAGCAGTCCATGTGTTCCTTACTGCAACCAATCCCACAATGTCTCTCTCTATCTAAAACCAAGATGGCAGAATGTCTTTTCCCCTGTGCAGAACTCCTGTGCCAACCCTAGAAGTGTGGCCAGGGAAATGAGTAAACCCTCCCCTGTGGTTACTCAAAACTGATTCTGGGGGCATCTCCTCTCCCACTGGGATTGGTGTCTGGCTGGCTAGTTATACAAAAGAGAGGCAGGTGCGGGAGTGAGCTGTATTTGCCAGCGACAGAGTAGGCATCCTGTGAAGATATGCAAAGGGCTGGGCTCTGACCCCCTAGCCATCTTGTCAGGGGAAATCATCTTCTCCCCACACCGAATGTTTTCAAAATTTTCCAAGAGGAGGTAACCCCTGTCGAGCCCCCTTGGAAGAGGTCTGGCTCACTCACTTCACTCACTCACTACAGTTCAGGGCAAGTATTGTCCCCCACCACTTTCAAAGATCATCTCACCACCTCAATATTGTTGGTTTCTAAAACAGAAATGTGTCTGTGTTGTGTTGTTATATTAATCCTACAGTTATTATGAACTTTATCAATATCAATTACTCTCATGTCATTAGGATTACTAGGAAGATTCAGAGTAAAAGTCATATATATATAATGTCACTCTCTGTGATGTCATTAACGTCAAAGGATATGTGATGTCACTTCTCCTGCACCTGGAATTTTGGTGAATTAACATCTTTGGTGGAACTCTTTTGAAGAATAGGATAGTATGTATTTGTGTTTCTGATTTAAAAGACAATTAAATTGAATCTATTATATTGCAATTTAGCATTTTAATGCATTCTGTGAGAAAGTCATCCTGCTGGCCCTGATCAGCCCCATTTCTTTGACTGGCGCTGCTAGTTACTGACTTTGTGCCGTGGGCCCTGCTACCAGGCCCAGGGCCATTGCTTTATTTAAAAGGTATATGGTAATTAGATGTAATTTCAATTGGTATCACAACCTACCTGTAAGCCCCTAGTATATGGTAGGGCATGTAGGTTTAGAGGCCCAGTAGATTTCATGCACTTAAGTGTGCACTGCTGTGGTGCCTGTTGTCATTTCAAAAGCCAGCCCTGCAGGCTGCTTTAAAAATAAAACTATGTCCAAATTCGACTTTGGAACTAAAAGTACTTCCAAAGTCTTAAACAACCATATTTTTACATCTAAATCGCCCCTAAGATCTACCCTAGGTGCCCCAAGTGTAGGGTGCCATGTTAAAATAAGCAGAGACGTTATACCAATTTCGTTTTTTCACCACTGTAGTGCATTAGCTCTATAGACTAACATGGGAAGGTTTTATTTAACATTAATAAAGTCTACCTGTTGACAGGCTTGAGGTAAAATAATAATTCAAAGTGTCAAAATAATAGTTTGAATTAATCCAACAACTTGCCAAGGTTGGATTTATTATAACTATGACAAAAAAGAAATTAGAGCACTTGCTTTTCTGATGTGCCTGAATCCAGCTCTGGATCAGCCTCTCCTGATTGGCCAGCCTTTGACAGGCTGGGGCAAACTTCTCTGATGAGGTGTGAAGTGGCCTGCAAGGAAACAAAGAGACATCTGGTGGGAGGAGATCTGCAGCTGCAGAGCAAATGGCAGGAAGGGGGTTGGGTACCCAAACTGATCTTCAAAGGAAGAAAGACAGTAAGGACATGAACCAGCCCCACCCCCCATTTCCTGAACCTCCCTCCAGACGAGAGCCCCCGTAATTAAATTAGCAGAGGGACTATAAGAGGAGGGTTAGGGAATGTTAGCCACACCTGTAGGTTGGGTTAGCCAGACCTGAGCCTCCAGGAGAGATGTTCTCCATTTTGGAATTTTGTGACAGGGCTTTCGGGACAAGAAAATGCTACATTTTAGGGGAAGTGGTCATCACAGAGGGCGGAGCCCTGCACCCCATTTGTCAGCGGTACCCCCTTCTTGGCAGCCCAGAAACCTGTATAAATATGGGAGAGCTGCCCAGCAACTAAGATTCCTGCCTGAAAAAAAGAAGAAGGACTGTTCTGCTGAACCCTGGCCTGCACTAAGATTACTGCACTCTTAATGACTGCACCTGCTGCACACTTTGGGCTTCTCCAAATAAGGACTTTGCCTTGCTCTGAATGTTTAAGGAGTGGACTCCCTGAAAGCAACAGGTTAATCTGCATCATTTCCACCAAGAAGAACCCAACTGACCAGCTTCACCTGGATTTTGAAGGTGCATTGTGGGTCTTGTAGTGTAAACATCCCAAGGAGCAACTAAGAGCTCCTAGAACCTTGGATTGGTGGTGTGGTGACTTCAAGACCTCAAAATGACCTTCTAGAAGGATATCCAGAGGTTTGAGACCATTTGGAGAATTTCTGATAAAAAGCTCCATAAGTTGTCCAACCCGTTGTCGAGAGTCAAGCCTGCGACATCTAACAGCAACTCGGCCTAAAATCCAAGTTTGTTCTGCTGTAAGCTCCGGAGCTCTTTGCCGTCGAGGACGAGAACCAAGACCTCCAGGAGTCACAGAGGCAGCCGTTGTCAAACTGCAACCCAACCAGACGAGGAGCCTCACTTGACATCAAGAGAAAAAGTTCCATAAAAGTGACTAAATCAGCAGGTAAAAACTTGACCGGGCTCTACCGCTCATCATATCCGACCCGCGCTCCATCCCGGTCAGCCTGAAACTTTGACTTTGTCCCGGACAAGCGCAACCAGATGTCCCAAGTTGGCGCTTTTAGCTTTTAGACACTAGAAAGCATTCCGGGCCAGATGTACAAAGCTTTTTTCAGCTGGCATATGGACCAATGGCTAGTAATGAGGTTGGTCAATTGCGGCCCACTGGGAATCGTAAACAGAGTAAAACACACTGTTGTACATAGCTGTTTGAGATTTCCTAATAGCGAATTGTGAAAATTCGCTATTAGGAAATCACAAAGCCAGAGCTACATACATCTGGCCCTTAATGTTTGAAAATTCATATCTCTGGTTCCCTACATTGGATGTTTGTCATTTTGGTGTCATTTTAATCATAAACATATGTCCTATTTGTATAAATTGGTTTTGGATTTTTATTGTGTGTTGTGTCTTATTTACTGTTATTGGTGATTTTAAATGCTTTACATACCTAAGTTAAGCATGACTGCTTGTGAGCCAAGCTACCAATGGTTGAGCAAGGATTCATTTATTGAGACTTGACTGGACCTCACTTTTGATTGTGGTGTTATTACTAGCTGTAGGTACCTACCCGCACTCAAGTAATAAACCACCTTCAAACACATTTGAAATAAATTCTACTGGTTTTCTGTTTCAAAAAAATGGATACTATCTGGACTCTTGTTACCTCGGCACAGGCTGCCTCCCAAGGGTTTCTGTACATCCAAACCTGTGAGAGTGGAAGCATGAAATGTAGCCACTGTACTGCCACAGCTGCATAAATAGCCAGCAGAGAAATGCAGAGCTTAGCCACTACCTGGGACCAGAGGCTTGCACGTACAGACGAGTCTGCCATGTTGTTTTGGGGCTTTTTGTAGGAGATGTAAAAGACATTATCTGCACCTGTAGCTGAATGATGCCTTAGCCATAGTGTTTTGGAGACTGTAGACATAAGATTCCAGCCCTATTGGTGTAAGGTCACTGGAGGAGAAGGGGTGTAGCACCTAATTTTCAAATATGACTTTCATCTTGACCATGTATTGTATGTATGTATGTTTGTATGTGGTACTTCCATAGTGCAAGCCTAGCCAAAAGGCACCAGAATGATGTACAGGATCAAAGACAAGCATCAAGACAATGAGTGATAGGAGAGGTAGCTGGTTTATGGACTATTAAGGTACTGTGATGTAGTGTTCTGTACTACATTTCCATTTGAATTTTATAGTATACAGTTCTGCTGCAACATTAAAGTACTTCCTCTTACATGAAAGATAAGCACGGGACTGGACAATATGCTATTTAGTCTATTCGTTGACAAGGACTGCTCACCCTTACTATCCTGAGAGTCAAATGCACAGAGTATTGAACTTGGCCCAGTTTGCAGAGCCATAGTAGGACTGACCTCAGAACCCTAGTGGCAAAAAGCCTCAACCACCACTGTTGGGGCCCTGAACGGGGTCGTACATTGAGCCATGAAACTCCTTTCAAGACCTTTAAAAGATGAGGAGCTGGTTCCTGCTAACTTTTTCAATGTTGGTGAGCAGTCAACTAGTGTAGCATATGCAGTGTTAGCCAAGTAACCTAATGTCCTACTGACATTTTTGAAGGGCTGGGATACTGCACCAGGAACGTCATGGTTTAGTTATGAGGTTATGGTCCTCATGAGAAGGACACTGGAAATTGTGTCACATCCTCTTTAGCACTACTAATCAACTAATACCTGTAATTAGTGAGCACACCTGCTGTATAATCTCAAATCAGGGATGCAGATTCTAGCACTCTAATAATGGTGTCTTAAATCATAAAGTCAGTGGGGCTGATTCACAAAGTCAAACTTTCACTTTTGTGTAAGTTTCCGATTGTTTGCTATTCACAAAGGAATTTACGAGTAGTATCTTTACGGGTGCGGACTCTCTGCACATAAAAAGATAGGTCTTTTTATGTGCAGAGAGACTCCACACTTCTAAAGATACTACTCGTAAATCCCTTTGTGAATAGTAAACAATCGTAAACCTACACAAGTGTAAGTTTACCTTTGCAAATCCGGCCCAGTATTTTTAAGATGGCAACCCAGAAATTTCTGAATAAATGCCCCAGAGCTGCAAAGTAACTGTTTAATGAAGATGATAGGCCTTGTAAATGTGTTGCAAGGATATTCCTATTCTTTTATTCACACTTTAACTTTCAGGCTTCATTTTGGACACCAAAGAGCAGCTGTGCCTAGGCACTGGGGAGAAGAGCAAGGCTTTCTCGTAAGGTTTCGTGGCATGGAACTGTAAGTTAATGCAGCTGAATGGGAATTTTTCACATACACTGGCTTTAATTGTGTCCCTGATCACCTTTTCCTGGACCCAAAGGCCAATGAGTTAAACCATCTCCATTAGCCAGAATCAGATATGTGCTCTCTCTTGGCTTAGCCTTAAGTAGTCCTCACCAGTAGCCCCTACCTGCGGACCTAACTATGCTAAACATGTTAAGTAAAATAATATGAAATTTGGTGACTTGACAACCAAATCCCTGTAGGCATCATTGATGTGTGCCTGTGATCAATTTGTAGCAGGCCAAGGCGGGACATGGGCAGTGGCGTAACAAAAGCCCCCGCAGCCCCGCTGTGCGGGAGGGCCGAGCTCTGGGGGCCCCCTATGACACTGGCGGGCCCCAGAGCTGAGAGCTTCGGACTGGGTCCGGAGCGTGGGGGGCCCCCTGCATGTACTCTGCAGGGGGGGGGGGCCCTGAAGTTGTATTACGCCACTGGGCGTGGGAAGCCAATCCACTGCTGAATTAAATTTCTGAATGGGAGAGAGTAATACATTTAACTGAAATTCAATTGTTATTTTTAGTCTTTTGTCAAATTCAGCAATGAGAGCAGAGACCAGAATATGGAGGGACAAAATATCAACGAGGTAAGTGCATGGAGGGAGGTATGGATTTACTATTAGCTCCACATCTATGTACCTTGGAGATATATATATCACCAAGGTGAGGTGTGGAACTAGGTATAAAAAAACTGTGCAAATTTTACCTTCAGTATTTTGTCCCTCGATATTCTGGTCATGATATTGTGACCCATCGATAGTCTGGCTTCGATATTCCTGCCCCACGCCTCCACATTAGTGCCTGTTTTATCGCCATCAGTCTGACCAATGTGGATTGCCAAGCCATCGGCAGTGATGGTTAGTTTTGCTGTGTTCGGCTGATACACCCTTGACTCTATAAAAGGAGTTTATTTAAATCAGGAGCGAACAAGACTGAGTACTGTGGGAAAACTTTTGATGTAAGGCATTTGTGTGAAATACTGACAGCATTTCATTCTAACATCACACTTTGCAAATTTTATCTTAAAGTGGTACCCAACAACTTGCATATTTTTTGTCTATTTCCCTTCAACTATTATCACTTCTGATCTCGCCAGCCTTTAAAATAAGAGGATGCCTTTTTTATTCTTTTTTTATTATTGTATATTTTTTATGTATTTATAATGTATATATGCAATGTATTATTATTCTTTCTTATCGTAATAGATTATTATATATCATCACTGCCTCCCTATATTTCTAAAGAGAAGCATTCTGCATAAAATAGCTTCTCTGACAAACATCTGTCCTACCCAGGGGCCAAGCTGAAGCCTGGTTTGATGCTGTGTCTCGCCTAATGAGATGTAAAGTCCATGTCCGGTCACAGCTTCTTGAAATGGCAAAAACATAATCCAGCATGCTTACACTGATGAATCAAAAAACATAGTGGTAGTGATAATTCGGGGAACTAATTCTACACGGTTTATTTGGTAGCATATCTTGCTTTTAACAGAAACTGGTAATACAATCGGCCATGCTGAATTTTGATAGTTGTAACATTTCACCTAAGGAAGAAGACATTTCATAGATGTGTTTCTAGAAGAAACATTGAATTGAACAGCATTTTCAATCCTAAATTTTAATGTGGAGTTTCAAAACAGCATACAACAAGGTTAATACCACATTGTTTTACCAAATGCACACGTCATGCTCATGCAGAAAGGAAACTAACAGAGTTATTCAGGAAATAAAACACAGACGGACAACCTGGTACAAGAAGAACATTCCAGTGGTTGGCATCCTGGACTTACCTCCATCGAGCAAACACTGCGTGCGGCCGTGGGTGTAGGCATCAGCGCTGGAACTTTTTGAGGGGAAGCACAAACAACCAACGCGGCCACAAAAAAGTACGGCCAAATCAGTACAGAAATTACATTCATATGGTTATTATTTTTAATCACGTGCCTTTCTGTGCACATCGGCCTCCGTGGTTTGCTACAAGGCATGCAGTCATTACGTGAATAATTCTGAATATGTGACTGCAATGATCAAGAATATTCCCCTCTGAGAAAAAGATGAAAAATAATGATTCTACACAGATGCATTAACCAGTGAAAGAATATATAGAGGAGAGTGTTAACCGCAGAAACAATTTGCTCAAAAAGCAGTTGTTTGACGTTAAATGCACCACAGTGACCTACAATCATTAAATGTATGAAGTTTTTATCTTCATTTTTTGCCTTCAAAAAGTGTCATTTTTTGCAGCCTCAGTGAGTTGCCCTAAGGGAGACTGGGATGCCCAGGTGTGTGTCCCATGCTCGCACATGAAATAAAGGCTCAAGCTGCACTTCATGTGTAGCGCCCTCCCCACCCCGGGAGCATGCAAATAGACATCGGGGCTCCGTAACAGACGTCTTTATTCATTCAGTACGATCACACACTGCACGCATTAGGTCATGATTTTAATAGCCACACCTTAACACCTCCCAACAGATCACATAACTTCTTGTTTAAAGTCCGGCCAGAACTACAAGGGTCCTAGCGCTCCTTACATCAAAGACACTACATCTCCCCCTTTTGTTTAACAAAAAGTACAAATAACATTTAGCTTCACATTTCCTCAAGAGTCATCTTGTCTGCCAGATTGGGTGGTATGAGGTAGTTGAGCTGCACCTAGACTAGGCACCGATGCTTGAGCAGGACCTTCAGGCCGAGACTCTCGCTCGCGACCTCAGGAGTTGACGTACACTGAGGAAAATGTTTAAAGTGTGACGAGTCTCTCGTGATGGACTTTCTGGGACGATGCGCTGTCACCATGCGCTGTCATCATGTCCTGTGGTTAGAATGTGCTCTAAGGGGACCTGTTCTATCTTCTTTCTTTCCTTTCTTTCATTAGCGGGTCCTTTTTTTCTGTACTTTGGCAATTTTGTGCCATTTTACCTTTAAACCCGTCTCAGGGGCATGTGGTGCACAGCTGCAGTGGAGTTCCTGGAGCGGTTGGCGAGTATTTAGACGCCGCCCTCCCCCTTCATCTTTGCTTGGTTTCTTTCCTGGTTCTTGCCCCAGAAGGACTTCGCCCCCAGCGTTCCTGTCATCACGCTGCCCTCTTCGCTTTTGCTTCTTTGGATCCATTGGCGATTCCTATGGGCTTCTCCCTTCCGCAGCTGATGTTTTTGGCAATCTTAGCTGGATAAGCTACCCTTCTCCTGGACGTCGGATTTGTGCGCTTCGCGGGCCATTGTTCCCTTTTTCCGCTGTTTTGGAACTTGGATATCCTGAGGATTAGTACCCTATTGGCCTCGTTTTGCGTTATTTGGGTGCTTTTACGGAACTCCGTGAGTATTCCTTTTCTTTTCCTTCTTTTAAAGGGATCCCTTGTTTTGAGAGTGCAGGAGGTGTGTTTTTTTTGCCTTTGAGGCTTTTTTTTTTATCCCCAAAGCACCTCGGAGATCAAATCTGTAGGCTTGGAAATTAATCCTGCTGCAAATATTTTGATACAACTCTTCTGGGACTGGAATCTGTGTTTATCTCCATTGCTTACATTGGACTGTGCTTCATATATGGAAGGGTAAGCTAAGCGAAGCAATATGCAACTGTACACATAATGGAATGTTTGGTGCTGTAAAAATAAGGGTTTTCTTTTCCTGCTATACGCTATTGATGTTCTCTCTTTTTCTGTTCTCTTTCTCAGATGCCCATGATTTATTTTGGGTCCTATCAGTCTCTAGAGAGAGGAGTCTAGGAGTGGAAGTCTACACATCTTTTTCCCCTTGTTTACCTACCTTCCCCCGGTGCGTTTTCCTACTCGCATCTTTTTATCTTTGGGCGTGAGTGGAAAGGGCGCAGGGTGAGGAACTGGACTATCTTCATTCCTGCAGTACCTGGTTACCCGGTGAGTGGGGGCGGAACAAGCAGCAAACTGAGCATCTGCTTTCATTTCTGTTTGACAAGTACCAAATCTCCTTTATCAAAGACTGTCTCTTGTGCATGTCAGAGCCAATCAGCATAAGTCTTCATCTTGTGCTTTCGAGAAGTGTCTGTGACACGAACCTCTTCAGCATTCACCCATTGGTTCGGAGTTCATTGCGATAGCTTGGTTCCGATGGCTCTCCCAAATAGCAAAGTGGCAGGGCTTTCACCAGTTGTGGAATAAGGAGTCGATCGATAGGTACGAAGGGCTTGACACAGGGCTTGATCTAGACTAATTCCTTCCATTGATGCTAGCTGGATGACTCTTTTAAGGGTACTCATGAGTCGTTCGACAACACCATTGGCTTGAGGCCACAGAGGTGTGCTCTTCTGATGCTTGACATTGAGTCAGACGAGAAATTCCTTGAATTCTCTGCTATTGAATGCTGGGCCATTGTCAGATTTGAGGACAGAGGGAATACCCCATGGCGCAAAGATGGCATCAAGCCGCACTATTCCTTGTCGATGACAAGTCTTCCACCCAAGGAAAATGCAAATATTCATCAATAACTACCATGAGATGATGTCCATTTTTTATAGGGCCAAAGAAATCAATTGCAACTCTTTCCCAGGCGTGCACAAGTAGGTCAGACATTGTCAATGGATGTTGGTTGCATCATTTTGGGGGATAAGCAATTGCAGAGATGGCATACTTTCAGTTGTTTCTCAACCTGTTCATCAAGGCAAGGGGTACCAGACAAGATCTCTTAAGGTTCTTGTGGTGGCTACAACACCACAATGTCTTTCATGAGCTAGTTCAATAACTTGCTGTCTCAGGCTCTGTGGCATGATGATTCTCAAGTGTAGTGTTGTATATTTTAGAGATAGCAGAACCCCTCAGGTCCGTGACCGACTCACTAGAATAGTGATGTAAGTGATTGGGTGAGGGTAAGAAATTAATGATGTAGTACGGGTAGTTAACGGTTACACTCTGAAGAATAAAGACGTGCAATACCGAGCACCATGTGTGGCATGATCCTTTACATGTACCCGGGATGGGGAGGACGCTACAACTGGCGAAGAGATAGGGGATTACGTAAACTCTGCAACCCGAAGAGCCATGAGTGCTCTCCCGGAGAGTTTGCCGTGGTCCAGCAAACTGCTCATGCGTGCCACGTGTGCCTCAGTAGAAGTAAAAATTGATGGGTGGCATATGTGGAGTCAAAGTGCCACTCCAGCCGGTGCAAGACCTGTGAAGAAAGTGAGGGCCTTATAGAAAGTTTGTTTGTTGTCGGCTAGAAATTTGCTGGTGAAGTCGAGACAAGAGAGACTGGGCCCCAACCTAACACAGAGCCGTCATTGTTACAGTACAAGAACGCTAAAGGCAGTGACAACCAGGTACAGAGAAGCACTAAAGGCAATGATAGCCGAGTGCAATGAAGGGCTAAAATTGGAAACATTTCTGACACAAAGAAACGCTAAAGGCAGTAGAAACCATCTGGTGCCAAAACTCTGGAACAGTTTGGACCCAGAACTCCGACTAATTGACAATGAAGTGGCATTCAAAAAAAGACTAAAAACATGGCTCTTTCCCTAAACCCAAGTGCTAAACAGTCTCCGTCCTGTATCATTCCAGCGCTGAGATGCCCATGGGTAGTCATGCGCTTTACAAATCTCATAAACATAAACATAAACATAAACCATGCAAAGAGGTGAAAGTGGAGAAGATCCAGTCCAAGAAAAAAAAGCTGCTACTCACCGCCAAAGAAGAGGACAGCGCCTCACAACCAGAGAGAAGGTGCGACAACCCAAATGTTAGCACATGGCAAGTGCTTGATGAAGGTGCCAGTCTGAGTGGGAAGGAGACGCTCCCAACAGCAGAAAGTTCCTCAGGTTATGATGCTGCCACATTCCTAAAACCACCGCCCCCCTTCGATACGCCAAAAAGCAGAAATTAGTGACCGATGGACTGCCTGGATTGAATACTTTGATCATTTTATTGATGCGCTGGAAGAAGCAAATGACAAAAAGATCATTAAATTTCTGAAGAATTTGGCGGCTGAAGGAGGAAAAGAAGTGATAAAGAAAATACCACACGGTGATGAAGTGACGTACCATCAAATCAAAGAAGAGTTAAACACCAAGTTCAATCCAATTCCAAATGTTGACTATGAAAGGTACATTTTCAATCAAGAAAGGCAGAAAGCAGGTGAAATGATGGATGAGTTTGGAGAAAGAATTGATTCGCTCATCAAGAGTTGCAAGTTCAATGAGTTCAATGATGAACAGGCCATGTGTCTCAGAGCAATAGATGGTTGTCTTTCCGATTCCATCAGATGATGAATGCTGAAAGAGACACTCAACTTGGAGCCAGTACTCATGGCTGCTAGAGTAGAAGGAAGAGCTGACAGATAAGCCGTTAACATGGAGGCCGGAACTGCCCAAAATGAATCAGCACTGATTGTGAAAAATAAGCCGAAACACAAGGTAGAAGGCCACAAAGTAATGTCTCCTAAGAAAAAGAAGTTGTGTTTTCGTTGTGGATTTTCCTTTCCACATGAAGGTAAATGTACAACCATTGCACAGATATGCAAAGGCTGCGGGAAAGAGAACCATTTTATAACGGTTCGCAAAGCGAAGGAAAGATCAAGTGCGTCACGTCGAGAAAACAAAATGGGTGCCAGAAAGTTCCAGAGACGTTCCAACCACTCCCACAAGACCAAGCAGCAACATCAGTTGAGGCAAGTAGAAACTGAACGACGTCGATTATCATCAAATTCTTCTTCTAAACGTTTGTCACCGTCGTTGTCGTAGGACAGTGAGGAAGATGGGTGTGTGATGTCAATGTTGGCCACTGGCCAACGTGTGGATTTAGGATTAGCTTCTTGCAAGGAAGAATACCGGTCAAAGCAAGATCGACAAGTGAAAGTGCGAAATTCATTTAGACACTGTCTCGATATCATACTGAAGGTGAATCAGTGCGCCACACCTTTTATTATAGACAATGGCACGTCGATAAACATTATGCCATCCAAAAAGTACAATAAACTGTCTCCAGTGCCCTGTTTAACCACGTTGAAAATCGAAGTATATATGTGGGCTGCTTCAACACCCCTGCAAAGTTAAGGTTCATTTATAACAACTGTGAAACATAAAAAGATGAAAGCCCAAGCACCAATTCATGTCTTGCCAGGCACTTCATCGAGTGCATGTTTACTCAGTTTCAGCACTGCTGCTGACATGGGGCTAATTTCTGTAAACTACAACGTCAATGCCCATCATGAAATAGTGAGTCAGTTTCCTTCCTTGTTTCATGGACTAAGAAGACTTAAGACAATGAAAGTGCAACTTCACATAAATGAAAAGATCCATCCTGTTGCTCAACGACATCGTCAAATTGTGTTTCATTTACAAGAGGCTGTTGAGAAAGAGCTTGAGATGCTATTAAAGCATGACATCATTGAGCGATCCACTGGTCCGATGCCATGTGTGTCCCCCATAGTGGTAGTGCCTAAGATGGATAGTGGAGGAGCTGTGCGCATTTGCGTTGATATGCGCCAAGCTAACAAAGCGAATGAAAGAGAGGGACATCCAGGTCTGCATATTGCTGGCACAATTACGCCGCTGAATAGAGCCAAAGTCTTTCCCGCCTTGATTTGAACAAAGGGTATCACCAACTTGAACTGGAAGAAAACTGCAGGTACATTACTACCTTTTTGACTCATATTGGTTTATTTAGATATAAGAGACTATGTTTCAGAGTGTCATCAGCTGCAGAACTTTTTCAGGATGTCATTCATTGCATAATACAGCCAGTCACAAATGCTTTCAATTACAGTGATGACATACTCGTTTATTGGGCCACACGAAAGGAACATGATAAAGCTCTGACACAAGTGGGTTGTATACATGCGGTTGCAGGTTTCACATTAAATGCAGAAAAGTGTGAGTTTCATAAAACAAAGCTCAAATTCTTTGATCATATCTTGTCTGATGGGGGAATGACTCCAGTTCCAAATAAGGTACATGTTTTGTCATCCACTTCTTCCCCACAAGATGTAACTATGCTACAATACTTCCTAGGTATGGGCAGTTACTGTTCAAGTTACATACGTTACTTTGCCACTGTAAGTGTCCCATTGAGAGACTTAACAAAACAAAATGTTCCATTTCAATGGTCATGTGAATGTGAACAGAGCTTCAAGAAAATCAAACATGTGATTGAGAATGCCACTGAAATGGCATATTTTGATCCGAAACTACAAACGGAGATTGTTGTTGATGCCAGCCCAGTGGGGTTAGATGTCATGCTTGCCCAGCACAATGGACATCCTAATGCACCAAGACACATAGTGGCTTATGCTAGCAGTAGTTTGTCACCGACTAAACATGCTAATTCGCAACCTGAAAAAGTAAGTCTCACTGTGGTGTGAACTTGTGAACATTTTCATGTGTTCTTGTATGGAAAACACTTCATGGTTGTCACCGACCACCAAGCATTACTCACCATTTTCAGCAATCCTAAAGCCAAGATGCCTTCTCGCAATTAGAGGTCGGGGTTGCGACTGCAGGAGTATGATTATCAAAACTCTGCTGACTACTTCTCATTTGTACCAATACCGTGTCATGGTACAACTTCTAAAGCAGCTAATTCTTGTGTTAAATTCATTGTAAGATCCAGTACCCCTGCTACCATATCATTGGAACAAATCATTGCTGCCAAAAGCACTAACAGAGATTTGCTGATACTCAAAGAGAATATTACACATCAATCTTGGAGAAAACATACTCGAACTCTTCATGATGACCTTGAATGCCAGAAATTCAAAAATGTGCAGGAAGACCTTTCAGTTACCCCAGAAGGCATTATGTTACAAGGATGGAAAATTGTGATACCTGTGAGCCTCAGACAACAAGTCATTGAACTGGCACATGAGGGTCATCATGGAGTTGTTGCTACTAAACGAGGTCTAAGGGACAGAGTGTGGTTCCCTCGAATTGATGAAAGAGTTGAAAAGGAATTAAGAGCATGTCATTTGGCAACTGCTTGTTATCCAAAACAACCCCACATCCGTTAAATATGTCTGATCTTCCAAAGCATGCATAGGAGAAGATTCCAATTGGTTTCTTTGGACCCTTTGAAAATGGTCATCATTTACTAGTAGTTGTTGATGAATGTTCCCCTGGGGGGTTCCTTTGATTTTGAAATCTGACAATTTTATTAGTCGAGAATTTAAAGATGTTCTCACTCACCTAAATGTCAAGCATCAGAAAAGCACACCTTTCTGGTCTCAGGTGAATGGTATCGTTTACGAGTATCCTCAAGTAGACTATTCAGCACCCTGTGCTGGAAAGACTTGAACTCAAATTAGTTCTTCACTCTACTCTTCCTGCATTTAGGTCAACTCCCCATTCTACCACATGTGAAAGCCCTACCACTTTAATGCTTTGGAGAGCCATGGGAACCAAACTGCCACAATGAACTACTGAAAGATCTATTGACATTGATGAACCTTGCACTGCTGATTCATCTCACAAATGCAAAATGAAGACCTATGCGGGTAGATGCATGTTAGAAACGGGGTCTCTAGTTGGCAGAGGTTTGCACCATGTCCAAGTAGGGACCACCACCCTTGTCAGGGTAAGCCAGATACACACCCTAAATGAACCTGTGCTCACCCTCTGATGGCTTGGCACAGAGCAGTAAGGCTTAACTTAAAAGGCAATTTGTAAAGTATTTGTGCAACAATTAAATTACAGTAACTCAATGAAAATACTACAAAAAGACTCCACACAGGTTTGAGAAAAATAGAGAATATTTATCTGAGTAAAAAGGGAAAACAACAAAAATCCAATAAGTAGAAGTCGAGATGATTTTTTAAAGATTAAATGTGAAAACAGTGCTTAGAAGTCACTAGCGGTCAAAAGGTTACTTGAGGTCGCAAGGGATCGGTGCAAATTCTATGTTCAGGCCAACCGCGATGGAGGGCAGGCCAGCTACAGGACCCAGACAGGTCCTGCTGAAGAAATACCTTGGATGGAGCTTTTGTTGATGTTGGGAGTCTACCATGTCATTATCGAGCTGCGCAAAAGGGGTTCCGCGTTGTCGAGCTCCGTTGAAGTGAATGCAATGCGTCATCGTCGAGTCGCACAGAGCGTCGTCATCGATCTGCGCAGGCTGTGGATTCTTTATCGTTGAGCAGCCTCTGTGTCGGCGTCGAAGGGCGATGTGGCTGAAATTCTCATGCAGTCGAGGCAATGCATTGGTTTTTGCAGGCATCAGCTGCAGAACACACTTCTGAGGCCCAGGACTGGAACGGGGCACCTCAGGCAGGGGTAGGACTCACAGATGGCAGAGTCCAGCAGCACCAGCAGGACTACAGGAAGTCTTTTGTGTCCCTGAGACTTCAGAAAACAGGAGGCAAGTCAGTAGGCCCTTGGAGTCACTCTGGGTTCAAGTGAGATGGGTCCAGTCCTTGTCCTTAGCAGGGCCGAGATCAGCAGACAGCAGGGCAGCTCAGCAAAGCAGAGAAGCAGTTCTTCAGAACAGTCAGTTACAGCAAAGTGAGAATCCTTACAGTACAGCAGTCTTTTCTCCAGCAGAGTTCTTTCCAGGTCCAGTAGTGTACTGATTTGGTACGGTCAGAGCCCTGGCACTTATACCCAAACATGCCTTTCATGTAGGGGGTTACTTCAAAGGAGTTCTCTGAAGTGCACAATGATCCTTTTCAACCCAGTCCTGTCTGCCAGGCTATCTTTGGGGGGGGGGGGGGTAATCAACCCTTTGTGTGAAGGCAGGAAACAGCCTATTCAAATGTAAGTGTGAGCCACCTCTCCCCTGTCCTGCCCAGGAAGGATATCAGAATGCAGATGAGTCCTCTGTCACACCCAGCTCTTCCTGTGTTTGTGGCTGTCTAGAGGGAATGCACACAGTGTAGCTGTCCCCCAGCCCAGACGTGCATTGGAGACAGGCTGCAGGCACACAGAGCAAAGTTTAGAGCAGAGAAATGCCCACTTTCTAAAAGTGCATTTCTAAAATGGTAATGTCAAATCCAACTTTACCACTAAAGAGGATTTATCATCACTATTCCAAAGATATGAAACATGACGAAGCTCCTCCTTTCTCATCAGGAATTGCAGCTTAAAAGGTGTTTTAAGGAATTCCTAATGCTAGCCTATGAGAGGAGTAGGCCTCACAGCAGTGAAAAAAAATGTGGCTGTTTGTCACTACCAGGACATATAAAACTTAAAAGTACATGTCCTGCGTTTTAGTTATGCAGCACCATGCCTTCAGGGTCACGTAGGGCCTACCTTAAGGGAGACGTATGTTTAATAAAAGTGGAGGTTAAGGTTGGCAAGTAGTTTTAAATGGTAAATCGAGGTGGCAGTAAACTGTGCACACAGGCCCTGCAGTGGCAGGCCTAAGACAGGTTTGAAATGCTACTTGTGTGGGCGGCACAATCAGTGCTGCAGGCCCTTTAGTAGCATTTAGATTACAAGCCCTGGATATATGGTAAACCACTTTACAAGGGACTTATAAGTAAACTAAATATGCCAGTCAGGTGTATACCAATGTCACCATGTTGAAGGGGAGAAGCACATGCAATGTAGCACTGGTTAGGAGTGGTAAAGTGCTCAGAGACCTAAGGCCAACAAAAATGAAGTCATAAAAAAGTAGGAGGAAGGCAAAACGTTTGTGGTAACCCTGCAAAAAAGGTCATTTCGAGCATGACACCCCCCAGCCTAAAGTCAGGGTAGCCTAGTCAATACTTTGATGGACTTCCCTGCTTAAGGTAATAGAACCTGTACAATGGCCCACTACTGCAGGGGTACTTGCCAGTTCTACGCCTATCTGTCCCCAGTTGGATCCCTCTGCCTATGCACTCTGCAGCCACTAAACTAACCCATAGGGAATCATTCTCCTAGTCATGTGTTTCTTACATGGACATTGTCATTTTCCCTATGTTAGCCTAACTATGCACGTTGCAGGCTGCTTTTGCTTTGCACATGTTACCAAAGCGCACGCTTGTTTTTGTACCACATTGTATTTTCACATATAGTCAGTGCATATTTCTTTATTTGGTCCTTTTTCCTGGGATTTAGTCTGTGCAGCCTAGACAAAGTCAAACAACACTATTCCTTGTTATTCTCTGTGGTTGGACACTAGCACCTAGACATAATAGAGACACCCAGCTGTTGTTTTTGAAAACACATGTTTTGTCATATAACCTGGGATGTGTCATCCTAAACACAGAGAGCAGAGACTTGCGCACAGAGCAAACGTCCTGAGATGAGAGAACTGCATCAGCGGGGATGTAAAACAACTATCTATGAATGCTAAGGTATGCGGTCCGCCACTAAGCCCAGAGGTCTATAATCTATAATCATTTTGCTTTCGTAGTGAGGGGGTTTAGACAACTCTGTCAGATAATATGACAGGTCTTTTTATTGTATATGGTCTCATAACCATGCTAATGACATTACTGACCTGTATTTGCTTGCTAGTTGTGGCGCAATCATTGCACATTAGAGCACAATATTTGAAATAAATATTATAAACTTTCCTCGTGTCTCTTTTCTATATATTGTGGACAAGTACGAGTGACAGAACGAAAGGGGGTAACATGCTATTATGATACCTGAGAGGGTCGGGAGTAGTGTGTTCTCGGGTGCCAAGTCACTTGTCTCTCTGGAAAGGTTAGGACAGCAAGTGAGGCACTATAAGCTAGTCGGATTCAGGCCCATAGATACTGATGGGGTATGGTGACTCAGTCACTACATGCTGATGTTCTATGGTCCCAAGCATAGTTTAGTTCTGGAGCAGAATCTCTGCAACATCCTTAGCTGGGGCCCCATCTGTGCAGCACCTAACCTTAGTTTGCTCACAGACGCATCCCAATAGGCAGACAGTATCACCATGGCCAACAAAGTGATGCAGCCCATTCAACACCTTGGGTCTGACATCTGTCCCCAACCCAAGTAAAAACTCTGTCCACAGGGAAAGCAACCAACAGAGGCCACTGACCACTTTCAGTGTCAAGAGCCAGTTCCCAGGCTATCCTAGGGTCTCTGCCCTCAGTGGTTGCTCAGAGTGTGGGGCTGTAGCCACAGGTGCCTTGAATCCTTTCTTCACTCTACCTCCCCCAGTTCAGGGGTGATACCCTGCAACTGGTCCTCCAACCCAGGGTCTCTCTCCTTGGGGTGGACAGGAGTCAGGAGTAAGTCCTTCCTCCCCCTGCCTCTCCATCCGAGGTTCTGTACCCTTGTTTTGGGAGTGGTACCCATAGAAAACTGAATTGTCAGGGTGCCTGTGAGAGCTGCTCCTCCCAGTTCTCCTGACACTGAGGGCAACTCATTCCCCAGAAAGCAGTCAATGGGCGTCGGGGGACTAACTATGACCTTTCTCTGGGTCACCTTCCCAACCCCACTCTAGGGACACCAGGGCCATAGGGCAGAATCGTCCTGCCCATGGGCTGGAGTCACTCTACACACCTCGTCTGTGTACTGCTCTGTGGAGACTAGCTCTTCCACAACCATGGTCCTGCCAGCCCCTCAGAGCAGTGATTGGAACTCCATTCACTCCCACCTGATGGAAGTGAGGACCCCTAACACTCAGGGATCACCAACTAACCTTCTGAGTCTATCTCCCAGCTGAGAGAGATCATGGCATGTTCAATGACCCACCCCTGGCAACTACCTTCCCCTAAGGCCACATGGGCCACCCCTGTAGACTGCCCACCAGTGAGGTGTTTCTTTGGACAGACAGAGTCCCCTTGCTTGTGCCCTAACTAGGACTAATCAAAGCAGCAGGGTTGGAAATGGAGTACTCTAGGCTACCACCCACCAGAATGGGAACCCTTTCCTTCCCGTTTACCCTGAGACCTGTCTGGGTTTTTCCTTACCTCTCTTTAGGGGAACCTGAACCACCCTTCTTGGGGTCACTCCCAGGTACCTTCTTGAACACTTTGGTGCTGACCCAGAAGTTCAGCTCCTCAGCAAGCTTTCTAGAGTCAGTCAGCTTGCTATCCACCAGGTGTTGGTGCAGCCCTGGAAAACAATGATCAAGAATGTGCTCCTTCAAAAATAGGTTGTACAACCCTTCAAAACCATAAACCTTGCTGCCCCTCACACAGGCTTTCAGTACCTTAGCAGCATAGTCCAGCAAATCCACCCAAATGTGTGTAAAGAGTTTGTAACTAGCCCTGAACCATTGCCTGTACATCTCAGGTGTTAAACCAAACTTTCTGACTAAAATGGCCTTCCGTTCAGTGTAGCTGGTCTGGTCCACCACCTCTAATCCAAGGAGTGTATCCCTCCCCACTGTGGGCATGTACCACCAAAGACTACCCCCAGAACTCCTCTGGGCCCCTGTATACTCTTAAAGCCACTTCATAGCCTGTCAGCCATTTATCTATGTCATTCTTCATATTGTAAATGGTACACCATATCTTTTGGGATATGAAATCTGGACTCCTGTGAGGACACTGCAGATATGCTGCCACCATTGCTGTTGCTGGACCCCACTTGTAGGGCTCTGATGTCCAGCTCTCTGCGGTTGAGCTATGGGTTAGTTTCCTTTCCTCTAGAGCCAGTCTCTTCTCCTCCAAAGCCTGCTCTTTCTCAAATTGATTCTTGGCAAGCTCCAATTTTAGCTTCTTTCCTCCCTCCTGTCTTCCAGCTACACTGGAGCCAGGTTCCTGGATGTGGCAATGCTCCCTGCCTTGGGTGGGGCCCACTACTCTTGGCAGGTTGTTGGCTTCCTGCCTGCAGGCAGTCCTAGGTCCTCCTGATCTAGTTCCTCATCCACATCCAGAATATTACACACTTCCTCTGGGACCAAAGTTCCTGTATCCCTTGCTTCCATGTAGGCTCTCAGCCCCTTTTGCAATTCCACCTTTCTGGTGAAGCCCTTTATAGAGACATGAACACCCTGCCAGAAAATCTTGAGCTGGGCCACTTTGTAACTCTCCAGTTTGGCCAGCTCAAACTCCAATTGTGTAGGAGCAGATGCAGGGGCAAGTACAGGTGCAGGTGTAGCTGTTGGCTCACTAGTGAGAGACATGATTTTAGGTAAAAGAAAAAACCTATTAAGGGACAATAGAAAACTTAAAAATGTGAATTAGCAAAGGACAGAGCAAAAAATGTGTATCAAGGAGAATGGGTTCAAATTTGACTTAAGTATAGAGTTGTAGTGAACACTGAATTAATATATGGTATTGCTCAAACACAAGTCCTATCCCACCACTGATCACCAATGTTAGAAATGGGGTCTCTAGTTGGCAGAGGCTTGCACCCTGTCTAAATACGGACCACCACCCTTGTCAGGGTAAGCCAGATACACACCCTAAATTAACCTGTGCTCACTCTTTGGTAGCTTGGCACAGAGCAGTCAGGCTTATCTTAAAAGGCAATGTGTATAGTATTTGTACAACCATTAAATTACAGTAACTCACTGAAAACACCACAAAATGACTCCACACAAGTTTAGAAAAATAGAGAATATTTACCTGTGTAAAATGAGACCAAAATGACAAACATAATTAGGTGTTGAGATATGAATTTTGGGAGATTAAAGGGGGAAACATTGCTTAGAAGTCACTAGTGATCAAAAGGTTAATTGAGGTCACGAGAAACTGGTGTATATTCAAAGTTCAGGCCGACCGCGATGGAGGGCAGGCCGGCTTCAGGACCCAGACTGGTCCCGCTGAAGAAATACCTTGGACGGAGCTTTTGTCGACATCAGGAGTATACTGCGTCGTCGTTGAGCCACTCAAAGGGGGTCCCGCATCGTCGTCAAGCTCTGTTGAAGTGAATACAATGCATCATCGTCGAGCTGAACAGAGTGTCATCGTAGAGCCACGCAGGCTGTGGATTCTTCATCATCGAGCAGCGTCGGTGTCGAAGGGCATTGAGGCGGAAATTCTCAAGCAGTCGAGGTAATGCGTTGGTTTTTGCAGAAATCAGCTGCAGAACCCACCTCTGAGGTCCAGCTCTGAGGTCCAGGACTGGATGGGGCACCTCAGGCAAGGGTAGGACTCACAGATGGCAAAGTCCAGCAGCACCAACAGGATTGCAGGAAGTCTTTTGTGTCCCTGATACTTCAGAAAACAGGAGGCAAGCCAGCAGGCCCTCAGGGTCGCTCTGGGTTCAAGTGAGCTGGGTCCAGTCCTTGTCCTCAGCAGGGAAGAGATCAGCAGGCGGCAGGACAGCTCAGCAAAGCAGAAAAAAGCAGTTCCTCAGAATAGTCAGTAATAGCAAAGTGGCAATCCTTACAGCACAGCAGTCTTTACTCCTGCAGAGTTCTTCCCAGCCCCAGTAGTGTACTGATTTATTTGGGTTAGACTCCTGGTGCTTATACCCCAAAGTGCCTTTGGTGTAGGGGTGACTTCAAAACACTTCTCTGGAGTGCACAGGGATCCCTTTCAAACCAGTTCTGTCTGCAAGGCTATCTATGGAGGGTAATCAGCCCTTTGTGTGAAGACAGGACACAGCCTATTCAGATGTAAGTGTGAGTCACCTCTCCCCCTTCCTGCCCAGGAAGGCTATCAGAATGCAGATGAAGGCAGATGAGTCCTTTGTCACACCTAGTCCTTCCCGTGTTTGTGGCTGTCTAGAGGGAAAGCACAAAGTGTAGCTGTCACCCAGACCAGACGTGTAGTGGAGACAAGCTGAAGGCACACAGAGCAAAGTTTAGAGCAGAGAAATGCCCACTTTCTAAAAGAGGCATTTCTAATAATGCCAAACCCAGCTTTACCACTTAAAAGGATGTATCACCACCATTCCAAAGGTATGAAACATGATGTAGCTACTCCTTCCTGATCAGGAATTACAGCTTTAAAAGTGTTTAAGGAATTCCCAATGGTAGCCCATGAGAGGAGTAGGTCTCACAGCGGTGAAAAATTAATTTAGCTATTTGTCACTAGCAAGACATGTAAAACTTAAAAGTACATGTCCTGCCTTTTAGTTATATAGCACCCTGCCCTTAGGGTCACTTAGGGCTTACCTTAGGGGTGCCTTATGTGTAATAAAAGAGGAGTTTAAGGCTTGGCAACTGGCTTTAAATGCCAAGTCAAAGTGGCAGTAAACTGCACACATAGGTCCTGCAGTGGTAGGCCTGAGACAGGTTTGAAAGGCTACTTCTGTGGGTGGCACAATCAGTGATGCAGGTCCACTAGTAACATTTAGGTTACAGGCCCTGGGTATGTGGTATACCACTTTACAAGGAACTTATAAGTAAACTAAACAAGCCAATCGGGTATATACCAATGTCACCATGTTTTAGGTGTGAAGCACATGCAATTTAGCACTGGTTAGGAGTGGTAAAGTGCTCAGAGTCCTAAGGCCAACAAAAACGAGGTTGGAAAAAGATGAGGAGGAAGGCAAAAGTTTGGGTTAACCTTGCAAAAAGGGCCATGTCCAACAATGCCTCTGTGCTCGGAGTAGTGTGTTCAAAGGAGGAGACCAAGTCATTTTCAGGCAGAAACAGAAACACAAGTCTGATGCTCCTTTTGATTCTGAACCACTGAGGGTTGTGACTAGCAAAGGACACATGGTGACTGCTCATTGTACTGGAAAGTCCATCACAAGAGATTCTTCTTATTTCAAACACCTGCCTCAAGGTTCGTTAACTCCAGATATTCAGAGTGAGACCCTTCCATCTGGGAGTTAGGACAGCCTAAAGACTGCACCTGTGCCTGTGCCTTTGTCGCCTGTGCCGGCCACAGATGCCTCTCCTATGTCTCCTCAACCTCACACAACGAGATCTGGAATATTGATTTGAGCACCTCACAAACTCATTGAGGAGTTATGATGTCTATATGTATTTTTGGTGTTGTGTACTTTATATTTAACAAGAGGGGAGATGTAGTGTCATGCATGTTAGAGATAGTGGGAACCCTCTGGTCCCTGACAGACTCCGTAGAATAGAGACGTAATTAATTGGGTGTGGTTAAGAAAATTCATGATGTAGTACGGGCACTTAATGGTTACACACTGAAGAATAAAGACATGCAATACCGAGCTCTGTATGTGGAGTGATCATTTACATGTGCCCGGGCTAAGGAGGACGCTACATCGAGCCTCTCAATATGATACCCTCTCAGGTGACAGAGAGTTCATCCTGCACATTCTTGAATTTCTGAAGCTCAACTTCATCAGCAAAAGGAGAAAACACATGAAAATATTCGCAGGCCCACATTACAGCCAGACTCTTCTTTTCCATCTGAGAATAGGCACGTTCAGGTTCAGACAAGCTTCGGCTGGCATAGGCCACAATGTGTCTCTGAGCATTTGGATGACCATTCTGTTGACCAAGGATTGCTTCTGCCCCACCAGGCTCGCATCTACTGTGATCTCAGTATGCAGTTTGCGTTCTGAATAGACCATTTTAGTTGCATTCTCAATCACATGTTTTATTCCTTTGAAACTTTGGTCCCACTCAGGAGACCACTGGAATGGGTCTTTTCGCTTTGTCAACTCTCTCAATGGAGCATTCACTGTGGCAACGTCATGAATGTATCTTGAGCAATAACTGACCATGCCTAAAAAAGATCGCAGCATAGTTACATCTTGTACGGGGCAGGTGGATGACAGTGCTTGCACCATGTCAAGGTTAGGAGTCATTCCCCATTAGACAATGTGTACCCACAGAATTTAAGTTTGGTCTTGTGAAACTCACACTTTGCTGCATTCAGAGTGAGACCTGCATCAGCGGGTAGCTGGCACACTTGTGTAAGAGCCTTGTCCAGCTCCTTTTGCATTGTCCCAAAAACCAGTATGTCATCACTGAAATCAAAAGCATGTGTAACAGGTTGAATTATTTGACGTATAACATCCTGGAATATTTCTGCAGCTGACGACACTACAAAACTCAGTCTTTTATATCTGAACAAACCAACAGGAGTCAAAAAAGTAGTAGTGTAGCTACACTTTTCTTCCAGTTCAAGTTGATGTATTCCTTGTTCAGGTTCAGAAGAGAGAACACTTTGGCTCAGTTCAGTTGCCTGATCATGTCCGCAATGTGTGGACCAGCGTGTATTTCTCTCTCAATTGCTTTGTTGGCGTGGCGCATATCAACACAGATGCAAAATGCACTTCCACTGTCTTTTTTGGCACTACCAATATGTGCGAAACCCATGGGGTAGGACCGGTGGAGCATTCTATGATATCATGCTTCAACAGCGTTTCTAGTTCTTTCTCAACTGCTTTTTGTAAGTGAAAAGCAATACTACGGTGCCGTTGTACAATAGGGTGAATGTCCTCATTAATATGAAGTTGCACTTTCATTGTCTTGAGTTTCCCTAAACCATGAAACAACGACGGTTACTGATTCACAATGTCACACTGGGCATTAAGGTTGTAATTGAGGGATATCAATCCCATGTCAGCAGCAGTGGCAAAACTGAGCAGACAGGCACTGGATGAAGTTCCTTGAAGGACATGAATTGGCGCTTGCACTGACGTCGTTTTATATTGCATGGTTGCTGTGAATGACCCTTGGCTCTGTAAGGGTTTTGAAGCAGCCCATGTGTATACCTTCATATTTGACAGAGTAAGGAGTGGTACTGGAGATAGGCTGTTGAATTTCTCCATTGGCATGATATTAATCGACACAGCACTGTCTATAATGAAGGTTATGGGGCAATTGTTCACGTTTAAGGTAATCTTGGGGCACTGTCCAAAGGAATCTGGTTGCTTTGTCTTGTGACTCTTTTCCAACTTTTGATGTTCTTTGCAAGCAGCTAATCTTACACGGGCATGTTGTTTCTTAGTTGACATCATTAGCACACATCCATCATCTTCATCAGTGCTTGATAATGACTTTGAAGAGTCTTTGCCCAATGGCTTGACGGTAAAAGGTCTACACTGGAGTTTACCGTACAGCCTGAAGAATGGGTGTCCCATTTTGAATCTTTATATGCAGTGGGCAACACAGAGGCAGAAGACCCTATAGAAAGGGGGGGGGCAGTCTTATTGGGAGTGGAAGACGCTTTGGTTTTCTCTCTGGAAGAAACTCAAGCGGCAATCCATTCATGTGTCCCTGCTAGAGCTCCCGGCCCTGATAGAATCCCAAATGACCTGTACAGGGAGGATCCAATCGTCTGGGGTTCGTATATTAATATGCTAACGAACGCCATTGTATCGGGCATGGGTGCCCCACCATCATGGATGTTAGCTGAAATAATACCCATCTACAAGAAGGGCGACAGAGCTGTTCCAGCTAGCTATAGGCCCATAAGTCTCATTGACTCCCTCCAGAAAGTCTTTTGTAAGCAGGTTCTGGTGATAATTCAGGGCTGGATTCTGGATTCTCGTATTTTAAGCGACTTCCAAGCTGGCTTCCGTGCTAATATTAGCACGGTTGACCAGGTTTTTTGATTCCTTTGTTTGTACTGGAAGGAAGTGACTATCAAGGGCGGGAAATTATATGTGGCCTTTGTCGTTATCCGGTCGGCGTTTGATCTGGTTCCCCGAGCCACACTCCGGAGAGTGTTGAAAGAGATGGGCATACCTCATAATCTCCTATATATCCTTATTAGATTGCACACCTCAAACTTAGCTCAAGTGAGATGGGGTGCGAATAATCAGCAAACAGAGAAATTCCCAATCCAACGAGGTGTGAGGCAGGGGTTTGTGCTTGCGCCTACCCTTTTCTCACTCTGCATAAATGGGGTGGTCGATTTTTTAGATAGAAACGGATGTGATGCCCCCAAAATAGGAGAGCAAAGAGTACCGGTGCTCCTTTTTGCCGACGACACCCTACTAATTTCGAAATCCCCCCAAGGACTCCAACAACTGATGAATGATATTTTAAGGTTTTGCCACAAGCGAGGTCTGGAGCTAAATGAGGCCAAAACCAAGTACATGGTCTTTACCAAACGAAATGTAAAATTTACCAAAAGACATTTGTTTGCAGGTGACACCATCTTGGAACAAATATCGGCCTTCGATTACCTGGGAATCCGTCTTACTCCAAATTTAAATTGGGCACCCCACATTGATAAAGTTAACTTGATGCTAATTCAGCAGACTGCTCATATTTAAAAAATCCTGGAAAAAACGGTGTCTAGGAAAGTGGCCCCTGCTCTTGAAATCTACAATGTCAATTCGTTGGGGGGGGGGGCACTCTATGGGGCGGAACTGTGGGGTATTGGGAATACTAATTGTCTTACTTTAGTAGAAAACAGTTTTTTAAGATCTCATTTAAACCTACCCCTAAGCACTCCCCTGACCCCCTTGTGCCTGGATTTTGCCCATAGAAAACTGGCTCCAAGCTTGACTATAACCTGCTAATGTTTTGGCATCGTCTGTGGTCCGTCGAAGAGTTAGCCCCATATCGAACCCCAGTGATTGGTCTTTTGCATTATCCCCAGAAAACCTCGATCCCCTGGTTCAATTTCTTGAGAGGTCTACTCCAGCGATTAGGGCTGGAGGCCTACTGGACCAATCCCGATAGCCTCTATCTATTACCAAAAGCAAGGGCCAAATCGATCTATTGGGAATCAACTGTAGAGAAGGAAACATTGAATGCGGTGGGCACCTTGTCTAAGGTTCTTATTCACTTTAAGCCCACCGCAATGTATGAGGAAACAATTGACGAAAACATGCCCTTGGCTCTCAAAATATTCATACAGTTTTGCTACAAGACTTTACCAACTAGAGTGTTCTGCAGCAAATGGAGCCGTAATGTTTCCACAGATACCCTCTGCCCAACTTGTAAAACCAGCGCAGAATCAATAGTCCTCTTGTTATTCTTTTGCCCCTATTATAAAAACTTGAGGGGCAAGTGGATTATTCCATTGTGCAGATTGGTTGGTCGTGGTCACTATCTTGAGGTGTTGAGAATTCTCTCCACGGACACTAGCAGGATAACCGTTTTTTGCTTGGCCAAATACTGGCACACATTTTGGATTATGCGCGCCAAATGTATTGTATGAATTGCTTTTATATTTTTACTGTACATATTGTATCTTATGACTGATATGTCTCTTACTTCATTACTTTTGTGAGGTGCTCTGTGCTCTTTAAGATCTATTGATCGAAATATAGTCACACGATGATGATGATATCTTTTACGTCTTTTGACTGGGGAAGTATTAAAGGACTAGTAGTAGTAGTGTAATAGGTGAACATTGACACCATAGCGGACCCTGTTAGTGTTCCATGGCTATTCTGAGGTTTTTGTTGTTATCGCTCTGTTTGGACAACAGAGAGATCTGTCCACCATGATGACTGTAACTCTTCTCCTAGCCTACACTCTATTTTATCATGTATTATATGTTTTATTATATTTAATGTATTTTTAACTGAACTGTATTGCACACTGCACTTTTATGGTCGTACGACTGAAAATAAAGTCTTTGATGATGATGATTAGTCTTTACATGATTAATTTGGCGATGATCGACTTAGTTTAGTTTCTAGTTGTCGTAACTGATGTTGCCTTTTGGTTTTGTGGGCGAGGCGAGATTGTTTCTGGAACTTTCTGGCATCCATTTTCTCTTAGTAACAAAACATCCTCGGGTCTGTACAAATGCGCAAGATACTAGAAGATACCGGCTAAAAGTCTCACAAAAAAAAAATATATATACTGGGGAGAGATCCCTTTAAGGACGAATACCCTCACCCACCATAGGTGGCATGCTTCATCATATGGGTTTCTCCTCCCAGTGGGAAACCTGGTCCCACTGAGGGCTACAACCTCCTCACTGTGAGGAAGGAGCTCAGGGATGTTTTACGGTGTTTCTACACTCTCAAGGATGCTAAAATCCCATAGATGGATAATAGTATGGTGAGGACGGAGCGCAAGTGAAATGTGCATCAAAGTGGTGAAATTAAAACTACCTAGTGGGGGCAAAAAATACTTTAATCGCTTGCTCACACTGGTAGGGTTAAAAACAGTGCAGCGAGCAGTATGGATTTGAACTGCTCGGTATCATCAAAAGGTCGACATGTTTCTGCCTAAGCGATCACAACAGGTATCTAGGCTTTCATCAGGACCGGAAGGTTTAAAGCTGCTGCTGTGTGAAAGTGAAAACATAGAAAGAAAAAAAAAAAAAAAGAGATAGTGATACTAAACCAGTAATCCTATGTATCCTTTTCGGATTCTACTGGATCTACCTGTATGAGTGAGACAAAACAAAGACAGACGCCATAAGTCAAACACTCAATAAACAGTTATCTAAAAGAAAATGTGCTACTGGAGAAGGAAAAACATTCTATCCCCTCAAACCCAATTGGGTAATCATATCTACTTCAATAGATCCACTTACCCAATGTGTTGGATAAGCGGCCACACCTCAGCCTGGCAACAGCTCAGGGAAGGGGGCCCCGCTCTACAACAAAGAAAAGGGGTACACATATAATACAAACATGTGTCAAGCATTGAAAAGCTAAATGTTGACACTGAAACAGACTAAGTCTGTTGATCACAAATGTACACAGTCTAAAATAAAGGAAGACAGGAGACACTCTATGGTCATGAGTCACTTCACAAATAAGTGTGGGTTATGTTGCTAAAGTGCACATCAAGTGACATTAGTAATCAGCCAGAGACGCCAGGGGAAGTTGTTGATGGATGGTGATGCGATCTCTAGAGAGTTGTTAGAAATGGGGGTCTCTAGTTGGCAATGGCTGGCGCCACTGTCCAAATAGGGACCCTTCTTCCTAAGTCAGGGCAAGTGGGCTACCCCCTTTGATAACCCCTGCTCAACCCTGTGGTAACGTAGCACGAGCAGTTAGGCCTATCTCAGAGGCAGTGTGTGAAGCATCTATGATCATGCACAATAAGGCAGTAACGACACCACAAAAGGACACAACTCAAGGAGGTATAGAAAAATAGTATCTTTATCTAAGGTTTAGCAAGAGACTCTCAAAAGCGTTTTAACCAGTCACAATGCACGTAAATCAGTAGGGACTTTAAAAAGGCAATAACGTATTCACCAGAACGTGGCACTGACTGAGTTCAAGGCCTGGGTCTACGCGACCCGTTGCGCACCAGATACCTGCCGTTGGACGGGGACACAGCACGTAGCTTCTCGAAAAAGCGTAGACGGTGACAGGCGGACTCCCAGCGACCACAGTTCTCGACTGCAGTGGTCCGCAACGTGCACTCACAATGATTCGGGCACTCGGGGACAGGCGGGCTCCCAGCGGCAGCAGCACGCGGCTGCGGCGGCCCAGGCTGGTGGTGGCGATGACTCTCGTCGTGCAGCTCCGTGGTGGGCTCACAGCGGCAGCAGCTCTCTCCTAGCTGCGGCGGCCCACAGGGCGACTCACGATGATGCAACGTTGGCAAAGATGTGGGCACTCAGCGGCAGCAGCTTTCTCTTAGCTGCGGCGGCCCACAGGACAAATCACCAGGGTGCAAAGTTGGCAAAGCTGCGAGCACTCAGCGGCAGCAGCTCTCTCTTAGCTGCGGCGGCCCACAGGACAAATCACAAGGATGCAGAGTTGGCAAAGGTGCGAGCACTCTGCGGCAGCAGCTCTCTCTTAGCTGCGGCGGCTCACAGGACAAATCCCGATGATGCAAAGTTAGCCAAGGTGCGAACCCTCAGCGGCAGCAGCTCTCTCGTAGCTGCGGCGGCTCACAGGACAAATCACGATAATGCAAAGTTGACACAAGTGCGGGCACTCAGCGGCAACAGCTCTCTCCCAGCTGCGGCGGCCCACAGGACAAATCACGATGATGCAAAGTTAGCAAAGGTGCGAGTACTCCACGGCAGCAGCTCTCTCTTAGCTGCGGCGGCTCACAGTACAAATCACGACGATGCACAGCTGACACAAGTGCGGGCACTCAGCGGCAACAGCTCTCTCTTAGCTGCGGCGGCCCACACAGATTCAGCGAAGGTTCTGAAGATTCAAATTAAGGCGGGCGCTCAGCGGCGGCAGCTCTCTCTTAGCTGCGGCGGCCCACACAGATTCAGCGAAGGTTCCGAAGATTCAAATTAAGGCGGGCGCTCAGCGGCGGCAGCTCTCTCTTAGCTGCGGCGGCCCACACACAGGGTTAACAAGCATTACCAGTCCGCGTTCCTCACAGTAGAACTAGAGGTTCCGGATTACTCGACGGAGGCCTCACCTGCAAGTAGAATCCCTAGCACAGGAATTCAGACGGCTGACGGGGTGAAGTCTAATGTCCCTGAGACTTCAGCAGGAGGCGCTCTCAATTCAGGCCCTCGGGTAGTTTCTTCAGCAAGCTTGGTGAAAGTTTCAAAGTCCTTTCCTCTGTCCGCTTGGACAGAGTTTCGTCTTGACATCCAGTAGTAACACACTTGAAAAAGGTTTCAGCGCAGCGTTTTATACCTAAAAAGTCTTTGTTCTCTGCAGTCACAAATCACTGCATCCAGCCAGAACCAGTTCGGTGGGGTCGGGGAGCACTTGGTTTACGAGGCGACATCCTGCCCTTTGAGAATCTGGGGGTCTGCTATCAGACGCCCAGTGGGAGGTGGAGCCATCATTCACCTTGCCAGGCACGGCCCTGCTCAGATCAAAGAGTCACCCCTCTCCCTACTCTAAATGCCGATCTCTCTCTCCAGCCAGATCTGACCCAGCTGGCCCTGCTGCTCCAAAACCAGACGGCCAATACACACGCTAGCAAAGCGGACAGGAAAGCTTAGGCCAGAAAATACCTCGTTTCTAGTAGAGGCATTTTCGAACACGGGCTACCCTAATAATCCTTACTAAAAGATGTATCTCAATGTTCTGAGCTTAAACATATCAAATTCGACGTTCCTATCAGGCTCCTGGGGGCAGGTAGGATTAGGGCATGTAATACTCCGCCTGCCCATTCTGGCCTATGAGAACGGATAGCCTCACAATAGTAAACAGGGAAATGGAGGGTAACTCGCTATTAGAACATGCTACACAGACATACTTTAAAAGCTGCTTCGGTGGGTAGCGCAAATCAGCGCTGCAGGCCCACCAGCAGTATTTGGTCTACCAGCCCTGGGCACACACAGTGCACTGATACTAGGGGCTGGCAGGTAAACCAAACGAGCCAATTATGGTTATCCCAATTCATACAGTTATCTTTACACAGGGAGCATTCACGCTGTGTCACTGATTGGCAGTGGCACAGCGCCCAGAGCATCTAAATCCAGCCAACATAAAAGGTCAGAAGCGAAAAGAGGAGGGGAGACCCGTGCCAATGATGCCAGGTCTAACACAGGTCCCCTCCAGCTGAAATGTGGGGAGAACTAACCATTCCCTTGGGAGTTCTCATCACTAAGGCGGAAAAACCTGGACAGACCGTCAGCATTGGCGTGTTCTGTACCAGGGCGGTGTTCCACCGTGAAATCCATACCCTGGAGGGAGATGGACCACCTCAACAACTTGGGATTCTCACCCCTCATATGCATCAACCATCTAAGGGACCTGTGGTCTGTCTAAACCCAGAAGTGAGTCCCAAACAAATATGGTCTCAGCTTCTTCAGCTCCCAGACCACAGCAAATGCCTCACGCTCAATTGCACTCCACCTCTGTTCCCGGGGAAGTAACCTCCTGCTCAGGAAGGCTACCGGTTGGTCTAGTCCCTCCTCATTGATCTGTGACAGAACAGCCCCTATACCCAGCTCTGAGGCGTCTGTCTGGACAACGAATTCCTTTGAAAAGTCGGGCCCCTGAAGCACGGGTGCAGTGCACATGGCAGTCTTCAGGGCGTCAAAAGCGTTCTGACAGGTGTCAGTCCAGTTTACCTTCTTTGGCTGCTTCTTAGAAGTCAGCTCAGTCAAGGGTGCAACAATGTTGCCATATCCCTTGACAAACCTCCTGTAGTACCCCGTGAGTCCTAAGAAGGCTCTCACCTGCGTCTGAGTCTTGGGGGGTTCCCACGCCAGGATAGTTTCAATTTTGGGCTGTAGGGGCGCCACCTGGCCGCTCCCCACCTGGTGCCCCAAATACACTACAGAACCCTGCCCAATCTGGCACTTACTGGCTTTGATTGATTGTGAGGCCTGCCTTCCGCAGTGCCATCAATACCTCCCAGAGGTGGCGCAGGTGGTCCTCCCAAGAGGAGCTAAACACCGCAATGTCATCCAGGTAGGCGGCACTGAAGTCTTCCAGCCCAACCAACACCCTGTTGACCAGCCTCTGAAAGGTGGCAGGGGCGTTCTTCATTCCAAAGGGCATCACCCATCGGGTGTGGAGAAGGCTGACCTCTCCTTTGCTCCCTCGGTCAAGGCGATCTGCCAATACCCAGACGTCAAATCAAATGTGCTGAGGTATTTTGCAGCCCCTAACCCAGTGGTTCCCAAACTGTGCGCCGCGGCACCCCGGTGCGCCACTAAAACCAGCCAGGGGCGCCACGGTCGCAATTGCTGAGAAGAATCCATTAGGAATTACATTGGCCGTTTGTATGTAGGCCGGCTGCACTGCTCCTGGCGCCCACTAGGTGGTGCACTTGTGCCTCTTAGCCCCATGATTTGTAACTCCGCTCGGCAGCTGTAGTTCTGTGTTTTTTTTCGTTCTCTCTCTGCTGCTGCAGCCTTGGGCCCTTCGGACGCAGGGAGAGGGAGGGAGGAAGGAAGTCAGCAAGAGTTCCTAACTCCCCATGAGCCCTGATCGGAGGCGGTGCAGCAGAATGTCTTCTGTTAGTTCACGAGGAGAGCAGTGCATGGGTCGGGTAGAGAGAGCACTGAGCAGGCGGCAACGGGTATAGGAACTCTCGTAGTTGGGCCTGGACAATTAGCATGCAGTCAGTTTGTTTTCAAATTATATATGTCTGTTATATTTGTTTCTGAACTCCGGTTCGAGAAATAACCATAAATAGAAATATTACTGGTCCTGGGCTTGCAATATGCATTTATCGCACACTTCCGGATAACTAGCCTCAAACTGAAACTTAGAAGAGCTATGTCAGTCAGATTATATATATATGGGTTTGATGAAGAGGGTCCCCAAATTCAGTTAAATCACCATTTTCTCACTTGTACTTACCCCCAGGGTGCAGGACTTCATAGCACTTAACACAGTTTCTACGCACTAGCTCTCGCAGCATACGAAGGAACATGCAGTGCCGTCTCTGAACTGGGAAGCTCAAGATCAGAGGGCCCCGTGGACCCACAAGCAAGTGTGCTCTTCTCTTGACCCCCTCCATCTTCCACCATGTTTCACTCTTTCCAAGAACTTCACAAGCCCTCTCGATGAAACGTTCAGCTCTTGCTCAGTTTATCACAAGATTAATACCCAGCTCGACAACCTTATAAATATAAAGTGAAAATCTGCTAGTCATTCCGAACTGCTCCACAGAGCATGCATTTGAAATCCGTCTCACCCTTGGTGTAGACACTTGTGCAGAGATTAGGCTCAATTTGAGACTATATATGGCCAATCAGGGTGCAGGTTTGAGACTCCATTCCAGTTTATAAGGTGGTAGAGATAGGGGAAGAAAATTCCATCCAAGTCTACAAGACCTGTTGGGGTGCAGGGTGAGGCTCCTTTCGATCGGGCCTGTAAAGATGCAGGGGAAGGGGAAATTCAAATCTAATTTGTAATGCTCACCTCATTTTCATGTAGGACCTCCCAAGAATCCCACACTTAACCCTATATTTGTGAATGCAGACACTTTACCATACTGCAGAATGTACAAATTCATAAATCCTATTTATGACACTACAATCCTGCCAATTTTGCTAATCATGATTATAATTTTGCCCTTGAAAATCCTTTTGCCTGAAAACCTAAGTAGCAATAGGTACACAAATGCATTTAAAAATCAATCCCACAACATGTGGTTTATCCACGTGAGAAATGTGCTGGCATTCTTTATAGAAACAAAAACAATCTAAGAAGTGAACCAAGTTTGATTTAGTCAGTTGAGCAGGACCTCAAAAGAGAACGATTATAGGAAAATGATATGAGAAGCTCTCCATACCTTCATTCCTATTATTTTCAGGGATTGAAAAGGAAGTCCTACCGAGGTCGGCCTTACATTCTCTCCCACCAAAAAATAGTAATGTAATGGGGAGCCGCGGACTACGGCCAATTGGTCAAAGGAGCCGCGGGTCAAAAAAGTTTGGGAACCACTGCCCTAACCGATCGATGAGCTCATCAGCTCTGGGGATGGGGTGCGCGTCAGTCTTCGTGACTGAATTGAGGCCCCGATAGTCCAGCCAGAACCGAAGTTCTGGGGTGGTACCAGGCGCTGCAGCTTTTGGTACCAGGACCACTGGGCTGGACCAAGGGCTGCTATAGGACTCAATCACCCCAAGGGCAAACATTTTGGTAACCTCATCCTTAATGTAGGCCCTTACCCGGTCAGTCACTCGGTAAGCATTGTGCTTAATGGGAGGACTGTCCCCGGTGTCCACGTCATGGACACACCAATCAGTGACACTAGGTACGAGGGAGAACAGATCACTGAATTGCCCCAACAGTTGGCGACAATTACCCTGCTGCTCAGGGGTCAGTGTGGTGGAGAGGACCACACCCTCCACTGACCCATCTCGCTCCCCTGCACACAGGAGGTCAGGAAGGGGCTCGCTCTCCTCCTCCATCCCAGCATCTGTGGCCAGAAGCATGCCCACTTCAGACCTCTCAAAGTGGGGCTTCAGGCGGTTAACATGCAGGACCCGCAAGGGGTTCCTGGGAGACTGCAAGTCCACCACGTAGGTAACAGGACTCTTGCGCTCCACCACCTCAAAGGGGCCAGTCCACCTATCCTGGATCGCACAGGGCTCCACCGGGGCCATGACCCAAACCTTTTGTCCAGGCTGAAACTCGATCAGAGTGGCATTCTGATCGTGCCAGCGTTTCATCTCTTCCTGGCTGGCTTCCAGGTTTGCCTCAGCAAGTTTCCTGAAACGCCGAGTCTGGTTCCTGAAGGCCAGCATGTAACTAAACACATCCTGGGGAGGTTTCCTGGGAGATTGCTCCCAGCCTTCCTTGACCAGACTCAGAGGCCCTCTTACCGGGTGACCATAGAGCAGCTCAAAGGGACTGAACCCTAAGGACTTCTGTGGCACCTCACGGTAAGCAAACATCAGGCATGGCAAGAGGACATCCCACTTATGCCTCATGGGCTCACCTAGGCCCAAAATCATGCCCTTGAGGCTCCGGTTGAATCTCTCAACCAGCCCATTACCCTGGGGGTGGTAAGGAGTGGTGAACTTATATGTTACCCCACACTCCTCCCACAGAGACTTCATGTACTTGGAGATGAAGTTAGTTCCCCTATCGGACACCACCTCTCTGGGGAATCCCACACGGGAGAAAATCCCCATCAGTGCTCGTCCCACCACAGGGGCCGTCACTGTCCTGAGCGGGATGGCCTCAGGGTACCGGGTGGCATGGTCCACCAATACCAGGATGAACCTGTTGCCCATGGCTGTCTTGGGATCCAGAGGCCCCACAATATCAATGCCCACTCTCTCGAATGGGGTGCTCACAACAGGAAAGGGTTGTAGTGGGGCCTTAATCTTCCCCCCACTCTTCCCACTTGCCTGGCAAGTCTCACACGTCCTGCAGTGAGCATCTGAGCTCCTGCGCATCTGGGGCCAATAGAAGTGGGTGACCAGCCTCTCAAAGGTCTTGGTCTGCCCCAGATGTCCGGCCAGTGGCACATCATGAGCCAAGCCCAGTAGGAAGGTCCTGAAGCGCTGGGGTACCACCAGCACACGGGCCAACCCAGGCTCAGCAACCTTAGGCTCGCTGTAAAGGAGGTCGTTCTCCAATAGATACAATGTGACCCTGTCTGGTCACCTGCTGCCTGGGCGGTGGCCTGCCGCCGCACCCCCTCAAGAGAAGGGCAGGTTCTCTGTTGCTCGCAAAATTCCTCCCTGGAGGGCCCCCTTCCTGCTGCCAATGGGTCAGCTCCGGTAGGTCCCCCAGTTCAGTCACTTGTTCCCCTGTAGGTTCCAGGGCATCCCCTCAAGGTCTGCTCCCTCCGGGACCGTGGGAACCGCGGGGGCCGGTTTCCCGCGCCCCCTACCCCTTCTCTTTGAGGCAGGGGCCTGGGCCATACTTTCAGGCTCCAGACCCTCCTGAACATCCTTCTGAGCTGTCATGGACCGAGTGGTCACACACGTCCACTCAGGCAGACCCAACATTTCCAAATGAGACTTTCTCTCCACCATAGCCCACGGGGAGTTCTCTAGATCATTGCCCAACAGACAGTCTACAGGCATGGCGGGCCTCACAGCCACTTGAAGAGTTCCTGAGACCCCCCCCCCCACTCGAAGGAAACCTGAGCCACTTCACACTGGCTCTCTGAGTTGTCTGCTGACACTACGGGGCAGAATGCATGGGGGACAACCTGCTCTTTGGACACCAACCGGGAGCTGACAGCAGTCACACTAGCTCCGGTGTCCCTGAGAGCCTCCACCCTATGGCCATTGATGGTCACCCACTGCCGGTACTTCTGAGTGTTATTCGGCAGTGTGGGGTTAGGGACCTTCTCAAAGTCTCCTAGCGAGACAAGGGTTAACTCTACGGGATCCCACCCACCTTGGACCTCTACCTCCTCCCCCCCAGGGCTACACTGGCAATCTGGCAGGGTGGTGCACGGGGTGGTGCACGAGGGGATGCATTGGGGTCCCTCTGGGGACACTGGGGATCATAATACCGGTGGCCCACCTGACCACACTTGAAACAAGTGAGTGGCCCCCTCTGAACAGGCCTACCTGTCGGTGGACACTGGCTTCTTCTCAGGGGGAGGCTGGGACACCACTGCTTGGTTCCCTTGGGAATTACTTTGGGGCCCCCTCTGGAACTCCCTCGGCTTACCCTTGTCCCCCCCACTTCTCTGCTGGGGACCCTGCCCACCTCTGGCGAAGTCTCCCACAAAACCTTTGCGGACCCGGGTGCTCACCCAGCGGTCCGCCTCCTCAGCAAGCTTCCTAGGGTTAGTCAGCTTGCTATCAATCAGGTGCTGGCGTAGCTCTGGAAAACAGTTACTAGAAAAATGCTCCCACGCAAACAAATCATACAATTGCTCAAAAGTTTCCACTTTGCTACCCTTTACCCAGCGATCCATGGCTCTGCAGAAAAAAGACACATATTCAACCCACGTGGTACCCTCTAACTTCTTACAGGTCCTAAACCTCTGCCTGTACATTTCTGGGGTCAAACCATAACGGGTCATCAAAGCTTCTTTCATATGGGCATACACCATCCTGCTCTCCTCAGGCAGGTCCAACAGGGTATCCCTACTATCACTCACAAAGCACCCCCACAATCCCGCTCCCCAATCCTGCTCAGGGACCCGGTGGGATACCATTGCTATCTCATATGCGGCAAACCATTGCCCAATATCCTCACTCTTGTGAAAATCCTTAATGACATCCTTAGGAATATAAACTCTACTCTCAGGAGTTAGTAAAGGTATGCTGCCACCAGAGGGGGAGACAGGGACACTCCTCGCCCTGATCTCTATCTCCCTCAACATTCTCTCATGTTCCATTCTCATTTTCTCAAGTTCAATTGACAATCGATTCTTCTCAATGTCTAACTTCTTACTCTCAAGGTCCTTCTGACCTTCCAATTTAGCCATCTCCAAACTATGCCTCCTATCTCTCTCCCTGTCCTCCAGCTCTTCTGGGGTCAGGCTCCTTTGGGATACACTAGTACCTGGATTGGAGGGTGTTCTATCTCCCCCCCTCCACTGCATCATCCTGCTGCCCTCCAGCATTCTCTTCCTCATCCCCAGCGGACTCTCTCGCTTCCCACCAGGCCTTCAGCGCCTTGTGGTACTCCTCCTTCCTAGAGAGATCTATCACTGGGACTGCGAATTGTTTACAAAATGACTTCAGCTGTTTGGCAGTATAGGTATCTAATCTTTCCTCCTCAAAGGCGAGATCCTCCGAAGCATTGGATGTTGTCCTTCCCATATTAGCAGTACTCATGGCTGCGATCAACAATTCCCTACTAAAACAACCAACCAAAAAAAAAATTCGAAGAGGAAAAAAATCCGCGCGTGTCTGCGCTTTGGTCTGTACTCACTAGTGGTGTCTACCAGTTATTGTACGTGGATCATAAATGCAAGTCCTGATCCTCACCGCTGAACGCCAATGTTAGAAATGGGGGTCTCTAGTTGGCAATGGCTGGCGCCACTGTCCAAATAGGGACCCTTCTTCCTAAGTCAGGGCAAGTGGGCTACCCCCTTTGATAACCCCTGCTCAACCGTGTGGTAATGTAGCACGAGCAGTTAGGCCTATCTCAGAGGCAGTGTGTGAAGCATTTATGACCATGCACAATAAGGCAGTAACGACACCACAAAAGGACACAACTCAAGGAGGTATAGAAAAATAGTATCTTTATCTAAGGTTTAGCACGAGACTCTCAAAAGCGTTTTAACCAGTCACAATGCACGTAAATCAGTAGGGACTTTAAAAAGGCAATAATGTATTCACCAGAACGTGGCACTGACTGAGTTCAAGGCCTGGGTCTACGCGACCCGTTGCGCACCAGATACCTGCCGTTGGACGGGGACACCGCACGTAGCTTCTCGAAGAAGCGTAGACAGTGACAGGCGGACTCCCAGCGACCACAGTTCTCGACTGCAGTGGTCCGCAACGTGCACTCACAATGATTCGGGCACTCGGGGACAGGCGGGCTTCCAGCAGCAGCAGCACGCGGCTGCGGCGGCCCGGGCTGGTGGTGGTGATGACTCTCGTCGTGCAGCTCCGTGGTGGCTTTCTCCTAGCTGCGGCGGCCCACAGGGCGACTCACGATGATGCAACATTGGCAAAGATGCGGGCACTCAGCGGCAGCAGCTTTCTCTTAGCTGCAGCGGCCCACAGGACAAATCCCGATGATGCAAAGTTAGCCAAGGTGCGAACCCTCAGCGGCAACAGCTCTCTCGTAGCTGCGGCGGCTCACAGGACAAATCACGATTACGCAAAGTTAGCAAACGTGCGAGTACTCCGCGGCAGCAGCTCTCTCTTAGCTGCGGCGGCTCACAGGACAAATCACGATGATGCAAAGTTGACACAAGTGTGGGCACTCAGCGGCAACAGCTCTCTCCCAGCTGCGGCGGCCCACAGGACAAATCACGATGATGCAAAGTTAGCAAAGGTTTGAGTACTCCGCGGCAGCAGCTCTCTCTTAGCTGCTGCGGCTCACAGGACAAATCACGACGATGCACAGCTGACACAAGTGCGGGCACTCAGCGGCAACAGCTCTCTCTTAGCTGCGGCGGCCCACAGGACAAATCACGATGATGCACAGCTGACACAAGTGCGGGCACTCAGCGGCAACAGCTCTCTTAGCTGCGGCGGCCCACACAGATTCAGCGAAGGTTCTGAAGATTCAAATTAAGGCGGGCGCTCAGTGGCGGCAGCTCTCTCTAGCTGCGGCGGCCCACACAGATTCAGCGAAGGTTCCAAAGATTCAAATTAAGGCGGGCGCTCAGCGGCGGCAGCTCTCTCTTAGCTGTGGCGGCCCACACACAGGGTTAACAAGGGTTACCAGTCCGCGTTCCTCACAGTAGAACTAGAGGTTCCGGATTACTCGACGGAGGCCTCACCTGCAAGTAGAATCCCTAGCACAGGAATTCAGACGGCTGACTGGGTGAGGTCTAATGTCCCTGAGACTTCAGCAGGAGGCGCTCTCAATTCAGGCCCTCGGGTAGTTTCTTCAGCAAGCTTGGTGAAAGTTTCAAAGTCCTTTCCTCTGTCTGCTCGGACAGGGTTTTGTCTTGACATCCAGAAGGAACACACGTGAAAAGGTTTCAGCGCAGCATTTTATACCTAAAAAGTCTTTGTTCTCTGCAGTCACAAATCACTGCATCCAGCCAGAACCAGTTCGGTGGGGTCGGGGAGCACTTGGTTTACGAGGCGACATCCTGCCCTTTGAGAATCTGGGGGTCTGCTATCAGACGCCCAGTGGGAGGTGGAGCCATCATTCACCTTGACAGGCACGGCCCTGCTCAGATCAAAGAGTCACCCCTCTCCCTACTCTAAATGCTGATCTCTCTCTCCAGCCAGGTCTGACCCAGCTGGCCCTGTTGCTCCAAAACCAGACGGCCAATACACACGCTAGCAAAGCGGACAGGAAAGCTTAAGCCAGAAAATACCTAGTTTCTAGTAGAGGCATTTTCGAACACGGGCTACGCTAATAATCCTTACTAAAAGATGTATCTCAATGTTCTGAGCTTAAACATATCAAATTCGACGTTCCTATCAGGCTCCTGGGGGCAGGTAGGATTAGGGCATGTAATACTCAGCCTGTCCATTCTGGCCTATGAGAACGGATAGCCTCACAATAGTAAACAGGGAAATGGAGGGTAACTCGCTATTAGAACATGCTACACAGACATACTTTAAAAGCTGCTTCGGTGGGTAGCGCAAATCAGTGCTGCAGGCCCACCAGCAGTATTTGGTCTACCAGCCCTGGGCACACACAGTGCACTGATACTAGGGGCTGGCAGGTAAACCAAACAAGCCAATTATGGTTATCCCAATTCATACAGTTATCTTTACACAGGGAGCATTCGCGCTGTGTCACTGATTGGCAGTGGCACAGCGCCCAGAGCTTCTAAATCCAGCCAACATAAAAGGTCAGAAGCGAAAAGAGGAGGGGAGACCCGCGCCAATGATGCCAGGTCTAACAAGAGTTCTGTTCATTTAAAGATGCTAATACAATAACGTGTGTGACCGAACAGGATGTAAGCTGTATAACCATGCAGGTCATTTTTTAAATGATAAAACCCATGCGTGATAAATTAGGGTTTACCTAGGGCAAGCCAAATGATATTGTCGGAGCTGCCATGCTGAAAATCGATGCTATTGGAGTGTCATGAAACTGACAAATACTCTCAAGGTACAGGCTCCCTTAGTATAAGGACACAGTCAGTCATAGCTACGATGCAAAATAAGGTGAAACAAAACCTCAGTGAGCACTAAGAGGCACTTACCTCTCCGTTGGTACCCCGTCGTGGTACATGAGCTGCGACCGGAGGTACCGGCGGGATGTTTGATCTGGGGTATAAGTACTCTCCAGAAACTGGCGCGTCTTCGCTGATTGCAACGCGTTCACCTGTGCATGGACCCATAGGTAACTAATGCAGATGCCTGTGTGTGTGGACCTCGCAGCAAACTGCGCATGTTTGTCGAGGCGTGACGTACTGCGCATGTCTGTTTCTGAGACACCGTGTCAAGACCCATAGCCACTCTGTTTTGAAAAAACTTTATTGCACAGTCCCGCTGAGTGCAACGCTTTTCTTGTTATAAAAGATACGTGGATCGACTACGTTGTAATGTGGTGACATGTATATACCACATTATTAGTAGAATGCAAAAGATGCTGAGTACAACGCTTTCTTTGTTATAAAAGATACGTGGATCGACTACGTTATAATGTGGTGACATGCATATACCACATTATTAGTAGAATGCAAATTAAGACAGGGCTTTATTGTACACACCACCTGAGTACAGTGCTACTCTGTCGTAGCAGAAAGCGCGATAATTCACCATGTGCTGGTTTAACCAGCTCATATCTCATCATTGATAGACTACCTACTACAGAACATGCAGAATGCCACCATTGGCGGGGCAAAAGAGCCAGGATAGTCTTAATGTCGTACCACCACAAGTCTATGTTGCACCCTAAATTATGGAAAACAGAGAACCTTAAGTATGGCTATTGGAGGAGTTCTTGTGCTAACAGTGTATGGCAAAGAACTACCGGACAGATGAGTGGTTATCGGTATAGTCTATAATGTAAATGAGAATATGTAAGGATTCAGCAATCATGGATTTATAATGCTAATCAAGGAATATCGTCATTGAGACCGGTGGTATCACTCTTCAGTCTATGCACCCACCGTTGTTCTCTTCTGAACAAGAATTTAGAAATGTCTGTAATGTGGGCAGGAATCAGGGGTTGTTCCAGGAATGTCCAGTTCAGGTCTCCTTCAGTGTGATTCATGTCGAGAAAATGATTCGTCATCTTGGTAGAGCCCTTTTTGCAATGAATTGTGCTTTTGTGCTCCAATATTCTTGTCTTGATCTTACGCGTCGTCATGCCCACGTAGTTTAACCCACATGGGCATGTGATCAAGTATAACAGTTTATCACTGTTGCAGTTTGTATGTTTTGTCAACGTCAACATCCACGGTCTGTTAGTTCCAATGTCAATCTCAGTTGTCCGTTTTGTCTGTGGGCACACGGAACAGGATCCACAAGGAAAGTGTCCTTTGATAGGTGGCAGACCCCACAGGGTTTCTTGATCAGATGGTCTATTGGGTGTGGGCCGGGTGTGCACTCCCTGATCTTTGATATTAGTGCTCCTCTTGAAGGCAAACGGCGGGTGAGGCAAAGGTTTGTTTCCAATATTGAGAATTCTCCAATGTCTGAGAATGCTCTTTTTTATCTGGTTCGAATAGCTACAGAAGGTGTTAACACACGTAAGCCTAGATTGTTCTTCTTTCGGAGGTATCACTTCGATCAGAGCCTCTCTGTTATTATTCGCAGCACGCTTTCTTGATCTACGAATAGTACTCACAGGATAGTTCTTTTCTTTAAGTTGAGAAGTAAGATTACTTAACCCTACCAGTGTGAGCAAGCGATTAAAGTATTTTTTGCCCCCACTAGGTAGTTTTAATTTCACCACTTTTTGATGCACATTTCACTTGCGCTGCGTCCTCACCATACTATTATCCATCTATGGGATTTTAGCATCCTTGAGAGTGTAGAAACACCGTAAAACATCCCTGAGCTCCTTCCTCACAGTGAGGAGGTTGTAGCCCTCAGTGGTACCCGAGGAATTTTTGTTACTAATATATTTGAATAGGGGATATCTTCCTTGCAGGTCTATAAACTTTTTCCCTTGGACCCTCCTCTCTCGTTTTTGTGTTATTATCCATTTTCTCTTCTCACTGTGATGCATTTGGTTTTTCTTTTGCTTTGCAGACCGTTATGAAATGGTTTTCTTTTCCACAGCCCTAACGTGCCTGTCATAAGGGGGACATTTACCTTCATGGGGAAATGGAAAACCACATCAGAAACACAATTTATTTTTCTTCGGAGACATCGATGTGTTTGTATCTACCTTGTGTTTATGTCTACTTTTCATGATCAACACTGATTCACCTTGTGCTGTTCCAACTTTCATATCAGTTGCCTGTCGATCTGCACATTTTTTTGCCCTCACAGTCATTAGCACTTGCTCTAAACTGAGTGCTTTTCTCAACATGCGTCTTCTGAATGAGTCTGAAAGACAACCATTGATGACTGTAAGGTGCATGGCTTCTTTATCATTGAATTCACTGAACTTGCAGTGTTTGATAAGCATGTCAAGCCTCTCAACAACTTCATCCATCATTTCACCAGCTTATTGTTGTACGTGATTGAAAATGTACCTTTCATAGTCCACATTTGGCATCGGATTGAATTTGGCTTCCAACGCTTCCTTGATTTGACAGTATGATACTGCATCAGCTTGTGATATTTTCTTTAGAACTTCTTTTGCTCCATCACCAGCAAGGTCTTTTAAACACTTAATGATTTTCTTATTGTCTGCTTCTTCCAGCGCATTTATGAAATCATCAAATGTCTTGATCAATGCAGTCGACTTGGTGCCAATATTCTGCTTCTTCGCTGTGTCAAATGGAGGTGGTGGTTTCAGAAACGCAGCAGCATCGTATTTCGCAGTCTTTTCTACTGCTGTTGAGAGCATATGCTGTTCAGACGACTGTCGCTGTTCACCCACACCTGTCATTTCTGCAAGCACTAGCCATGTGTTTGCCCTTGGGTCGTCACGCCCGATCGGAGGTCATAGGGCGCCATCTTCTTTCTTGACGGTAAGTAACGGTTCCCTCTCTCACACTTGCTCATCGCTGCCTTCAGGTTTTTGCATCGTACCTGGTTGTTGCTGCCTTTAGTGTTTCACTTTCTATTGATGATGGCTCTGTGGAATGATGTGGCGCAGTATCTCTTCTTTTGGCCTTACCAGTGTGTGTCTGGCGGGCTTTTCGAATATGCTCCTCTGCAGGGCCTTCAACTTCTTAAATGGCCTTGTATTGGCTGTGGACTGGAGTGGGTCTTTGACTCCACATACGCCAACTTCAGACTGCTTTGCATCGATTTGAGGTGCACGTGGCACGCACAAGCAGTTTGCTGTACCATTACAAATTCTCAGGGAGAGCAGTCTTATTCCTTTGGGGCACATATCCCCTACTCGTCACCAAATATAGCGTCCTCCTCAGCCCGGGAGGATTCCACACACGGAGCTCCGTAACAGATGTCTTTATATTTTCATGTATTATCACACACTGCACACGTAACGTCATGATTTAGGACCCACACCTTAACACCTCCCAACAGATCCCTTAGCTTCCTTTTCAAAGCCAGCCCAGAAACACAAGGGTCCTAGCGCTCCTAACATCAAAGACACTACATCGTGGAGATGGTCAAATGAGTCTGTAACTTGTCTAGGTCTAGAGTTGTTTGTGTTCCTGTTCAGAGAACCCATTATCTAGCAATTTGAGCTCAGCTACAGCTTTTTGGGGCAGACTAAACTTGAATTATTTCTGGTTGGTCTTATTCTGTAACGGTAAAAATGAGCTAATAATTATGGAATGGAATTCACCCAGGGTAATTGCCCGTGGTTCAGATTATTTCAAACACTTTGACCATTACGTTTCTGCTTTCTAGCATTACATTCATCACCAAAGAAATATAGCAATCAAGAGACAGACATTTTTTCTAATGTTATTGCTTCTATAATGTGGAAAATCTGATGTATCATAGTTCCAAATGACACGTCCTTTTAATTTATAAACATTAATCTACAAATAAGCACTTATTAAAGTTCAGTCACATTTTGGCAGTATTTCAATGAGACATGGAGAGTATTCATAGTGTAATAGACATATTTTTTCTATCCCGTTTTGGAAATGCTTAATTTTCCACCCATTAGGCAGTATACATGTGTATATATTGGGGTATTTATGTAGGGCGAACCTCACCGGCAAGCAAGGAAGTGTTGGTTTGAAGGGTGATAGCCAAACATACATTTTTGTGGTCTTGCTACAGACAGCATCAGCTGTCTATCAGAGACAGCATTGCATACAATACCAGAGAGAGTGAGCTTGTCCATCTGTGTTCTCTGCTCTTTAGTGGATGGCTTTTCTACCTAAGCTTGTGTTTGCCCCACCTCTGGATAAGTTCTTCTTCACCTTTGCTTTTGTTTGGCTGAGTTGTATCCTTTCACTTCTAACATCATGGAAATATTTTTCTTTTTTTCTCTCGTTTGATTTTTCATTTAGCACTCCATTGGAGAGCAATTTCTCCTCTTTCCTCTGGCTCATGTGCACATAGGGTGTGCTTCTGCTCTTTCACATTTTCCTGTTGGCAAAGCCAATAGTGGCAATAGGCTGTCTTGAAAGTGTATTTGTTATTCTTTTCAGGCAGTTGCCACAATGCATGCAGCATTCACTTTTTCAAGATAGCTCTCTCATTGAATATGGCAGTGATTGATAAGACTGGTGATTGGGCTGATGTGGTCGTACCTCTTTGTGTGAAGTTGGCCGCACTGGACTGTGGAAGCAAGGCACACAAAGACAGAAAATTTTAAGTGATTAGCTGATGTGTGTGAGACAAATGCTAAGTCATCATGATTGTGAAGCGATTCAACGTCAGAAAGTTAGATGTCAATCATTTTGTGCCAATGGTTTGCTGATATGTGAGGTGTTGTGCCTGTAGCTTTTGAGACATTAACGCCCTGATTACAAGTGCAAGAATAAAATCCAGTGTTTGCACAGAAATTGGAATATGAGTTGTGTGATAATTGTCACACCCTCTGAGTTTTCCCCTGACAAATTCCAGCAGCTCAAACCAGCTGAAACTTATTGGAGGAAAAGGTCCATAAAAAGCAAAACATGCAAAACTTGGTGCTTTAAATACGGATTCCGCAGGTAATGCCTCATTTGCAAGTTAAAAAGTTGGAATAGGAGGTATTTACCACACATGATAAATACCCCACTGTAGGGTAATGGTATTTACCACATGTGGTAGATGCCTCACCTATTCCGCCTAACTCATAATAAGGACCTACGTTTTCTCTGAGTTGAATGAACAGGCCACATTGGGCAAAGGGTTAAACACAAAAACTGCAAAAATGTCATTGTGTCGTTGTACTGGACATAGTTACAAAATCCCTGTAATCACCAACAGAACTTGAAATAGATATCAAACAGAGAGGTCAGGAGGTGATGGTTACACTTTTCCATCAAAATAAATGGGAAACTGAGCCCAGGTATTAAAAACACATTTGTATGATTATGACCGACCACAAAAATGTAATTGCAAACTAGCAAACAAAAAAAGCATTGACAGGGACAAGGAACAAAATGCCCCAAAAACAAATTAAACACACTTACTTATCAAAAACAAACACAGACAATTTGATTCATAATGAAAAAGAAAGAAGACCTAATCGTATGAAAATTGATTTTATTCAGAGCAAAGGCAAAACAGAAATAAAAAGCAAGATGTAAATGCAGTGGCGGCTGCTACTTACCAGGGGTGGCAGGGTAGGAGCGATAAAAAAAAAATCACTTACCTGCAAGCCGGCCGTTGCCTCTCGGTCCTCTTCGGTCGACTCCAGAAGCAGGAAGCACACAGGCTCCCATACCCCCATAGCCAATCACGATGCTGCTGTCACCAGCATGACAGCAGCATCGTGATTGGTCTGAACGCCGTGGTTCGGCGCACAGACAGGGACTGGAAGTCTGTGCATGTTCTGCACCCAAGCTGTGCAATACAGCCGGGTGGAGAACATACTAAGTGCGCATGACTGTTTGACCGCCCCAAGATGGCCGGCCAAACCGCCATGCACAAATAAGAGAGTGTCCACCACGCCTCCCCCTGCTCCTGTAACAGCTTTGCCCCACACTTAAAATGTAAACCAGCTGAGCCAATGCAATGCGTAACATTTCATTATCATTTTATTTTCCCTTTCTGAACTGCTCACAGAGCAGAGGGGCGACGCACCTCCGCCTTAGCAGAGGAGCCGCCGCTGTGCAAATGAACATTGAACATTGAACAAATGAACATTTACCTTGCGCGCGCTGCATCGCCGAGTTGGCGATGCAGCGCGCGCAAGGTAAATAGTTTTATTTATTTATTTACTTAGTTTACTCCGCTCCGTCGTATGTCTGAGTCCACTACCCTCCACCCTGCCCCTCCCCTCCCCCGCCGCACCGCCCCGCAGCACTCCATCTGCGAGCCGCCACTGCCCTTAGGCCCCTCTCATGCACCCTGCTTGTCGTATTATGTATTTTAACATTATACGCCAGCCTGATTGGAAAATCTGAAACTTACACCCCCCCAATCTTACTGACTAAGCTACGCCCAAAAAACGAGGATGACAATGAATGGCTATCACTCGCGGGAGAGAACCTTGCACAGGGGAACCAGGCAGATAAGTCCCTTATGAGCTACGTTTTTATCCTTGCTATCTATTCAGCCTCAAACCGGAGGGAGTAATGAGATTAGCAGAACAGAATTATGCAAAAATGTTGTTGATATCCACAATTGACATGAACGCTTTAATGATCAAAATTAAAGTATCAGGTTCTCTAACGCACACATGCCCTATGAGGCTACTGTCTGCTAAAAGGGCGGCGTCACTGATTCTTACTGATTAGATTCTTTCTTCTGTCATCTCGGGAGCAGTATTTTAGGTTTTCAGAACGGAAATAGTCTGTCCATTACTATTGAAACCCTCTCTGGGCCTCCATAACCCACCCTACTTTATGTTAATTTATTTATTACCACATGCGTTCAAGCAGCTGGGAAAAGGTTACAAAACAATACCAAAATGATGCAGAAAATGTGGGTCTGTTGGATGTCAATAAATCCTGAATAGTTTGGTTGAGCAATCAAGTTTTGCATGGAGGTATTGCTCCATCTAGCGTCAGTCTAACATATAACAGCTTAATAAAATGTCTTGTGAGTTCAAAGGAAAGTATCCAGTATCTCCGCTCGCTGTGCTCAAAACACCAATGTGTCAATGGTGAAGAAACAAAGAAGCGAGCTATCAAGAGAAGTCAGGGCCCGACAGGTCTTTTAGTCCACCGAGCATTTGCCATGTGGGCTTGGCCCTGTCCCTTTGAAGTTAGTTTTGAAAGCCTAAGATCAATCCTGGTGCCTCTTCCACTGCCCCAAGCTCCCCGAGGATAATTGCAGCAGGCACTGGAAGGCTTCAATAGAGAGAGAGAGAGAGAGAGAAAGAGAAAGATAGAGAGGGAGAGAAGCTGAAGGCAGAGAGAAAGCAATCTGAGGAATCTGGGACAGTGTTAAACACGAGTGAGAAGCGAAAGAAAGAATGGATAGATGGAAAGAGATCAAAAGCGCGGGAAGACAATGGGAGCAGGCTTGGTTTGATCATTTTTGACAGGGCTACTTTTGGTTCCCCAGTAGGAGACTTGCTTGCAGCCCCACCGCTGTGTTCCAGCAAAACGTATAATTCCCCCTTGGCTGGTAGCTCCCATCACTGGTCCTTTTTAAAATATCGGGCCACTCACAACGAGGACCAAAGCAGGTAGAACAAAATGTTTGTCTCGTTTGATCTACCTTGCAGTGATGACAAAACAAAGAATATGCCTCCAACCTTTGTTCTTGAGATATGGTTTGTGGTCAGTCACTGATGCTGTTCAATTATGTATGAATTTTAATTCTATTGTACAATGAACAGCTATGAGATTAATGCCATTTGCATGCAGGAAATTACTCTCTGCAGCTATTTCATGATGTTTTTAGAATTTTATTTGCATATATTTAGTTCCTTTTTTTATATTATAACATTTTAGTATAAGTAACTTGGCTCTCGACAAAAAAAGACATATTTTGCTTCACAAATCACATGTCTATTCATGGTCGTGTAAGGATCAAGTCCTGGGCATTTGTGGTTTCCCTTATCTACTTCACTCACCCAGATCGTGGTAAGCCCACCATTTACTCCAAACCTTGTCATACTTGTGTGGGCTGCCACGTACTTTATACATTATTTCTTCTTGTTTAGCACTCCAGTGCATGCCCCACTTCGAACTTGTAAGAGGTGGTGCATTGGGGAATCTCCACTGTTTGGCAATGTCTTGCTTGGCCAGAAGCATGCCCAACTCCACCAGAGTCATGTCCCCCAGGGGCCTCCCATGTCCTTGAGGATCTCCAGAATCGCTAGGTTGGGGTTGACTTCAATATGAGAACCCACTACTCCGGAAAGTGTGGTGATTTGTATTTGGGACCTTCACCCAACACCTCCTGGTATTCAGAGTACATGTGTCTAAGTTGTAAGTACCGAAAGAATTGGGATCTGTGCATGTGCATATTGGTCTGAAGATCCTGGAAGGATCTGATGTGATATCCCTCCCAGACATCTACCCGTTGCAAACTCACGATTCGGTCCCATCCTCAAAAACCCTCTAGACGCGGCACCCAGTCCAGCCTGCAGCCGGTCTACAAGGGAATCTTTAGAGTGGCTACTCTGATCCCAGCCAGTCCAACATTGCTACACTCTCCACCATAAAATACCAACTTAGTCATCTCCGGGAGTGACTCTGAGATGGGCGCTAATAAAGGATGTTTGTTATTGTCCATCCCCATTAGGGCCATTTCTCCTTGATACGCTGGGTCTTCCCAATCAGTGTAGAGCCAATTATTTATTACTAAAGTGTGTGCGGTGTGTAGTAGAGGCGGATGCCTAATGTAATAGACTTAAGGCAACAATGATATAAAATCACAGCAATAACCTAATGAATTGAGACAGATATATAAACAAAGAGAGAACCACAATATCTGATAGTTATATATAAAATTTAAAAAATGTTTTATTAATGAACAATAAGATAATGGCAGAAATGTATAATATTCCCGCGTGGATATCGTAGCGTGTGGAGGCAACCCTTATCCGGCATCTTTAAAACGTCCTAAAAATATAATTTTTATCTATTTGTTAACTATCGGAACTAAAATCATTTAGACGATCCAAATTGAGGTGGACGTCAGTCTTTTAAACCCTTGGGTTGTGATGTTAGGTTAAATCCATTTACAAATTGGACATCTATTGCTTAAAGATTTTGGACATGTTTCAATAACAGTAGCAGTCTTCGTCACTCTTTCACCATCCTATAGGAGTGAATTAAGAAATCATCCTTGATCCCTTGTGGCCCCTTTTCCTGACGAAGGCACTGGTTTGTGCCGAAACGCGCGTAGAACGAACAGAATAGTTCATTTTGCCACATTGTACTTTATTGATCAAGACTATTAGACATTAAGTGTTTTTATTATACTGTCAAAATCAATTGTGACTTTTTAATGTATGAATGATAGTATGATTGAATTAGTATAATTGGGGTATTGTTTTAATATTATACATTTCTGCCATTATCTTATTGTTCATTAATAAAACATTTTTTAAATTTTATATATAACTATCAGATATTGTGGTTCTCTCTTTGTTTATATATGTGTCTCAATTCATTAGGTTATTGCTGTGATTTTATATCATTGTTGCCTTAAGTCTATTACATTAGATTCATTAACCCTGCCTTAAGGAACTGTACCCTATTAGCAGGGGGCCTCTATCTTTACAATATATGTAGAGGCGGATGCCTGCCATGGCGAGCCCACAATCATAAGTTGAGCAAGTGGACTTTCCAAAGTTGACCCTGGTGGGTTTATGGGCCCACACAAACTGTTTTATGGACATCGCTAGGCTATTAAAAAAAGTCTGTGGGATATGAAGGGGGAAATTCTGGAGTGCATATAGCAATCAGGGAGTATCATCATTTTAAACAAGGCAGTTCTGCCCATAAGATTAGGGGCAATTTATACCACTGGGTCATGTTCTCTCTGGCCTGCAGGACCAAGGGACAAAGATTCAGGCTCCAAGTACCCTTGGCATGTGCACACCCAGGTAAAGGAAGCTAAGGCAACATATGGAGAGTCCGGGGTGCCAGGTTTCTTCTTGTTGGTCTTCCTGTAGGGGGACCAGGAGAGATTTGTCCAAGTTGACCTGTAGCCTGTTGGCTTTAGCCAAAGAAGGTCAGGATCTGGCACAAGCCGGGCCCCTGATGGCGGGATGAGATAAAAACAAAAGGACATCATCCACATAAAGCGCAATCCTCTCTTCTGTCGCAAGGCGCTAGTCAAAACCCCATACCAGTGCGTCACATCATACCCTGACTGCTAGGGGCTCTATGGCCAGAGCAAATAAAAGAGGTGACAGAGGGCAACCGTCTGGCACCTCTTCAGATGGGAAATCTGGGAGACAGGGATCCGTTGACTCTCACCTTGGCCTGAGGAGTTGCATGGAGGACCTTAATGTAGGCTCAATAATGTGGGTCAAAACCCATTTTAAGTAATACCTCTTCAAGAATGGGCAAGTGCAAAGTGTCAAAAGCCTTCTCAAAATCTATGAGCATGAGAGCAGCGGAAGCCCATTTTAAGTAATACCTCTTCCAGAAAAGACCAATGGAAAGTGACAAAAGCCGTCTCAAAATCTATGAGCATGAGAACTGCTGAACCACCCATGGAGCGGAAGTGAGCCAAAGCCATATAAACCTGTCTAAAACAGTGTCACATACCACAGTGCAGGATGAAGCCGCACTGCTCTGGGTGGAGCACTCGGGTCAAAACTTTCAGAAGGCAAATAGCCAGTACCTTAGCATAAAGTTTGACCTCAGTATTAATGAGGGAGATAGAGGGGTAAGAGGCACATCGGTCCTGGGGGTGGCCCAGCTTTGTCAGGACCACCGCTGTTGCCAGGTCTGTCTCTGGTGGAACACTCCCCTTGGCAGTGGCCTCTGTGGACAGGTCCAGGATGGGGGTAGGATCTCCAAAAGGAGACTGCTGTAGTACTCCACCAAAAATCCATTCAGCTCCTGAGTACGACCTGGGTTTAAGTCAGGGAGTGCTTCACCCACCTCCTCCAGCATGATTTGTTGATCTACTTCTTCACAATCATCTCAGTTAGTTGAAACAGGTGTATGTCCACTGCAAGCGGGAGTCAGTCTCCCATGCTGGACTGAATTGTTCAGCAAAAAAGGACTTGCAGTATTGTGCGAATGTAAGCACAATCCTTGGGGACGTCTCCACCACCGACCCAGTTCCATCTGTCAGCTTGGGCACCACCCTGGACTCTATGTCCCTAGTGGCCAACCAGTAGAGTAATTTTCCAGATGTGCCCCCCATTCATCAACACAAGTGGTGGAGGCTATCCAGCATCAATGGGCTTCCTCCAGACACAGCTGTCGCAGGGAGGCTCTGTCAAGAGCCAAGCAGAGTTGCATCCATTCCATTTGCTGGTCCCTGGCCTTCCACTCTTGGGTGGAGAGGTGTGGTGCAGCGGCCAGGGCAGCTGATTTCGGAGCACAGGGCTCACGGTTCGATCCCCGGCTCCGGCGGCAGCTCAGCTCAGCACCATGTGACTCTGGGCAATAGCTCACTTAATTTCCACGACGGCCCCCAGCACCTTGAGACCCATAAGGGTGAGTAGTTCGCGCTTTACAAATACAGATTTACTCTTGGGAGAGTATAGACGTTTCTAGTTCCGCAATCTTTACACGTTTTTCATGGCCCTTGCCCCTGATTTAGGAGCGGGAGATCCCCTGCATGGTAGCCTTACAGGCCTCCCAGAGTGTGCCAGAGGAAGCCACTGAGTCCTTGTTTATAGTATAAAAGGCTTTAAGATCCATCTTAAGATAAGGGGGATTTATTTACTTTTTATTATCTGTGCTGTTTCTATTTCTAATTCACAAGCTGAATTGCACGTTGTAGTATGTTTTGTAGTAGTACTACAGTACTACAGTACAACTATAAAACTTACCACAAAGTGCTGTTAACATAGTGCACTTTTGTAGTAACTTTCACTTTCAAGTAAATTTTGTCTAGTTGTTGGCAGGATGGGCCATCCAGCCAGGATGGGGGGGTGGAGATGTTCCCTGTCCCACTAACACTTCAAGAGCTTGCCTCCAGTGCAAACAAAGCAACTTGGCACCAGCCTTGTATCACACCAGACTTCTTGGTGCCTTGGCAGGCTAGTTGGCTGGCATCCTGTGTGAGCTACAGGGACATAACACGTTTCAGAAACCTTGAACCCTGCACTTGGTCTCTGCTGGAGTGAGTCCTAAGCCCCCGCCCCTGCCCCTGCCCCCCACCCCCCAAGTGGTGCCCCCCAGAAGAAATTTCACCAAACAATGCCAGAAAACTGACAGAAGACTGGGACCTATCTGCCAGCCGATCCACCCATGGTGCATTTCCGGTCAACCTGACTTTGCAGTAGCTTCAACTATGTTCTTTTCTGTGGCTCAAGGGACAGGCTCCCTATCAACAACGTGACCTTCTCAGCCTGGAAATCCAGATTTTCCCGCTCAGAGCTTTTTCCTGCCATCGTTGACAGCTTCATCGAAACCTCATCCAGTAGCTCCCTGACGACACTTACTCGACCCCCAGTCTGTTGCCTTGCACCGCTGAACTCTACTTTCTCCTGGACCTTTCTTCTAATAAGTTTCTAAGTCCGAAGTTAAACTGAGACCGGGCCCAATCCACCACTTGTATCCAACCCGTGCTCCATAGTGGTTGGCATGAACGTTTGACTTTGCCCCGATCCTTTGTGACCACATACCTATGGTTAGCGCTTTGATTTTTGGCACTAGATTTCACGTAAAATTTAAAAAATCAGAATTCTGGTTCTACTGATTGGATTGAATTAATTTGATGTCATTTTTTAATTTTAAATTCCTCTGTTTTTAAACCTCGTTTGGGATTTTTCTTGAGTTATGTTTTCACTCTATTACTGTTTGTGTGCTGCATAAATACTTTACACAGTGCCTCTATTTTCAGCCTTACTGCTTTTGTGCTAAGCTTCCAGAAACTTAAGCACAGGTTAATTTAGTGACTTTTGTGGTTCACCCTGACAAGGATTGTGGTTGTTGCTTGAGTATGGTTTTCACTTCATTCAATAACCCAATTTCTTACAGCTAGCATTTTAAATTTATGGCAAAAGTGTGACACAACTGAAAGCATTCCCTACAGAGGATATTGCACTGAATAAAGAAATGCGGGGTTTCTTTTTGTCATAGAAAGTATGGTTAGTTCTCTAGAAAGCTAACATTAGGTCACATTTTTATGAGTGCTCAAATATCTACCTCATCCATTTCAGTAAAGCCTTCTGTCATGCAGAGTCAAACATGTACTTTCAACACCAGCAGCATTCTGTCAGTTAACAACCTTGCAATCAACTGCAGCTAGTCACCACAGAGTTCTAATAAACAACTGTAGCACTAACATTTTGTATTCAAGACAAAAATGAGGCATGCCTGAATGCCATTTTATTGGAATAGGAGCTGTGGAATTTAAAGTCTTTTCTGAAGTCTTTGCTGAAGTAAATGAGCATTGAGATGTTAAGGCAGGCATTAAACCAGAGGGTTATAAATGTGTAGGGAGGTGTGATTATTAGTAATTTGAGGCATAATGTATTTTTAAAGGGGCTGAAAATAATTTGAGAGAGACATCTGCATAAGTACAGCACCCCATTTCCATATCTGTTTACTGAGTCTACCCATCTTTTTAATCCCTTTGCAGATAGTATAATTTTGGTAGGCAACTCTCTCTATCATTACCACAATATTTCCATAGGAAATGTTTTTTTTTGGTTTGCTAATAACTTTGGTGCCATGTGACAAATCTTCTCATAACTGCCTGCAACATTTTTATCATGTTGCTGGCAGCAAATCAGAGCACTCGCAAATTGGCTGAAAGGAAAAAAGCCATCCAGATATCTAAAATGTTTTAAACATTAATATCTCAAAAACTACTGAACAGATTTACACCAAATCACAAAAAGCACAATGATGTGAAGTAAAATCTAGCTTCTTGCCAAATTTGATGTAATTCCGTTCATCAGTTTTTGTAGTAGTGCTGCCTAAAGAAGTCCATGGAAAATGCATGGGGATTTTGCATTTGGACCCCCCTTTTGTCTTGGTCCTGCTTGATGGATCACCCCAAAACTTTTCATGCACAAACTAGGCAAAAGAGAGCTTGTTTATATATATATATATATATTACCCAGTGGCAGTCGCCACTAGGTAGTTATAGTTAGGTCAGCGTTTCCATAGGAAATGCCTTTTTGTGTTGCTAATAACTTTGACCCAATTTGACGAATCTCCACTAAACTTTTAAAAAAGATGCTGCTTTTGACTAGTTTGCACATGGAAAGTTTGCGGGGTGATCTGTCAAGCGGGGACCAAGGAAAAAAGAGGGGTTCCAATGTAAATCAGTTCAGTAGATTTTAAGAAATTAAGGTTCAAAGAAATATAGATATATGGCTGGTTGGGTCTGCAAAAGGCTCGAGAGACTCTCATGGGAGCATCAATTTAAAAATGAAGTGCTCTGATTGGATCAGGGAGCGTTTTTCTCTTGGACCAATTTGCTCCTGTGGTAGTCAGACTCCCATGGGAGCAAGCGCTTTAATTGGCTGCCAGCAACATGAGAAAAATGTTGCTGGTCGCCATTACGGAACTTGGAGTAGGGAGTAGGGATTCAAGTTAGTCTGGCTGATGAGGGGTGATACCCCGAATCCAGTCCCCGGATGCTTGATTTCGGCCCAGAGAGGACCTGGCTGGGCAGTTCGAGCTGGACTGTTCCCACGAGGACCAAGGTAAAGACTGATTTACATATGGCTGGGTCCAAACTATGGTGGTATGGTGAGCAAAAAAAAATAATGGATTAAACCCAGATCTGTGACTGGGGGTGAATGTTTGCATTGTTCAGCATTCTGTCCATCATCTGTTCTTCTTGCTTTTACAGTAAGTTCAACCAATTCTTGGCATTTCCAGTACATTTTTGAAAAAGCTTTACTTTGGTTGGGTGTAGAAACTTAAGCCTCAAAATTGTTATAATCCTTGCATAACCATTTCAAGCTGAGTTCAACTCAGAGAGGATTGGAGGTACATAAGTTTAACTCTTCTGCCGGTGGTGATCGTCTGAGCTGAGATTGCATTTACCTACAGCTTCTATTACATGGTAATGGTGAAGCTCCTATGTGTGCTGTGAAGAGATAATTGTTATACTGTATTAATATGAAATATATTAGAAAATGAAATGTATAATTGGAGTGTAACTTTTATTTTCCAGAACAACATTGCACCTATTTATGAATTCCAGCTTCTTTCGCTATAAGCTAGGTTTTTCATGAAAAATTAGTGTGCCTCTGTAAAACAATGTATGTATTTAATATGTCCATTTTAATAATGTAGTAAGCAACAAGCTGAAAAAATATAATTAAATAATGTGTTTTTAATTGTGTCTTTACATGAGATGCACTATTTTAAAAAGGCTGCTTATTTTTTTTTTTTTTATGTTTGAAAAGCTTTATTTTGAAAAAGGCAAGAAATACAAGGCCAGCAAACAGATTAAACATAGTAAAAATAAACACGATTGAAAAATTGGCAAGTATATGAAAGGGAACAAAAGCTATTTAAAATTTTTCTTTTAAGGGGATGGGGAAGAGGGGGAAATCTTACACATTGATATAATGAGATAATGCATATTTACAAAGGAGTGTGATTAGAATGTCAATTGATAAATAGAAGCGATAAGCCAACCATGGTAAAAAGCAGAGAATAGAGGAAATAAACATTCACGGAGGTTTAAAATTTTCAGAATGTAAACGGGATTTATCAGCCAAAGTCAGATTATCTAAATGAATCGTAAGAGGCAACCAGAAAAGGTCTCTATTAGCCATTGATTTACATGAGGAGGCGAAAGCAATGTCAAGTCGATGAAAATGGCAAAGATTATTCCACCAGTGTTGGGTCGAGAGGTTTGTAAGATTTTTCCAGTTCAGAGAAATGTGTTGGAAAAATCATAAGATCAAAAAGACCATGATTATGAGAGGGAAGGTCTAAAGAATCAGATAAACTGCCAGAGAAGAGAAGAAGTATGGAATAAGGGATAGAAAGATGGAACAGACGAGAAATGTAGGACCAGACTTTCTTCCAAAAGGTGGAAACCGAGGGACAGAGAAAGAAAAGGTGAATAAGATCAGCAGCTGAAGAGCCACAGGTCCAACAGTTAGAGACAGTGGAGTGAGAAAATTTAGCGATAGAGACAGGGGTGAGATAAAGTTTATGATAAAGAAAAAACATAGATTGAGTAAGAGAGGCAGAGCGTGAGATTTTAAGAGAACGGGACCAAAGTTTGTCCCAAAAGGAGATAGTCCATTCGCACCCCAGGTCTGATTCCCAAGAAAGTTCCAATTTGTTTTTTGTGCGTTCTAAATTAGGAGCGGAAAAATATTTATAGATAAGAGATGCTTTAGGTAGAGAAAGGAGTATCTTAAGAAGAGAATTTTGAACTACAGGAGGAGATGAAGAGGGAAGCGAATAGTAAGTGTCTAGAATAATTGTGGTAAGAGTAATGAATTTCTGTAAGAAGGATCGAGGACAATGAAATAAGAGTTGGAATTGAGGGAAGGAACAGGGAGATAACCCATCAAATAGGTCTTTAACCCAAATTATACCCTTCAATCTCCAAGATTTCCAAAAAATGGTCCTGTTGTTAATGAGAATAAGGGAATTGTGCCATAATGGAGATTCTAGAAAAGATTCTCTAGAAACGGGATTAGAGTGTAGCAAGGGTTTCAAAAGGGAGCAAGTGTGTTTAAACAGGGGAAGAGAGGTAAAAGGGTTTTTGGCCGAAAAAACCATAACTTCTTTAAGAGAGAAGGGTAATGATAAAATTTGTTCAATAGATAGCCAGAGGGGGGTGAAGGGGGAGAGCTCGGAAAGGAGCCACTTCGATGCCTGCCGCAGAGAAAATGACTTATGATATAGACGAAAGTCAGGAAAGTTCACACTCCCATTAGACTTTGGCGTGCGGAGAGAAGATAAAGAGATCCTGGCCTTCTTGTTCTTCCAGAGAAACTTAGAGAGGCAAGAATCGATCTGCTTAAAATAATAGGAGGGAATATGGACGGGGAGCATAGAAAGAGTATAAATCAGTATGGGGGTGATCATCATTTTGATTGAATCTAAACGACCCCACCAAGAGAGAAAAAGGGGGTTCCAAGAGGAAAGTAATTTGTCAATTCGAGATATAACGGCAGACATATTTAATTTGACAGAAGTCGTGATAGAATTGGAGAACGACATACCTAAATATTTGATTTTTGAGTAATTCCATGCGAAACCAGTAGAAGAAAAAGAGTGGGGTAAACAAAATTTAGTAAGAGGAAGAATTTCAGTTTTGTCTGAATTAATTTTATAGCCAGACACAAGGGAAAAGGAAGTGAATTCATGTAATAAAGGAGGAATAGAAGTTTCAGGTGTAGAAATGAAGAGTAAAATATCATCCGCATAGGCGGAAAGTTTCAGGTGATGATCCCCATAGGAGAATCCTGAAATGGAATCGTTATTACGAATTGAAGATAGGAACGGCTCAAGAGCCAAGACAAAGAGAAGAGGAGAGGGGGCAGCCTTGACGGACACCGCGTTGAAGAGAAAAATAAGAAGAAGTATAGCCATTAACTAATACTGAAGCTCTAGGGGCAGAATATAATAATGAAATAAGAGAAATTAACTTGGGACCAAAGCCGTGCCATTTCAAAGATGCAAACAAAAAGGACCAATCAACTCTGTCGAAAGCTTTTTCGGCATCGACAGAAATGGCCGCCAAGGATTCGGAGAGGAAGGAAATTTTGTTCAAGACATTAAGAAAAAGACGAGAATTATCTGAAGTCAATCTACCCTTGACAAAGCAGCACTGCTCCTTACCAATCAATTTGGGCATAAGAGGGTCTAGGCGTAAAGCAAGTGTTTTGGCAAACAGTTTATAATCAACATTAACTAGTGAAATTGGGCGGTAATTTTTACAAAACATAGGATCTCGACCTTCTTTATGTATAAGACAGATTGTGGCCTCCTGAAAAGTGCCTTCCGTCTTACCAGCTAAAACAAATGAATGGAAAAGATTAAAGAGCTTAGGAAGTAATAGGTTAGAGAAATGGAGGTAAAATTCAACAGAGAATCCATCTGGACCAGGAGTCTTACCCTTCTTTAGAGAAAGTAAGGCAGTGGATAATTCATTAAAGGATAAATCTGATTCAAGGTTCGAGAGATTTAGATGAGAATTAGACGGAGTTGGGAGATTATTAAGGTATGTTTGGATAAGGGAGGAAGATGGAGGAGATTCTGGAGTGTAAAGGTCTTCATAAAAACGTTTAAACTCATTAAGAATATCCTGGTTTTTGTAGATGAGAGAACCATCTAAAGAGCAAATAGATTCAATCAAAGTACGATCTTTGCGTACTTTAAGGTAATTCGCAAGAAGTTTTCCTGCTTTATTATGACCACCATAGTAGCGAGCGCTACTGCGGAGAAGTATTGAGGATGCATTATCGGTCGAAGATTTATTGAACGCTAATTTGGCTCGTATCAAATCTGTTGGTATAGTGTCCATGGAAGAAGTATAAAATGTATGTTCTAAATTCTTAATATGTGTTAAGGAGACTTTTTGTTGTTGAAGGAACCGTTTCTTTTTTTTGGATATAAAATCTATAATAAAGCCTCTTGCAGTAGCTTTAAAGGAATCCCATAGTATATGAGGAGGGGTATCAGGGTCACTGTTAAAGTCAAAAAATTCCTTGGCAAAAGAATGAAAAGAGGAAGAGAAAAAGGGTCAGAAAGAAGGTGATTGTTAAAACGCCAATGGGAGGACCTGGGACGTGGAGGGAGCAAGTCGAGATCTGTCACAATTGGGGCATGATCAGAGATGACAATAGGTTCGATAGAGGAGGATATCAGATTTTGAGAAAGAGATTGAGAAAGAAATATATAATCTAAACGGGAAAGAGAGTTATGAGGAGGAGAGAAAAAGAAAAGTCTAAAGTATCAGGATGGGAGAGTCTCCAAGAGTCAACGAGGTGTGTCTGAGAGATAGTGTTAAGAAAATGTTTATGAGTTTTGTGGGGAGTGAAGCGAACTTGAGATTGGCGGTCAAGGAAGGGATCGACTATTTGATTGCAATCACCTCCTAATATAAAGAGATCATCTCTGAACTGTATACATTTCTGAGTAACCAGAGGCCAAAAAGTACAATCAGGCTGTGTAGAACCATATATATTGAAAACAGTTAAAGGAACTTTATTGATCAACATTTTAACCAACAACCATCTACCCTCTGTATCAGTTTCTTGTGAAATAATCTTACAATTCAAATTCTTATGGCATAATAATATAACACCGTTTTTCTTATTAGTGGTAGGTGAGAATAAAACTGAACCCACCCAACCTCTTTTTAATTTTAACGCCTCAGTATCTGTAAGATGGGTCTCCTGTAAAAGAGCTAAATCCGGGTTATAAGATGCCAAATGAGAGAGTATTCTCTGTCTTTTAATCGGATTAACAAAACCTTTCACATTCCAGGAGATAACTCTGAATGTAAAAACATTGAACGGACATAAAATACAAAATATGCATCATCAAAGGCATGAAAGATAAGAAAGGGAGGGAAAGAAGATAACCAATAGGAAAATGGAAAGTGTAAGACCAAAGAGGGAGAAAGAGGATTAGAAACAATAGGAAGGGGGAAAGGAAGGAAGGAGGGAAGAAGAATAAAAGAAGACAGCACATGTCAAAACGACGACTGTAATACGTACCTTAAGGAACAAGAGACAAAAACGAGATGCGGCAAGGGACAACGGAAACAGCACACCCAACAGGGAGCAACAAACCACACCAGGACATCTATACAATAAACTCGATCAGGAGCGGGAGTATGAGATAGGGATAAAAACTAGTGATTACGGTGAACCTGTAAATATAATAAAAGATATATATAAGAAAAAGGGGAACAAATAATGAAATTAATTAAGCCATGACGGACCAAAAATAGAGTAAGAAGAAGAGGAAGTAAAAGTAGGAATATTTAGGAAAGCGATAAAACAAATAAAGAAAGATGGTGATGGACAGAAAGAATAATAGTATGAATAGCAAGGGGAGCAGGTAGTATAGCAAAGTGTTTAATAATCACAGAAATAAGAATAGAGAATATGAGAGAGAGTAGGATAAAGCCAACAATGTACCTGTAAAGGAAATAGATGTTAATATATAGTATCAGTAGGAGAGAGGAGGAGGCAATAAAGAATTAGAATAACAACTTCAATATAATATCACAATGAGAAAAATATAAAAGTCAAGATCCAGAGGAAGAAGGGGTAGTTTCCATTGATGCAGAAGATTGGGATTGGATGAATCTGCGGAGATCAGCTGGGTCTTCAAACGTGGAAGTTTTGTTAAGGAAGGTAACTTTAAATAGACAGGGATGAAACAAACCATATCTTGCACCCAAGGAGCGGAGAGCAGGGCGAAGGTCCAGAAATTCCTTTCGACGTTTGGCAGTCACTGAAGAAAGATCCTGGGAAATGAACACCTTGGTGCCGTGCCAGGATAGGTTCTTTTGGCTTTAGCAGCATTAAGAACCAACAGAAGATCAGTGAATTGTAAAAATAAGATAATTATTCCACGAGGGTTGGAAGGGGCAGATGAGGAAGAAAGACGAGGACCCAGTCTATGAGCTCGTTGTAGGTTCAGTTTGGTGGTAGTAGGGAGGCCCAGAAACTGCGGTAGAAAAGATGCAAAGTACGTAACTGGGTCATCACCTTCAAGGCCCTCTGGAAGGCCATAAATGCGTAAGTTATTGCGACGGTTCCTATTTTCCAAATCCTCAGTCGCCCTCTTCAGATGTAAAATTTCCTTCTCCAGCGAGGATATTTTAGAAGATGAGGCCTGTACTTCAGTAAGATGATGTTCCACCACAGTCATACGGGACTCCATAGAAGACCATTTATCGTCCAACGATTGTAAACGACATGTTGTTTCCTCCATAAAAGGACGGAGAGCGCGTAACTCCTCCCAGACAATGTCCAATGACACCGGAGAAGAAGATTTAGGTGGTGAAGGAGGATCTTGCTTAAGCCTCTTGCCGGTGGTTGAAGATAACGATGCTTTAGATGCCATACTGATGGAGTTTTTTGTGAGAGTAGAGCAAGTCTCCTGAGACGAAAGTCCAGATAAACAAGAGAATTTATTGAAAGTAGAAACGTTGGCTCCAAAAGAGTTAGGATCATGCACTTCCACTGTTCTTGTGTAATGTAGTAAACGTCTACTCCTGCCCATGAAGTGGGGTAAGGAGAACGCCAAAAAATGGTGACGTTACACAGGAGAGACAGTACTTCAAAGGAGACACCCAAATCGGCGAAAAGCAGTTTCCCCGGATAATGATAGTCAGGTAGTCAGGTAGGGGGAAAATGCATAACATTTGTAGAAATGTCAAGAAAAAGGGGCGTTAATGGAGGAAAAGTGAGGAGAAATCCCGCATAAAGTAGAAACAAAATGGCGGCCGTTGATAATACAAAACAGTCACCTGTATAAAATTATTTCAGCAAATTATTGACCATCTCTGTAAAAGGCATCCCTGGAAAGCGCCAACCTTCCGATTTAAGATTATGCCATTTTGGTGGTAAAACGAGCAGTGAAACCGCTCCGAAAATGCGGCAAAAGTCCGGTGGGAAACGGAGCTCCGACGCTAGGCGGCCATTTTAGGTCGCGGTGCGCGCGTCATCCAAGGCTGCTTATTTTTAATGTCATTTTTTGAGAGTAAAGATTTGCTTTATTTGAGTATTGAGTCAGATACAAAATTGGGATTAATGTATATAACATTTTAGTATATAACATTTTTAATGTATTTAACGTATTTACTAGCAATTTTTCCTTCACTGTAAAGTAGTGTGGTAGTGATTACGCTTGTGTTGAATGATAACAGTCAGTAGAGGTTTTAGTACAGGAATGTAACTTGAAATAGCAAGGGTAGATTTCTGAATGTTGTATTAATACTGTGCTCTATAATCAAAAGCCAAGTATTAAGAAGGTTCTGTTCAGTAATGGTGCAGGACAAGGAAGGGATAAACTGCTTTTGATAGTTAAACTTAGATGCTTGTATATCATTCTGACCCAGAATAATGATCTCATAATATGCTATAGCAGGAAGATTCTAAGCAATTTATAAAGAGATAGTAAGACAATCTGTTATTTAAATTGTGTGCAGTCACAGTGTACATTATTTAGTTAGACTATTGTAACATGGAAAAGCTTTTGTTTAGGTTACCATGTCTTCTACAGTTAAAAAAATCACTGATTATAATAGTACTATAATAGTGAGGTTGATGGTGTGTAATATAAGTCCACGTTGATGCATTGTCCCCTCTCCTTTGTCTTTCACCCTCCCATTCCATTGCACGTCAATCTATGATTTAATCTCTCCTTTCCTCTCCTCTCCTCTCCTCTCCCCTCCCCTTCCCTCCCCTCTGCTCCATTCTGCCTTAATGTGATCTGATATTTGTCTTATTATATACCCTTTTAGCAACCTTAGAATTTCAAAATATTGACAAAAGAAAAACCAGTAAGGTTCCAAAATTATGCGTTGAAGTATGTATCCAAGCTTTTCATGCTGGTTCATTGTGCTATATTTGAAGGATTGTAACTTCTGGACTGTAAGTTACAAAACCATCTCTAGGATAAAATCAGTTTAATGCCTTCTGCATTTTACAGACAAAGTAAAGTCAAAGACAATCTCAAGTAACTCACCCCTCATTTTAATATTTAATATATTCAATTGAATACTTATCAGTGAACTGTGTCACCAATCTAGCATTTAAGGGACCAAACAGCATGTTACTAAAACGACACTATAATTTGGTGTCACCTGCAAGCCAACCTGCATATTCCACATCTAGAGCAAGCTTTATATCCCTTTTATACATTCTGAAAAGCCAAAACCATGTCAACCCATCCCAATCCATTCGGAACCCCTGTCACATACTTGCTGAAAAGTAGGCACTAACCAGACTCTCCGAAACAGTGAAAATCGTCTTCAGAAACATAACCAAAATATACATTCCACAAGTGTTGTACACTCTAAAACACTTTGGGACACAGTTTTTACATGTCAGTGAGTAGAAACAACACTTAAACATAGGTAAATACACAAATACAGTAGAGGAACATTTAAGCAGAAACAGACTAACAAACACTTGATCCGTGCAGAGTTAGGAAACTGTCAACTTTGTAGGGACATTCTTTGGCTCATTTTTCAAAAAGGTGTGCAGTAGTACATTTGAATGCTGTCAGCTCACCACACTAAGATGTGTGACCTATTGAGGAAGTTGTACTATGTGGAAAGTCCTGCTCTTCATCTGAAGAAATTAATAGCACACCATTAGGGAGGATACTTTCTGAAAATAACTAGAATTTCAGAGGAAATTCAAATTCAATTATTTGGACGAGAAAGAGAGAATTAAGGAAATGTAGTCTAAGTATAGGTACCCAAAGAAATATTCACTCCAGATAATGAATTAAATAGGTATGGGCAAAACAAATGCTGAATTCACAGCTACTGCTGCACAAATTCCATACAAGGTATGTTTGTTACTTCTGTACAAACTACATGGTACAGAGTAAAAAGGTAGATATCAACCTCAAGATTAAAGACAGAAAAAAGACAGAGTGGTTTAATCTAGCTCTTTACTTAATAGCTGAGGATCGTTTTGATTTATGTGAAAACCAAGTTGTCACCAAATACTGCATTAGTAAATTGGATGATTATAAAATGCCTGCTAGAGGCATTCATAATCATTTAGAGATCTCGCTCTGATGCCTGATGAACTCCAGCAGTTGGATATTTATGAAAGCATTATCATCCAAACTGTTTCAAGATATAGTTTGCCTGCAGCAAAAAAGTGCAAAAGTACCTTGCAGTAAATTATTGGAAAGTCTGAAAGGAAAAGTAGTTTGTCTTTCACTTGACTTAAGGGAGAATATTTACACTCTTGCTGTGGGCTGCCAAACTGAAGAACCTCTAGTGGTTTTAGTGGATGGTGTGCCAACAAAAGGTAAAAGAAAATTGGCAAGAACTTGTAAGGGTAGATAAGGTAAAAAGGAGCACTACAGCACTTGGAAGCAGAAAACAAGTATTACAAAAACATTTACATTGATGATCATTTATCTGCAGTTGGTGCAGAAGTTTCAAACTCAAAAGATAGTAGTGAGTTTGAGAAGGTAGCTTCTTCTAAAGCTGATGATATCTATGAGCATCATAGTATTCATCCACTACACTCCAGAAATGTCATTGGTGATGCTTTGGAATTATATCAAATGTTGCAAGCAAAAGGTGAGCTAATTGGTGTGTGGGAAAAGAGTTTAAAACCTCTTTATTTTCCATTTTTACTCCCTACAGGAGAAAGTAGTTGTTAAAATGATTGTCTAGTACAGATCCATGCTTCTGAATATAGGTCAACCAGATTACATTCTGATAATCAAAATTTCAGACAGAACACCAAATATCTTCTGTTTAAATGTGAACTTGCTGTTGTGTCAATCAATTAATCAGGGGAATTGTAAGCGCACTACTCACCCGGGAGGGTCTCAAGGCGCTTGGGGGGGGGAGGGGTATGCAGCTTCGTTCAGTCGAAGAGCCAGGTCTTGAGCATCTTCCTGAAGATGCTCAGGGAGGGGGCGCGCCTGATGTCGATCGGGAGCTCGTTCCAGGTCTTGGCCGCGATGTGGGAGAAGGATCTTCCGCCTGTCCTTAAAACAGGCACCTGATTTCTTAACATAAGTGCAAGAGAATTTCTCAAAAAGTATTCATAAAAATGAAATTCTTGAGTGCAACTTCATTAATCTCAAGGCACATCAATGAGGTACAAATGAGTACTGGTTTTGCCTGCATGCTGAGTTAAAGTTCATGTTATGTAATTTAGGTGCTCCTAATTTGTTTTTACTCTCAGTTGTGCAGAGTGTACTTGGGAGGATCTTTGAACCTGGAGAATTGTGTTCAATGGATCTGGAAAATGTCTGTAGGTACTTCAATCACAGTTTTCAATCCATACTTTGCTTCATCTGCAACAAAAATAAATTCTCTACTTGGCCAGGTTGTTTACCACTTTTGGAGGAAGGAATACCAAGGAACAAAAGCCCCACACATTCATATGTTACTATGGGCAAAAAGTGCATAACCATTTAAAGAAGACAGTAACAAATCTGTTTTGCCATTTATTGAACAATATGTAACTTGTGAAATTCCAAATGAGTTTCAGAATAAAAGCCTTATACAGCAAGTGTTGCGATTTCAGTCACACAAAATTGGACAGTATTGTCATCACAGATACAGAGTGAAAAGGAAAACCTACACTGTGTCACTTTGGTTTTCCAAGGCATGTAATTTCAAAAGGGAGAGTAAACATTTTAATTTCTGCAGTCAGATATACTTTGACTGGCAAATCACCAAAAACATATATACATTGAGAAGTGAGGTTTTCAAACTTATCTATGACCACAACCCTTTTATTTTATCTATGTTGAATGCAAATATGGACATTCCATTTGTTGCAAATATTTCCATTGCTGTTGTGCACTATGTAACTTCTTATATAACAAAGTCTAGAACAACAAAAATGAATGAAGCATGGAAAGAGATCTCAGCAGAAACATCTGTATAGCTTCAGCTTGAAGATGCTTTCACATTGGGAGATCAGTTCATAAGAGCCGTGTGATCATATTAATTCTTCTAGTTTATACAGCAAGAGTAATAACATTCTTTGGTTGAGTTTAGGTCTAGCATCAACACGAAAAAAGAGTGTTAAAGTTATTTGCAGAGATACAGTATCTAATTCATGCAGAATCAGATAGTACTGACATAGTTAAAACTATAATTTTGGACACTTATTATCCCAAAAGAAGTGTTCACTTAGAGAATGTGTATCTCTATGAATGAGTTCCGTTCAACACTTACATAAACAATCTTGAAGAAAATGTAAAAGAAGGTAGCTTTGCAGTTTCTGGCTGCAATAGTTATTTAATGAGACACAACAAACCAAGCCTTATCAACTATCAATCAATCAATCAATAAATTCTTTATTCGGCCTGAATTAGCCATAAAAGCACATAAAAAGAAAAACATCCACAAATCATCTCGTATCAAAATTACACTCACAGAAATATCTAAATTAAAATACAGCAAATTTCGCTATTGCTAGCAGATATGGACAGGGCATTTGATTCGTTAAGCTGGGTGTATTTATTCGCATTGCTGCGCATGTTGAACATAGGGCCGCGTTTTCTGTTGTATCTAACCCTGCTGTATACTGATCTGACCGTGTCAGTGCGCGTGGTGGGCTCCGTGTCTTCCACATTCCCTATTGGGCGGGGCACCAGACAGGGGTGTCCGCTTTCCCCTTACTTACCTGGCGATGGAGCCCCTTGCTGCCTGGGTGCGGATGGATGCTCAGGTGACCAGTTTTGAATGGGCACGCGGACTGTCGGATCGTATTGCCTTATACGCCGACGATGTGCTGTTCTTCCTCACTAATCTGGATAGGACGGGACCGCGGCTGCTGCGTATAATGCAGATCTTTGGGGAAACCTCGGGCCTTTACATGAACCCCCGAAAGTCCACTCTTTGGGTCTTGGGTGGGTGGGGGCGAGCTCGGCTCCTGGGCATCCTGTGTGCAGGTGGTGTATGGGGGGATGAAATATCTGGGAGTATTCATATCGGATTCTCCCACCACGTCCTGGGATAGGAACCTGGCGCCTGTATGGGATCGTGTACGGGAGGACATTAAGACCTGGTCTCATATGCCCTTGTCTATATATGGCCGGTCGGCCATTTTCAAGATGGTTTCACTCCCGGGCCTACTATATCAACTGCAAAATCATCCATACCCGATTCCCCCTAGGTGGTTTCGCCAGGTCAACGCAGCCCTGGGTCAGTTTCTCTGGGATGGCGGTGTGGCCAAGGTGGCACTGCGGACCTGCTTTCAATCTACGTATTGTGGGGGGTTGGCGACATCAGATGTATTGTCCTAATATAGGGCCTCGCATCTGCTCGTCCTGAACGAATGGTGGTATGGGGACAGGGTGGACCCGGCATACGCGGTCGAGCGTTGGTGCATGGGGGAATACACCTTGCACACGATTCTTTATTCTGCTCAGTTGAGACGCTCTCTACCGTCGGCTACGCGGACTGTCTTTCAGATCTGGAGGCAGGCGCTACGGAGGATGGGTTGGTGGAACAGGCTGACTCGGGAGACCCCCCTTTGGCATAATGGACGCTTACCACACTTGGCGGCTCTGTCCGGTTTCCGCGACTGGGACAATATTGGGATCTCTACCCTGGGCGACGTCATGCGGGGACATGTCTTGAAATCCTTTCAGGATATACAAAAAGACTTCCAGATGCCGAAAACCCAATTTTTTAAGTATTTACAGTTCCGGCATGCCATTTCCCCTAGCTTGGAAGGGTTGGAGACACTGGCAGAGTTCAGTCCGGTGGAGGCCAAAGTGTTTATGGGAGACCTCCGGGACCACAAGATCTCTAAAATATATCAATCTCTTGTCACGCATTGTTCCCCATCGCTGCAGCATCTGAGGGAGACGTGGGAGGGTGATCTCGGTCCGATTGAGGAGGAAGACTGGACAGAGGCTTTGGCCTCTCCGCGAGGGGCGGCCATCGCAATGAGTCTACGGCTCATCCAGTTCAAATACCTCCACCGGGTATATTATACCAGGGTTAGGTTGTGGAGGGCGGGCTTGGTGGCTTCCCCGGTGTGTCTCCGATGCGAACACGAAGAGGGCACCCTGATACATACTGTCTGGCAAAGCTCCGCATTGGCGCGATTCTGGAGGGGGGTGCTGAGCTGTCTCTCTGAAGTTTTGGGGTGGGACCTTCCCAGCTCACCGAGGCTGGTCCTTCTGCATGTCATGGAAGGGATAGGGGGCAACATCTACAAGCGCCACCTGATGCTTCTGGGATTTACCCTGGCGAAAAGGGAAATTGCTAGGGCCTGGAAGGCGGCAGTGGCACCCTCCGTTTCTGCCTGGAAAAATGGTTTGGATTTTTGTATGGGTCTCGAGACCCCGATCTTTGTCGCCAGGGGGTGCCCCCATAAGCACTTTAAAATCTGGAAGCGCTGGGCAGACTATCGTGGCCTGGAGCTAGAACCAACATTGGCGGACAGCCAACGGGACCCGGTGTGACCCTCTTATACAGATGTCCGGTAGGAAAGTTGCCTCGTAGGGGTGGACACGTTACAATTGTGCAACTGTGATTATTGATATGATATATTGCTCTGGAAGGACGACAGTGCGCTGGATGGTGGGTTAGGGGGGTTACAATGTTAGAGTTAAAGTTTCATTTGTATTGCTCTTCATTTTATTTTGAATGCTCATGAAAATGGTCAAATTTAACTGGTGTTTATTGATGCGGCAGAAGCCTCTGGGGCACAGAGCTCTGCGTTACATGTGAAATTTTGACGAATAAAATTTGTTTAACAAAAAAAAATACAGCATATTTTTAAAGTGCAACCTTAGAGAAGATAAAAATACATTACTAAAAATACATACATACAGCAAAAAACATCTTAAAAAATACTGTACAAAAGAGCGTTGGGGCTTATCCTAATGAAACCTAACAGACAAAAACCTCCAAATAAGGGTCTGCTATGTAAGTAGGGAATAATAGGAGCCTCCTGAAACCATTAATCTAATCAGATTTTAACGAATTTACATGAACAGTACATTTATAAATATAGCTCAATGTCACAGTTAATTTCTCAAGTTAGCAAAATACACCCCTGCTAAAAACCGGGATAAAAAGCAACAGGTTTTCGGCGAATCCAGAAGTTGCAAGTACAGTAAGGCTGGTCTTGCTTGATAAAAATCCAGAGGAGCAAAAAGGGGCGAATATACTTTTATCTTAAGGCTGACCAGTTAGGGCAAATAAAAACAATATGCAAAGGGACATATTTATAAGCCCCTTGCGCCACCGGTGCGTCACTTTTTGTGACGCACCGGCAGCGCCTTTTGCTGCCCCATATTTACAAGGACACGTAAAGCCACCCTGCATGGCTTTTCATGTCTTTGTAAATACAGCCCCTTTTCACGCAGCACTTTGCATGAAAGGGGCATTCCATGGGTGTTGCTGTGTTCCCACGCAACACCCATGGAACCTGACACATTCCCAGATTTACGAGACATGGGAATGCGTCAGAATGCTACGCCTCTCCAGGAGAGGCGTAGGGAAGTACAATGAGGAGAAATGTTTTCATTTCTCCTCGTTTGTTCCTCTTTCTATGCATGCTGTATTATGCAGCACACATAGAAAGAGGAAAGCACCTCTCGTGATTGTTTTTGTGCAGGAAGGTTCGCCTTCCTGCACAAAATCAATCTCCCCGCAATGCCGGTGTAAGGATTCCTGCATCGGCGCATGTCAGCTAATTGTCTGCTAGTGCACAGGGGAGCACACAGATCTTTCATATCGTTGTAGATGTGATGCATCCTTGTGCTTTGAAAGTGACTCAGTGCGGTGCAGCAAAATGGCTTGCGGCACTTCGCTGAATCACTGTCTCGGAAATAAGGCCCAGAATGTCTAGTGCAGAAATCATGTCACTTGTGCAAAAAAGGACAGTCTAATGGCTTATCAACTATCATAAACAAAGTTGTCAGACTGCAGAAAAAAATATATATGGCTCTAGTGCAGCTGTTCAAACCATGGCAAAATGAGGATAAATGTTTAGGCCGGTATGAGTCTTATTATGATGTTTTTAATGCAGGGAAGGATAACATACATTGTCCACTCTATTCTACTTACTTAAAAATACTGAATAATGAAATTCAACATGAGGAGACAATTGCACCTGAGTTCTCAAGGAAATCAAAGTTCAGGCACAAGTAGTCAGAATCCCCTCAGTCAACCAATTGTTGAAAATGAGGTATCCATAGCTGTGAATGAAGTACAAAACTCTATGGTCAGGTCAAAAGTGACTTGATTGATTTCACCTTATAGGACTTATAGTCTTATAGATTTTTAGGGCCATTGCAGCATCTGTTGATCATGGAGTTCTGCATGAGAAATATGAAAGCACCTGCAACCCGTTGAAACCTACACTTCTCTATGTTAGTTGTCAGGCAGGCATGGAGGAAACGTTTCCTTATACACGTGGTTATAGCTTATGTTCACAAAAACAAAAATTGCAGCATTTCATGTATTGTAACAGCACCAGCTGGTTTGGCTGCTCACAATATAAAAGCTATAACTTTGCATCATCTATTGATGTTTCCAGTAGAACTTGCCAAAAAAACTGGAATGCTTGAAGTTATCTGGTGGTGCTTGTCATAAAGTTCATAGAGTTTTTAGAAAACTGAAGGTTCTTATTATCAACAAGGTTAACATGGTTTAAAATTTGATGCTAGCCTTCATTTTTCCGAAAATGCAACAAGTTTGCAGAACAGACCTTGACATACTATTTGGAGGAAAGCCTGTCATAGTGTTTGGTGAACGTCTTCAGCTCACTCCAGCTTAAGGGCAGACAGTTTCCAACAAGGTGTTGCATGAGTAAACACTGCACTCTTTAGGCAGTACTGGAACTATCAATATATGGTTAAATTTGATTATGCCAAATTAACAAAAAATATGAGTAAGAAGTATGGCATAATACTAAAAGACATTAGAATAGGTGTAGTAAGTGTAGAAGCTAAAACAGCACTGAAAGGCATCCATTAGCTGTTATGTTGCAAAACACATTTTCATCTCCATCTGTAATTTACCACTAGGTCAAAAAATAGTGAAGAAACCTGATGAAATAGAAAAGTCAGTTTCAAGCTGATTTAAAAAAAAACTCAGAGTGTCTATAAAAATACAGAATAATTTTAAGTTATAGTTTGAGTATAGAGCAAGTTGTAGTAAGTGGAGTAATGGAAAATGTGATAGATTTTATCACATGTCCCAACATAATGACTTTGAATTAGTTTTGTCAGGTTTGACCACATAGAGGAACCAAAACAAATACATAGATGCAGTGCACGATTCTTGTTAGTGAAAGACCTGAATGTGAGCAGAGAACAATTTCCTCTGTGTTTAGCTTATGCTGTCACCATATACAAATCTGAAGGATTAAGGGCCTGATTATGACTACAGCGGTTCGATGGATTGCCATAACGGTAGAGGCGCAGGCACCGCCGCACCGGCAGTCCGACCGCCCTATTATGAGTTGGGCGGTCAGACCGCTATAGGACCGCTGCTACTGCCGGGGATTCGCGATCCCTGGCAGTCTTGCAGTGGTCTGAGGCCCGCAATATGCTGGTGGTGCCGTTGCGGCACCACCAAACATATTACAAATTTCTTCACAGCCAGAGTTTTCATGGCGGTGAGCCTGGCATGAAAACTGTGGTGGTGAGGAAACTAAGGGGGACCTACAGAGCCCCCTGGGGCCTCAGGACCATGGGGATGCATGCAGGGGGACACATAGATGCCCCCCTGTCTGCATTTATGCCCAGTTCCTGCATGGCATGGACTTAACAGTCTGTGCTGTGCAGGAACTTGCTTTGGCGTTCCCATTGCGGTGCCTTTCTAAGGCTCACTGCCTGGGACCGCCAAAGCACTGCCAGCCAGACCAGGACAAAACTCCTAATCTAACAGGCGATGTCGGTGTGGCAGTGGATCGCTGGCATAGCGGCCCGCTGCCACACTGACAAAGTCGTATTCAGGCCCTAAGTCTGGATGCGGCAATGGTAAACATAAGAAAAAATGTATTTAAGAAAGGGATGTGTTATGTAAAGCTGTGATGTGTCATGTCATTTTCTGGACTGTACCTTCTTGAGTTTGATGAGAAAAAGGTAAATGCAGAGATCTACTGTATCAAAGACTAAAATAGATTAAGAGGTTTGTATGCTCCTTACCTAGGTCAATATTCAATACCCCAAAAATGTGCAATCTCTACAAAAAGAAAATTAGTGTAGATACAAAAGGCATAAACGTAACAAAGGGAGAAAACAGGCTTCCCAGGAATTTCGTATGGTTGTACTAGAAATACTAGAACATACAAATATTCCAATTGATCAATTCTTTGGAATCAGCTATGTCTGAGAACATGAATGTTCAGTGCTTCAGAGAGATTTGTGCATTTAAATATGCCATATTGCAAAATAGTATTTTGATAGCTTATTAAAAAATAACACATTATAGTGTATCTGAAAAATAGGGCAGGTTGGACTGAATGTAAGGACACTTGTCCTATTTTCAAAGAATGGCTGCCAAGAAACCTAAAACATTCATTTCAGTTATTTCTGGAACCAAGGTTCTAGAAAACATAGGACGTAGTATATTAGACACAGTTTCATAGATATTGAATGTGTTCACATACCATCATTCAGCCGGAGAAGGGTGACGACCAGCTTAGGTATGCTACATAAACATTTAGGGCCCGATTACCGGCCTCGGTCGGAGCCATTCCTACGGCATCGTAATTGGCTGTTCGGATTCCTTTCCGACCGACCCATTGTGATGGGGTCTGTCAGAAAGGAATCCGAACCAGATTTCCGATTGGCCTCCGACGGGCTCGGAGTCTGGCATTCGGAAAGCCTCCAGTAATCAATCGGGTGGCTCTTTCCGCCCGAGGGATTACGATGGAAGATTCCAACAGCCTTTCTGTGCTGGCCTTTCCGACACAGAAAGGCTGTGGGAATCTGACTTTGGGGGCGGCCAGAAGGGTCCCCAAGGGTGCAAGGCCTCCGGATGGTGGCCTAGGGTGCCCCCCTGTTGATCCCTGCACCTGGTGGCAGGCACCTTGAGGTGCCTGCCACGGGGTGCGGGGATGAACTGCACCTTAGCTCTTTACAATGAGAGCATGCATTCCGGTCGGAAGGCATGCTTCCATAGTAAAGAATAGGAATGTCGGACGGACTCAGGTCCGTCCGACATCGTAATTGGGCCCTTAGTCTTTTGTACTAGTTTAGAGCAGTACCTACATATATTTAGGACTTATTTTGTGTTTCTGTACTTCGAATTTGAGCAGTTTTACTAAAACTAATTTGTACAAATTTTATGGGGTTTTTTAATCCTAAAGATTTTTCCCCATTAATCCATGATGTCAAAAATATCTTTGAAATGTATGAAGTGCTGCAGGTCTACAGTTAGTCATAAGTGATGAAAAAGTACACAAGGTGACATTGCAATCACTGAGAACAAAAAATCTTTACATAGTTGGTTTGACCCTAAAGTGTGTGATCTTTTCAGGAATTTTGCGCACAAATTCAATTGTTTCTCATCTACAAAATAACAATATATGTTAAAAATATGTAAAAGCAACATTTTCTATGCCTGTTTACAGCTCTTACGTTTTATGCATAAAGCAAGAAATTGTAGCAACGTTTTGCATACTACAAGAAATAAATAATTATTTTATGAGCACTGAAATCAGTGTTTTAAAGTTATACTCAAAATTGTTTAATATTTGTCAAAAGATTCCTTTTAAAATGGATGATAAGGAAATAATGGCAAGGTTCAAGAAGAATGTCTATGAGATGTCTTCGGAGAGGTTTCTATCTGGTAGTCTGCAAATGATGCATGAAAAAAAGTCAGAAGCCTGTTGCAAAGCAATTTATAATTTGAACAGGATGCTGTAAATAGTATGCATTATATATCATAACAATATGCTCGCAGGTGACAACAGAAGCAGTTCTAACTATGTTTGAAAGGTGATATTTTGTGGTCTAATCACTCTCACATCTTGACTTTCATGAGGTCTTTGTTGAAACGTATGCATGGCTACTGGGTAAAACCTGTGCCCAGATGTACGACTGTCTGCACCCTCCGTAGCACCACCACTGACAAACATATTGGTTTGCAGTGTTTCCACTGCTGCAGTGATTTGTTGAAGGCCCCGAGCACCATCCCCACTATAGTGGCCCATCTCCACCTGTAGCCCCAGGATGCGCTTGGTGTGTTGGGTCGTCGCATGGGCAAGCCTCCCAAAGGCCCTGCTCTAAGTGTCCAATTTGTGGCCCCTGCTGCGCTCCATGCGCCTGTGCTGCACCCTTTCTTCCGCCAATTCTTTGGCTAGATCGGCAATGGTACCTGTGAGGGCATCAAATTTAGCTTCCAGACGGCACTGGTTTTCAGTCAAAGTCAAAGTCAAAGTCAAAAACATGCTTTATTCGGCAACTGAAAGCCATAAAAGCCAACATGTTAAAAAGGCAAACATTTCATCAACATAGATTAAAGTTTTAAAAACCTTGGTCACTTAAAATACAAGCATCCGTTATGTCAACAAAAAGTACAAGTTTCAAGTTTTTAAGATTACACAGAAATACATTTTGTAAAGTGCAAAGTGTTAAAGGCCAAGTATAAGGGAAAAATATCGAAAAGTGCATATACAAACATAATGTAGGCCCTGGGCCCGGCTGGCTATTATAAAAACAACTTTTTCCTATGCCTGGTGGCTCCTGTTAAAAAACTCGCAACTCCGAAACAGACCATGGGAGAGGATAACATTTGAAGATACAATAGGGCAGGCCTAACTTGGGTAAAATGGCGACCTCTGAGCAGCGGGAGTTTATACCTTTTACGAAGTGAGTGATAAAAGAAAATAAAGTGTAAGGTATCTTGCTCTGAAAAGTTGTCGCAGGGGCAGGGTTTTAGGGTACCAGGTTTTGTAAAGCCTTGGGGAACCGCCAAGGGACCAAAAGCAGCCGAAATCTGGTCAATACGAAGCAGTGAAAAGCATTGTTAACAACAAGTAAATATGGTTGGACTTGCTTGCTCAGGGAAAGTGTAACATACCTTCTCACCGTGGGTTTTGCCAACTCATTTTCTTCCCTGTGCCCTTGGCGTTTATCCAGGAACTGTTGTTTAATAAATCTGACTGCGGGTTTACCCAAGGGTTTAGGGCTCAGGTACAAGTCAGGGCAACCGAGCCACTTTGTCAGATCCATTACATATTTTAGCCAGGGAATGTGCTTTGCTCCCTCCAATGCTGCACAGTCAGTAATTATAAGCTGGTTTAAGTTGGTGGTGGGACAGGCATATATTCTCAGCCAGCGCAGCAAAGGGGCTACCGCTATCAGATCCGAAATGTATCCCACACCTAGTTCTTCGTGTAATATAAAAGCCGGGATAGTGGGCGGGACAGCCAAAAGCTTACGCAAGAACTTGTTCTCTGCCCCCTGGATATCCTTTCCGTCCTTGTAGCCCCAGACATCACATCCATAGGTTGCCATGGGGATGCACTTTTCGTTATAGATCTTCAGCAGGGCAGAAAAGGGTTTTGACCCTAGTTAGGGTATTCATTTTTTGTGTGGTTTGGGCACGCCAAGACAAATACTCATCAAAAAGTACCCCTAAATAAGGGAAAGTCAGGACTTTAGTTAATTCAGCCCCCTTACAGTAAAATTTGGCCTTTGAGGCCTTTCGGGGGCCTATGGACATAGTATGTGAAATGTAAGTAAGTAAGTAAGTCAGTTTTTATATAGCGCAGCTACTCACCCTTACGGGTCTCAAGGCGCTGGGGGCCGTCGTGGAAATTAAGTGAGCTATTGCCCAGAGTCACATGGTGCTGAGCTGAGCTGCCGCCGGAGATCGAACCGTGAACCCTGTGCTCCGAAGTCAGCTGCCCTGGCCGCTGCACCACACCTCTCCTATGTGATTTTGTAAAATTAGTGGTCAGGTCTAGGGAATCCATAAAAGCCATAAAACCATCTAAAAGTAATTGGAGGCCCATGGCGGTTCTGGCAAGCAGAACCGCATCGTCTGCGTAAAGGAGTGCAGGTATCATCTTGGCACCAACCCTGGGGATATCTTTACATCTTGAGATTAAAAAATCCCCTAACTTATTAATGTACAGCGTGAACAGCAGGGGGGCCAAGATGCAACCCTGTCGGACCCCTCTCTTCACAGCCCAGGTATCCGTCAGACCGCCATCCCTATTGTATCTTACATGGGCAGTACGTAAAAAGGCCACCAACTCCGCATCAAGGCCCATATTACTTAAAATCAGCCATAACTTGGACCTATTTACACAATCAAAGGCTTGAGTCAGATCCATAAAAGCCAGGTGTAAAATTCCCCTCTTGGCAAGGGTATATTTCCCGATCACTAGATGTAAATTAAGACATTGATCCAAAGTCCCTTTTCCCTGCCTAAAACCGTACTGTAAATCAGAGATGACATTAAAATGGTCGAGCCATGCCGTTATACGTTCCAATATCACTTTGCCCATAATTTTAGCAGCAGAATCTAAAAGCGAGATCGGTCTGTAGCATGCCGGATCATCCCTTGCTCCTTTTTTAAAAATGGGGATAATGACTGCCATTGCCCATGAAGGTGTGAAACCACATGAGCACGCTGCATTAAAAACATGAGTTAAAATCTTGGCCCAAACCTTGGGATCAGCCTTGTAAAGATCTGCCGGTACCCCATCGGGGCCGGGAGCCTTACCCCCAGACGTAGAGGTGATTGCCTTATGGACCTCATCTATACTGAATTGGAGAGGTACACTGGGTGGCCCACCGTCTGTGTGAGCCTCGGATTCTCCTGCGTTAGTAGCGCTAAAAATATGTCCAAAGTGCTGTAGCCACTGGTCAGCCGGGATTATGCAGTCTATGTTGGAATTTGGCATATCTGAAAAAAAGGGGCTATTAACCACCGACCAGAATTTGGAACTATCAGCCAGTACACTTGCTTGCCCTAGGGCCTCCCAGGCCTGCTCTCGTATCGTCTTCTTCCTCTCCTGCACAGCAAGTTTGTAAGCCTTTCTTCTGCTCCTGACCAGCACCTCATCCCTTGGGTTAAGCTTAAGGGCCTGCAGAAGTTCCCTATGGGTCGCGGAGCAGGTCCCATCAAACCAGCTCTTAGCCTTGGGGCAACTTGCTCTGCTCACGACAGTTAGGTTGGATGATATCTGCTTAGTGATTTTTTCAAAGGCCTCTAAGGTGACTCTACCTTGCGTAGTGGGGTCCATGCATGCTTGGACCTCTGTGGCACAAACAGCATATAGATTGTCCAGAAAACATTCCGGGACAATCCTTTCCCACTTCAGCCTGCGAGCTTGATCTTTGGTACTAATGCTTTTGTGTGTAACGCAGGTGGTCATCTCCCCTGTTAAGATGGCGGCGAGGGATAACATGAGTGTGAGGGGATTATGATCACTAAGGCCAGACCAGGAACAACTAAAGTGCTCTACAACCACGACTAGTGGCGCAGACAGCAATATGTAATCAATGGTGCTGGGCCTTCCATTGCCTACATGGGTGGGGACCGGAGCCAGTGTGTTTGTTTGCTGTAGGCAGTGTAGATTATACGTTGAAAGTAAACCTTCTTTGAGTGTATCTGATGATGTGTGCTCAAAATGGTTAAGTGATTGAGGAAAGTCTCCCTGCTCCAACGTTAAAACACAGTTAGAAAGCACTGATGGATGTTAAAATCCCCTAAGATTATCAGGTCGTAATGGCCTGATTTAGCTTCCTCATAACATTCCAGGAGTTCATCTAGAGCTAGGAGGTGTTCTAACTAGTGGCTTATGGTAAAGGAGTTGTAGAAATTAACCACTAGTATGGTAGGGAGGTTCTTGAAAGACAACTCTACTGCTAGCACATGGGATGATCGGCATTCAATCAATCTAGATTTACAAGAAAGTTTTAATGAAAACATTAAAAGCAGACCTCTTCTAGCTCTTCCCATATTTGAAGGTGTAGCGTGTTTGCAAAATGAAACGAAACCATCTAAATAAAAACAATCATTGGCCTCCCACGTTTCTTGTATGGCAATAATATGGTGCGTTAAAAGGACATTTCCCCAAAGTATATTGCCCCTTTTGGATCGAAGTCCCGCTATATTCCAGGAAAGGACCTTGACATTTTGGGTAACTGTAGAGGTTAATGTGACAGGGGAACCAGGAGATTTAACACTCGTTTGGCAGGGCATAGGGGCTGGTAAGGTTACGATAATGGGAGCCTTGGGTGGAGATTTGTTGCCCTGGGTCTTTTCTTCCTCCGTCCTTAGGCAATCATTTTCATTCAGGCCCTGAAGCTTGGCTAGGGGTTGAAAGCGGTTACTCATGGGTAGCTTTGTATCTATGCTACTTATGTGTCCGGCCCTGGCTGGGTTTGAGGGTAACAGCCATTGAGGGGTGACCGGCGACTGCTTAGGAGGATAAAAAAATTGTAAGGGAGCAATTCTGACTGTGGTGGTAGAACTGTTCTTATAAACACTGCCCACTAGCAACTTGGCCTGCGCGGAATGCTTACAATTTACGACTATACAATCCCCCAATACACTTTTTTTGTCCGATAACCAATCCATCCCACTCTTCTTGCCATAATTATGTCAGAAGCTATATTCTGGCCATTTGCCACATTCTTGCTACACCAATGGGTAACTTTATGTATGAGGTCCAGGGAGGTTTCCTTAGAACCTTGAGAAGATGAGGGAACCCCTAGTAAAACTGCAACAAGGGGAGCAGATGAGGGTGGCAGGTCGAGGATACAATTATTCACGTCCTATGACATGGCAAAATGTGACCGGGAACTTGACTGTAATAGATTATCCTTGAGTAATGAGGGCTTGCCCATCTGAGCAACCTGAGCTATCTGTGCCGCATGGATTGGCTCACCGGGCATGCTATTGAGACTGGGGCTGCTGGACGCTTCCTCAGTATCTTTAAAGCCTAATCCCTGAGAAATTTGATTCGAGTTCTCAGGCACAGAGCAAAAAGCACCCCCCCTCCCACACGCCGGTTTTGGTACTATAGGGTATTTATTGCACATGGGAACAAAAGCATTAACTCTCTTCTCAACCCCTTCCAACTATGAAATTAGCGGTGCTAAGAGAGCTTTGGTCATTTTTTCCAGTCTTACAAAAAGAGAGTCCAACAAATGTTCGAGATTAAGACTGGCTGATGCTGGAGGTTTGGGCCGTGGAGACTTCTTCGTGGCCCTATTGCAGCCTACTCGCTTCCTCTTGGTGGGTGGAGAAATCAAAACTAAATCATTTCCCACTTTTGGTTTGAGTATTAAAGTTTTTGGAAGTGTTGCTGACTCATCGGGGGGGCCACCACAGGTATAGTTACCGATGTGACAGAGCTTAGATATCCCTCTGGCATTCCCACAATGTCCCCTTTCATTGCCTGTGCTTCACCATTCAAGTCCACAATAGGGTCCAGGGTGAGTTTCTCTGCCTCCAAAGAGAGCCTTCTCTCATTCAGGGCTATCTCCTGCTTTATCACATGTGCTGCCCTTGTTAAAAATGAATCAATGGTGGCTACGGTACTGCCGCCCGAGGGCCCCCCTTGCACAGCAGTCAACTTCCTTTTACCCATGTTATAAACACCAAATTAACCAGCCTTGTGTAATGCTCGGTATAAACTAAAATGGGCAGCCAGGGGAGTATCTGACACACTCTACAAGGAATTGCTTATAAAGTGCCTTATAGATGAGAAGGCTTCCACGGCTTCGGTCTCCAAAGTCAGCAAACCATCAAGACCCAAAAGAAACTACCAAGCTACCTGGTCCAGCCCAGCCTCTTCCAGCCGCCGACGGGCGCAGATGGGCCTGCCCTTGGCACTGGCTTCGTCCAGGCACGGCCCGCGTGTGTCCCATGCTGCGGGAAGCCCTCAGTGATTTTATGCGCCTCCGGGCGCTCACGAAGCTGTCGGCGCCTCCCAGGCGCAGGGTCTCTTGGGGGCTGTGGTCCCCCGATACTGGCCGCAACAACAGAACACTGCTTCTTGGGCTCCTGCGCTGCGGGAAGCCCTCTGTGATTTTATGCGCCACCGGGCGCTCACAAAGCTGTCGGCGCCTCCCAGGCACAGGATCTCTTGGGGGCTGTGGTCCCCCGATACTGGCCGCAACAACAGAACACTGCTTCTTGGGCTCCCATTTTGTCAGTGATGTTGCGGAAGCCCTGTGTCAGCTTCAGATTCATTTGCCTCTGTTGCAGGCGCTGTATCCTCAACATCGCCTGTTCCAGGCCTCCAAACAAGACCTGACTGGGTGCTCCCGCAGGGGGCTGACTTTGCAAACGCCGTATGGACTGGTTGGTTGGTCGCACTAGCTGCTCCCTGGTGGCAGGAGAGCGTCTGGATGGAGCTGACTGCCTGAGGCTGGTGTCACACTGGCTGTAGCCTGGGATGTGGTTGCTGTAGCTGTGGCTGGGACTTCTGGGCAACTTGGCCCACTTGACCTCCCCATCCTGCCCTTCCTCCATCTGGGCCTGATCCAGGCTTCCCTCTGTGTCCTCGGCACTGTGCTCTCCTCTCAGTGGTGTGTCTATGTGGCAAAAGATGGAAGAATAAAATAAAATATGTGAGTCATTATCTCAGTGGTGTTGCAATGTTTATCAGCTCAAGTCATTCCTTAACTACACTGCATACGTCACTGACTACATCTCCCATGATGCACCTTTTAGGTCGATTGTTTTGTGGCAATGGATTTTTGGGTGTGGATGATTAGTATGCATGCGCAGAACAGGCTTTAGTGGTGATTTAAACATTTCTAAAACATTTCACACTTACCAGGGTTTGGTGCTAGCTGTGATGTGTCAAGGGTCCCAAATCCTACAACAGCCGCCCTCTCCAGGGTACTCTCCACCATGGCCTCAGCTGCAAATGGTACTGATGCAGTGGATGGCCCTCCTCCTGTCCCTTGTGCCTCTTGCAGATGTGCTGCCACCCTCTCCTTGGCCCTGGAGCGCAGGTCGTACCAGCGCTTCTTAATGTCATCCAGGGACCTGTGTGCCACACCCAGGGCATTGATGCGCTGCTGCATTCCAAGGCAGATCTTTCTTTTGTCCGCCTCTGGAACACTGTGTGAGACCCTCCCAAATAGCTCCTCATGATGATTGCAGCATTCTTCGATGACTATGTCGAGCTGCTTCTCCGAGAATTTGAGCTTCCTCAGCCGCTCCTTGCCACCTTTGTCACTGGCCTTGCTGCTCATGGTTTCAGTGACAGCCAAACAGCAGTGTTGAACTGTGCTGCTGCACCTGACCATGTGCTAGTGATTCTGCTCAGGACTATCCTTGGACACCACTTCCTGTTTTGGGGTCCTTCAGCTCAATCAGGAAGTGTTTTCCATGTTTTTTTCTCAATCAAAATTTGCGTGCCCAATATGGGCTTGTTTTTACCGCACTCGCTATTTGCATATGCAAAAAGGGCTTTTCCGAGGAGTGCGCTATTTGCGAGCATTTACCGACTTGCATATAGCCGCGACCCAAAATAGCGATGCGAGTCATTAGCGACATCATGGGTTCTCTTTTGTTCGTAGGTATCATTTAGCAACTTTCAAATTGCGAGTCGCATTTTGACGCAATTTGCGTGACGCTATTTTTACCGGTCGTACATCTGGCTCCTGGTCTTTTGTTATGTACCCTCACATTTTACCTGATTTATAATACCATAAAAGCCCAATTAACACATGATGTAGCACCAGACATAGAAACGGTTAAGCATTTATAGTTTATTTGGTCACAGTATTTTGTACTTCATGAGCATTCATTGAGTAAAAAAGGTATGCTAAATATGACATAGATACATTTGAACTTTATTACAAAGGTGTGTGCATGATACTATGGAGTCTGATTAGGCACCAATGATACAGAATCGGAAATTAACACCATGTCACAGTGTATATGTTCTTACCTGTTATCTCCCAGTCATGCAATACACTGTAGCAACTAAGTTTGCTGTGCTGTGTTGTGTGAGAAGTTAATTCATATGCCCCATAGTCTCTGGCAACAGATTAAAATACTGATACTCACATGTACTAACACTTGCTGCCAGGTTTGTGTTATTTTTCAAAAACATATCCAACACAATGTTCTGTGCCGGAATTGACTTGTCAATGGAAATCACAATTTACATTTCAAAGTTGATAAAAGTTCTGTAAAGTACTGCTATCTGGTACTTTGCGATGCTTTGCTCTATAAAAGCATTCCATAGGTGGTTCATGGGTGCTTACATTCAGCCACCCTTGGTTTTTCAAGCAAATCCTTATGTACGGACATGTATATACAGGGGTTTGACCCAAAATGTTACACCCCCTCAAGGTAAGCAAGACAAGGAGAAAGGCTTTAATTTCGCCATACATTTCCAAAATCGCATGTGTGCTGCGTCCTACCGTATACAAACAAAGTGAGAAAGTGGTAGAGCATCGTTTTTATACTAGGATGGTCCCCTCTCAGTACAAACACATATGCTTAACAGAACGTACACACTGTTGCACTATGGTGCAAGGATATCTGGGGTGGCGCATTGCAGTCAAAACTGCGCTTCTGCTGGGGGAGTAAAAGAGCATTGTATTGTTCAAGATATGGTGTTTTTCTTTCATCTCGACTGTGACAGAACATAGTGCGCATGTTTCCATGATATACCACGTTTCGCCAAACAGTACTAAATTTCCTCCTCAAACAGTTAGCCACAGACCAGACAAATAACAATTTAGGGGCCGATTCCGATTCAGGCCGGAAATCTCCCCGACCGAGCCGGACCCGGAGAGATTTCCGACCGAATCGGACCCTAGCAGTCCGACCGAACGAGTACGATGCGCACGTATGCTATCGGACTCGATTCGGTCGGACTCCCATTGAAGTCAATGGGAGCCAGTCGTACGACGCGTACACGGGCTCCCATTGACTCAATGGGCACGACGTGAACAAGGGCGCCCCTACAGCGTGTTCGCGTCGATGCGGGTCGCACCCTGCATGCACGTGTAGGGGGGACCCACGGACGCACGTACGACTCAGTCGGGAAATAGGGCTCCGAATCGGATCCGGTTAAGCCGAATCCGATTCGGTGCCCTACCGGCCGAGATCGGAATCGGCCCCTTAATGTTGAAAAACATGCAAAATTGGTCCCTTTATTCCAATGTCCATGTTTTATTCCTCATTCTGAGGAAAACAATTTGTAATTTCCATAATCTCACGGTGAAATAGTGGCCTTTATTGTAAATTCCAGTACCAGTATCTTCCTGCTGAGATTACAGGGAACCTGCGACGGAGCCCAATGGAAAAACAGGTGGATACATAAGTGCCTAAATTATTTTTTAACTATGCGTATACAATACAACTCAATGGGTATTTTTACACTCAATAAATAGATTGAAAAAATAAAGTAATGTAACTCAGAGGGTTAATGAGCCAGATGCAGAGGTATGCTTCTACCTGTTTGGAATCTGAAGATGACACATTCCAATCCCAGTAATATAGTTCATGGGCCAAAAAACTGATGATATCACAAAGAGATCTTGTGGGTCATTCCTTTCCTCCTATGTTTTCACAACAGTAAAGTCACAAATTCCCTCTCGTTTCCATCACTTAATCCAACCTACTCCTCCCAAGTGACAGTTAGCCGCTGCCATTTAATTTGGTTTTGTGTGTTATAAAAGTCATAGATACCCTGAAAACATGATATTAAATTGTATCTTAACTCGTTCAACTTAAAAAAAAATATGTTCCACTTTGTAGCAGATCACACTACTCTTGGCAGTATTATGTTTGGTGAACTGAAGTCTTCTCACCTATTGCAAAATAAACACACTAAGCTTAAAAAGTCTTCTGCGATATTCCAACAATGCTGTGTAAATGTATAGTATGTGTTACTTCTTGTATTCTTGATGATCACAGGTTACACATTTTTTCATAAAAAGAGATTGTATGCAATGCCGCTCCCACAGAAAAAAGATTTGCTGCTTACCTAGTTTAAAATTCAGCAAACAAATCTACAAGTGTCTGTATGGGTAGCTGTATTGGGTATCACTTTTGAAGTTATGACTAACCTCTTCTCATGATTTAAGCTGCATACATTTGCTACATGTTTTCAATTATTGTTTTGAAATTGTAAATCAATTATTATATTTTGTTATGTAGACCCTGCTTACAACCCATGTTTATCTCACTATTGAGGTTCGCCAGCAACTATCTGCCATTTACTGGTCCAAAAGCCATGTTGTTAGAACATTCATGAATTTCAAGTGGTCCAGTTTGGCATGATGGCCAATAAAAAACATGTGTATTAGCCTGTGGCTTGAACCTTGAAAGGTGTCATCAAGCAATAAGAGGCTAGATTGAGAAGCTTGCTTGTGGCTGATGAGAGATGGTGACTAGGAATGTTCTTAAATAAATTTGATCTCATGCACAGAAGCCCACTGGTATCACTGTGTATGTGGATTATCCAGAGGTATTTAGAATCAATACATTCATGCAGCCATTAGCAGTGGAGAGCAAACGTCAGGGATGATAAGGGCATATTAAAGTATTTGGAGCAGATTTCTGGCTGCCAGATTCTTGATGTGCTGGAAGTATTAGATGCTATAGGCTTGAACACCAATGTACTCTGTGTTGTGATGTGATGTGGTGTGAGTAAGGAACAAAAGATTAAATGGGGCATTGGGGACAGAGATGGAAGACTGAGCCTTGACAATAGCGTCAATTAGTGGGCTAAAATATAGATTTGAGTGACCAAAGGCCAAGTTATGAACCATGTGGGAATGATACATTGGCTTATGGAAGAGAAGGGGAACATCCATTTTGCTGACCAAGAGGTCACGCCAAAATAGATGTTCAAGAGAATCTACAGCTCAAGTTAAGCTTGATAAAAGTTCTCAGACACCCATCAGCAAGGGGAGAGTAAATGTTGGACTGTGGACCGGGTTCCTTCTTCCACATGCTCAAGATACTTTAAGAATCTCATTTCGTGTTTATCAAGCAAAATATCCAGGTAGCTCAGATAATAGCTTAAGAGAAGGGATTGCATTTCTTTGCCCTGTGAAATGCCCCACTGGTTTGGACGAGGACTCAGTTGATGATAAAAAAAACACTTATTGAACAACCAGTTTAGAACTACTGCTTGTTCCAAGAGGAGTTGGTGCAGATTTTAATTCAGTTAGAAGATATAGAAAAATTATAATTAAACACAGACAACATTCACCTCTATCCATAGGTTACCTAATGCTGAAAGAATTGGACATTTGTCCTGTAATGACTCAAAAATTCTGAATTTCTTAGTGAAAAGCTGTAATCGGGCTGTCGTGCATCCTAGTGCTTTCACAAACATTTTTGTGTTATCTAAGTTGTGCTTAGGTGTGCAAAACAGCAATATGGAAGTGTATTTTCCACATTATAAGTCATAGAATTAGGAAGTGAGGAACTTCACCTTCTCAAATGGCACATACTAACTCATAAAATCTGCCAGTATGGGAGATTTTTGTTATTCAAAACTGAGTGGGTCAGGCGGACCAGTCCCATGGATGTGTGCACCATTCAAGTACTTCGAATCAACAAGGTACGAGTATGCCAGTGAATAAAACACAAAAGGCGGTTTTTTTATCCATAAGTCCGGCAGCCAACAACGTTCCACCGGTGGAAAAACACGGAGGGGGCAAGGAAACCGAAGAGGAAAGAGAAAAACGCATTACGAGGAGCCAGACCAAGACAACTTACTCTTAAACATTTCAAGTAAAAAACTCACTTGTGCACAACAGACATTACTCAATAAAGGAACATCGTTTGTTCCAGTTTACAAAAGTAACTTACAAGAAACAGAAGTAGCCATGTTCAAGTTTCTACGGTCTTTGAGACTAAAATATTTTTTTAACGTAGTACAACCTACAATTGATGTTGGAGAACTCAGTGCCGATAAAGAATTCAGAGCTAAGAGTACATTTTGTGCCCCTGTGTCACACAAAACAATCGACGCATTTGAAAGGGTGATACAAACAGAGATAAACAAGATCAACTTCCCAAGTGGCACTCACTGTAACTTTTCGAAAAAAGAGTGGAGTACTTTACAAGGGTTGATGGACAACCAAGATCTTACTTTCCAAAAAGCAGACAAAGGAGGAGCCTTAGTCGTGATGGACACGGTGTTCTATGAAACTAGCGTTAGGAATCATCTGCACGACGAAGAAACATATATGAAATTGGAGCAAGATCCCACAGTTGCTTTTCAAACAATTCTCAGACAAATCCTCGATCATGCAGTACAAATGAAATGGATCACAGAGAAGACATATAAATATTTAGACATCAAATTTCCCCGTCGTCCTCAATTCTATATGCTCCCCAAGGTGCATAAAAAGGTAAAGACACCACCATTTAGGCCTATTGTTTCGGCATGCGGTTCTATATCAGAACCCATTGGAAAATATCTTGATTGGTTTTTACAACCATTGGTGCAAAAATGGGAAACTTACATTAAAGACACTACAGCTTTCTTGAAAATGTTGGAGATGGTAGACACTAAGAATATTGAAGATTGGTGGTTATGTACAGTGGATGTCACCGCTCTGTATACATCCATCCCTCACAATGAAGGCTTAGAAGCTATGGAATGGTGCTTGCTAAGAAATAATGTTGAAAGTGTGAATAACGTATTCCTGCTAGAACTCATGCACTTTGCTTTATATCACAGTTATTTTCAATGGCAGAGTACGTTTTTTGCCCAATGTAATGGAACTTCCATGGGATTTGCGGGGGCTCCGTCCTATGCGAACATTTTCATGTCAAAGTTCGAATTCGATCATGTCTTACAGAATCCGGAATGGCTTGAGGAATTGGTATTATTCAAAAGATATATTGATGATATATTCATCATTTGGAAAGGTGAGAGGAACGCATTACAGGATAACATCACACGTTTGAATGCATGTCATGAACGTATCAAGTTTACTTATCAAATAGAGAAACACAAAATTGCATTTTTGGATGTTTTAGTATCTGTGGATGACAAGATAATTAAAACGAATGTTCATACTAAAGCGACGGATCGGAATAATTGTTTACATTTTAAGAGCTTCCACCAGGAATCTTTAAAGAAACATCTGCCTTTTTCTCAATTTATAAGATTAAAGCGTATCACTTCAAATCCACAAGAGGCGTCAGATACAATCAAGAATCAGGCTACAAAATACATGAAAAGAGGATATCCAAGGAGTATAATCGAAGAATCCATCTCTAAAGTGGGAAAAGTGAACAGAGAATCATTACTTACAGTTAAGGAAGACATCAGAAAGACACCGACTGTTTGTGTTTTGAAATATTCCACTCAAGCAAACAAGATTAAAAATATTATCAAGAGACAGTGGTCATTGATTCAGATGGAACCAGATTTGAAACTTTTGTTTGATGACAAGATCACGTTTGCCTTTCAAAGGTCAAAGAACATTAAAGAATATTTATCCAATAAAAACACCAAAAAGAAAGAGAAACACACGTTCAAAGGCATGCGTAGATGCAAGAACTGTATCCATTGCAATAATGTAATGATAGGGAATGAAATTTATCATCCTACGAAAGGAACTAAGATACCATTACTGCATTCCAGCACATGTGATACGAAGAATGTGGTATACGCTATTAAATGCCCGTGTGGCAAAATTTATGTGGGTCAAACTGAACGTAAGATTAAAATCAGAATGACGGAACATAAGAGTAATATCCGAATGAAGAATATGAAATCAACAGTGGCCACACATTGGCATGAAGCAGGTCATCAAATTGCACAAGTTAAATTCACAATCCTGGAAGCTATTCAGCAGCGTTGTGATATGGATCCACATAAACAATTATTGAGAACAGAATTTTACTGGATTAGAAAATTACACTCCATGCAGCCTTTGGGAATGAATGATCGTGTTGAATTAGCATGTTTTTTATAATGGACTATTTTCATTAATGACTTTTGCGTATAGTTGATATCATGCCATTAGTAATTTTGCATTTAACGTGGAATATGTATGATGTATTTAAGAACTCATTTTATATCACGCATCATAGCAGGAAATGTAAATCGGGTGGATATAGCATCAAGGTTAGTGACACAGAGGGTGGAGCACGATAGATGAACAGCACCAGGTCGAATTTGTACATTAGGATACACATGGGTTTCGGCGTGTAGCCGTTTGAGGACATTGATTGGTTAAATGCACCACATGAAGAGTTCGGACACTGTTACGCAAGGGAGACAACGCTCCCCTATCACGTGATGGGGGAGCGTATGATGATTGGTGTGCAGGTTGGTTGAGAATGGAGTCAACGCTCCCCTATCATGTGACGAGGGAGCGGATGATGATTGGCGTGAACTAGGTTTTTAAATTCAGCGTACACGATAGTGCCGTTGAGACGGCAAGACGCGAAGATCATCAGGCAATCTAGTTGAGCAGAGTATCGAGTGATGGTAACGCTTTGTAGTAAGTATGACGATGCGTAGTATTATGGCGGCATAGCAATAGAGGCGCTTCTGGGGGTTGAGTGTTATGACGGGGAGCGAAGAAATCATGAAAGAAAGATTGGCATCACGCTTGTGTACGAAAAAAGGTTTTGACGACTGGTGAATAGCAGTGTTTAAATTACCATCCTATCATGTTGGCAAGACGCGTAGATCGTCAGGCAATCTAGTTGAGCAGAGTATCGAGTGATGGTAACGCTTTGTAGTAAGTACGACGATGCGTAGTATTATGGCGGCATAGCAATAGAGGCGCTTCTGGGGGTTGAGTGTTATGACGGGGAGCGAAGAAATCATGAAAGAAAGATTGGCATCAGGCTTGTGTACGAAAAAAGATTTTGACGACTGGTGAATAGCAGTGTTTAAATTACCACCCTATCATGTTTGCAATGATTAGTTTTTGATCCATGTTCATTTAACGGTTCTATTAACATTTGATGCTATGTATACAATGATGTTGAGCATGAGTTTGATTATCGATAAAACATATTTAATCATGTTGGTGAGGATTTTGACAAAACAGAGACTGATCTGGTGCTCTTGTATTTTTTCTTTAGACCCCTGAAGAAGGGTCCATGATAGACCCGAAATGCATTGGGTTTATAAAATATTGCGTTACCACAGAATGATGGAATCATGGAAAAAACGTTTGGTGATATTCCAGACAAATGAATAAATTGATGAAGTGATCAAGAAATATTAAGCATCATATTTTTGTTTATATAAAGTTGAATTAAGATGAGAAACATATTGTTTCATTGAAGGTGCACACATCCATGGGACTGGTCCGCCTGACCCACTCAGTTTTGCATTACACAGGGCACTGTCAGACACAGTGCATCGGATGTAGTAGCACACAACGAATGTTGAAGACGTGAGTACTTTTGAGGAGAAAGAGTGCACTGAGAAATAAAACTGTAATTATACTAGATTTTTGTTATTCTCATGTGGGCACTGAAATGTGGGCATTCCAGGCTGGGTGTACCTAAGTGATCATGTGAACACGTAGAAACTTTTAACTTTGTGGTCACGAACAGTTTTAAACCTTGGAAATGCAAGAAACAATACTCCTATCAAAGCGAGAAGTAAGTGCCTTTGAAGAGTACCGAGGGGGGAAGGAACACCCTATACTCTTTAGGGGTGAAGGAAATTGGCTACTATACAATGAAAATATTTCCCTTTGGACAAAAACAATTACAAAACTGTTTGTGCATTGTACATTTCTACAGCATCAACTGGTGTATAGTTCTCCACCAGGGTGATATTCTGCATGAATGTATTTTGCAAATTGGATTACTCCTGAAATCTACATGTGTCCTGCAATCTCAGAACTAGTTCTTGGACTTTTTTGTGAATTCCATAAAAGTCAGACATGTACTCAAAATGTAGATGTAAACCTTCTGGGAAGCAATCTAAATACTCAGATGTCTGCAAATGTAGCAAAATCAATAAGCACTTGAGCAGTTTATCATTGTGCATTATTTTACATGAGTTTGATAAAATGCCATGTAAAGGACTTAGTGGTGCTTGACCTGCTAGGAGGTGACAACAAGACGATGTTGCTCAGACTTGAAGTTTTGTGGATATGATAATTGGGTGAACAAAGCAAACACAAGAGATGATGGACGGAGCACTGAAACTTTTCAGACACTCACCCCCAGTCATAGATCTGGGTTGAATCCATCATCATTCTTTAGCTCACTTCGCCACCTCAGTTCAGACCCAGCTATATGCAAATCAGTCTTGACCCTGTGCCTCATGGGAACAGTCCAGCCCAAACTGCCAAGCCAGGTCTTCCCTGAACTGGAAACAAGAATCCTGGGACCGGTGTCGGGCTAATAGCCCTCATCAGCCAGGCTAGCTTGAATCCAGTGGCAAAGTGAGCAAGGGACCCACGTCTGGGCATACCCTGCCAACTTAGGGCGAACAAAGCAAACACAAGGAGATGATGGACGGAGCACTGAAAGTTTTCAGACACTCACCCCCAGTCACAGATCTGGGTTGAATCCATCATCATTCTTTAGCTCACTTCGCCACCTCAGTTCAGACCCAGCTATATCCAAATCAGTCTTGACCCTGTGCCTCATGGGAACAGTCCAGCCCGAACTGCCAAGCCAGGTCTTCCCTGAACCGGAAACAAGAATCCTGGGACCGGTTTCGGGCTAATAGCCCTCATCTGCCAGGCTAGCTTGAATCCAGTGGCAAAGTGAGCAAGGGACCCACGTCTGGGCATACCCTGCTAACTTAGGGCGAACAAAGCAAACACAAGGCGATGATGGACAGAGCACTGAAACTTTTCAGACACTCACCCCCAGTCACAGATCTGGGTTGAATCCATCATCATTCTTTAGCTCACTTCGCCACCTCAGTTCAGACCCAGCTATATGCAAATCAGTCTTGACCCTGTGCCTCATGGGAACAGTCCAGCCCGAACTGCCAAGCCAGGTCTTCCCTGAACCGGAAACAAGAATCCTGGGACTGGTTTCGGGCTAATAGCCCTCATCAGCCAGGCTATCTTGAATCCAGTGGCAAAGTGAGCAAGGGACCCACGTCTGGGCATACCCTGCCAACTTAGGGCGAACAAAGCAAACACAAGGATATGATGGACGGAGCACTGAAACTTTTCAGACACTCACCCCCAGTCACAGATCTGGGTTGAATCCATCATCATTCTTTAGCTCACTTCGCCACCTCAGTTCAGACCCAGCTATATGCAAATCAGTCTTGACCCTGTGCCTCATGGGAACAGTCCAGCCCGAACTGCCAAGCCAGGTCTTCCCTGAACCGGAAACAAGCATCCTGAGACCGGTTTCGGGCTAATAGCCCTCATCAGCCAGGCTAGCTTGAATCCAGTGGCAAAGTGAGCAAGGGACCCACGTCTGGGCATACCTTGCCAACTTAGGGCGAACAAAGCAAACACAAGGAGATGATGGACGGAGTACTGAAACTTTTCAGGCACTCACCCCCAGTCACAGATTTGGGTTGAATCCATCATCATTCTTTAGCTCACTTCGCCACCTTAGTTCAGACCCAGCTATATGCAAATCAGTCTTGACCCTGTGCCTCATGGGAACAGTCCAGCCTAACTGCCAAGCCAGGTCTTCCCTGAACCGGAAACAAGAATCCTGGGACCGGTTTCGGGCTAATAGCCCTCATCAGCCAGGTTAGCTTGAATCCAGTGGCAAAGTGAGCAAGGGACCCACGTCTGGGCATACCCTGCCAACTTAGGGCGAACAAAGCAAACACAAGGAGATGATGGACGGAGCACTGAAACTTTTCAGACACTCACCCCCAGTCACAGATCTGGGTTGAATCCATCATCATTCTTTAGCTCACTTCGCCACCTCAGTTCAGACCCAGCTATATGCAAATCAGTCTTGACCCTGTGCCTCATGGGAACAGTCCAGCCCGAACTGTCAAGCCAGGTCTTCCCTGAACCGGAAACAAGAATCCTGGGTCCGGTTTCGGGCTAATAGCCCTCATCAGCCAGGCTAGCTTGAATCCAGTGGCAAGGTGAGCAAGGGACCCACGTCTGTGACTGGGGGTGAGTGTTTGAAAGGTTTCAGCACTCTGTCCATCATCTCCTTGTGTTTGCTTTGTTCGCCCTAAGTTGGCAGGGTATGCCCCGACGTGGGTCCCTTGCTCACTTTGCCACTGGATTCAAGCTAGCCTGGCTGATGAGGGCTGTTAGCCCGAAACCGGTCCCAGGATGCTTGATTCCGGTCCGGGGAAGACATGGCTTGGCAGTTCGGTCTGGACTGTTCCCATGAGGCACAGGGTCAAGACTGATTTGCATATATCTATGTCTGAACTGGGGTGGCAAAGTGAGCTAAAGAATGATGATGGATTCAACCCAGATCTGTGACTGGGGGTGAGTTTTTGAAAAGTTTCAGCATTCCGTCCATCATCTGCTTGTGTTTGCTTTGTTCACCCTAAGTTGGCAGGGTATGCCCAGACGTGGCTCCCTTGCTCACTTTGTCACTGGATTCAAGCTAGCCTGGCTGATGAGGGCTGTTAGCCCGAAACCGGTCCCAGAATGCTTGATTCCGGTCCGGGGAAGACATGGCTTGGCAGTTCGGTCTGGACTGTTCCCATGAGGCACAGGGTCAAGACTGATTTGCATATAGCTATGTCTGAACTGGGGTGGCAAAGTGAGCTAAAGAATGATGATGGATTCAACCCAGATCTGTGACTGGGGGTGAGTGTTTGAAAAGTTTCAGCACTCCGTCCATCATCTCCTTGTGTTTGCTATGATAATTGGGTGCCATGCTGCCAGGTGGATTTAATGATGCCAATAGGCTTACCTCATGCTTGTGAGACTGATTGATATTGGGGAGCTTTGCCTTCTTGAGTACAGCTCTACAAAGTCAACTATGTTCTTCTATTTCCATTTTCTTCATTTCTCTAATTTCTGCATATTTTCGAGGAAAGTGCAATAACCTGTAGGGACTCCAGAAACGGAGTAGCCAATTAAAATACCCCTGCCTACTTTGAACCAAAGCTCTGATGGCACCAAGCAACTGAAGCAATTGAGCCTGAGCCTCCCTGGAAGCCCTACCTTGTCTTTTCCACTCAGGCATCTATCCATGTATCCTTTCATCTTTCCATCCACCTGATGATATCCACCATTTCACCTTTGCATTCTGTCATCCATTCATTCTTTCATCCATCACTTAATCTTTTGCCATTCCATCAATTCATCCGTCCCTTCACACATCCATCATCTGTGCATGCATCCATCCATACAGCCATCCACCCCTACATTCACCATTTGACTTAGCCATCCATCAATAAAGCCTTTCATCAATCAATTGATCATTTTGTCCATCCACTCATCCATTCAACATCCATCTACCTTCTCAGATTACTGTTTACTGTGCCATCCGGCCATCCTCTCAGATTTCCATTTACTATGCCATCCATCCATCCTCTGAGATTTCCATTTACTCTGCCATCCTTTCAAGCACCCACCAACCCATCCTCACAGATTTACATTTACTCTGCTATCCTTTCAACCACTGATTAATCATCCTGGCGTCCATTCATCCATCCATTCTCTCAGATTTCCATTTACTATGCCATCTTTTCACCCAGCCATCCTCTGATTTCCATTTACTCTGCCATCCTTTTAGCTACCCACCCATCCATACATCCATCCATCATCTCAGATTTCCATTTACTCTGCCGTCCTTTCATTCATCCATCCTCTCAGATTTTCATTTTCTCTGCTATCCATTCATCCACCCATCCATTCATCCTCTCAGATTTCTATATACTCTGTCATACTTTCAACCATCATATACACATCCTCTCACTCACTCATCAAGCCATCCTTTTACCCACTTGTCCATCCATCAGTTCATCTACTCATCCAGTCATCTGTTCATTTATTCATCCATCCATCCATTCACCTACCCATGCTTTCACCCACCTACCCATCCATCCTTTCAGCCATCTATTAATTCATCCTTTTATCAACCCATCCTTTCACCCACTAATTCATCCATCCTTTCATTCACCCATCATTTCACCCACTCATTCCTCCTTTCACCCACTCGTCCACCCATCCTTTCATCCACTCGTCCATCCATCCTTTCATCCACTCGTCCATCCATCCTTTCATTCAACCATCCTTTTACTCACTTTTTCCATTTTCTATCAACTCATCTTTTTTTCTTTTAGTGTCAATTATGAGGTTTTTTTTTTATCTGTCATGAACCTCACCTGCGGTGTAGCTGTTAAAGCTTATGACACTAAACAAGAGTGTCAATACCTGGCCTCACCCACGTGGATTAGGATGGAAAAGTGTGGCGTAAATACTTTATCCCATTAATACAAAACTGAATTGCGGCTTCTACCAGGATCAAGCATCCTTTGAGTCTTTCTTTAATTTCTCTTCCCCATTCTTCATTACACTACATTTAAACAAATTGTACAAGTCGAGAGTTTAGTATTCCACACTCATTCCACTTCTGCCTTACTAGATTATGCTGCCAGAAAAACCATCTTTGATATTTCAGTTGCATGTGTGGTAACATCAGCTGAATTGCCATTCCCACAGGCGTTGTTTGGTATGAGGTATCCAGGGAACAGCAGGCATATTCTTTCTATGCAGACATTCTTTGTGTCCTCGCCAGGGATACGACAAACATTCACTGGCTTTTTGCAATCTACGATAAGTAATCCTACATATAACACCCTCACTGATCCTCATCCATACTGGAGCATTTATTCCCAACAAGGGGGCATATGTACAAGCCCTTTCGCCACCACAGCGTCACTTTTACAGACGTTGTGGTGGCGATAGAGGCTGCGCCTTATGTATAAGGCAGCGTTAAACCACTTAACGTGGCTTAACGCTGCCTTGTACATAAGGCACCCTTTCACGCTATGGTTAGCGTGAAAGGGGCGTGCAGTGGGTGTTGTAGTGGGCGTTCCACCGCAACACCCATTGTATTTGACGCTGCCCCCTATGTACAAGGGTGGCGTACATAGAAGGCAGCGCCAAAATTAAGACCAGGAAAATCCTGGTCTTAAATTGGCGAAACGAGGAGAAATGCATTATTTCTCCTCGTTTTTGCTTTTTCCATGTGTGCTGCCTTGTGCAGCACAGATGGAAAAAGCAAAATGCCATGGTTTGTTTATGTACAGGAAGGTGTCCCTTCCTGTACATAAACAAACCTTTTTTAAAAAAATGCAATTTTGTCACTTTCATGTGTTAAGTGACAGAATTGCATTTTAGGATTGTTTATGTGTAGGAAGGGACACCTTCCTACACATAAACAATCCTCCCCTGCACACAGACACCCTTGCACTCTGGTGCAAAGGTGCCTGCGTTAGCGCTAAGTTGTTAAACTTAGCGCCATCGCAGGGGGAACCGCAAGGTTGCACCTCATTCTTGTAAATATGGTGCAGGCTTGCGCTTCAGAAGTGGCGGAGCGTGACGTTAAGCCAAGGAGGCTAACGCCGCGCTCCGCCACTTCCTAGTACATACCCCCCAATGTTTAACAAATAACCGTCAGTAAGCAAATAAAAATCAAGTGGTCAGATGAGCTTTGTTCTCGTTTTTCCCGTTCCCTTTCCAAAGAACACTCTTAAGGTGGAGGTTAGTCCTGTTTACATGTAGTGTTCTGAACGCACCGCTAACATATTCATGCTTCAGTTTAATAAAATCATTATTACACTCACAGATGCTTTTCGACTGCATGCGCTTGCCATGCATGCTGTGGGGCGTTGCCTGGGAGCTGTGGCTTTGGGGCTCGCCTGCCAGGGCCTCTTCCTGAACCTTGGGACAGTTTTAAATCAATCATGGGCTCAGACTTGTCTTAAAGTATTTATTTTTGCCAAAGAGCCTCTTGCTCCCGCTGATGTTCCTACTCTGCCTATTAGGTGGTTGTCCTTTCTACTTAATAAATAGACTTTCCTAAATAAGACACTAATGGCTATTTTCCTTACCTGTTTCTATTAAACTTTAGTTACTAAGACAACAGACTGGGCATAGCCTCAGTGTTTTTAATGAAGTGTGTCTTTTAACATTGAGGCTACCTGGGCAGTGACTGTAAAGTGTTTATAAATGAAGCATAAATCTAAAAAACAAATGCCTGGATTCTACACATCTCCTGCTCTTTGCAGCTGACATGACCACTCTTTTGGAAGTCCGAGGTATATGACATTTATGTAATCAAGTCTATAACTCTTAGGGGCATATTATCAAGCCGATATCCGCCGCTTTAGCGGCCCTTTTCGGCTGAAAAGCGGCGATTTTTGTTACGCTCAATTATCAAGGATACGCTAACGCGTGTTTCCTTGAGTAAGCAGCCCTTTTAACTCCACTTTGCATGTCAGCGATGAATATCGCTAATGACATGCAAAGTAGGCGTTCCTTTCCATTTCTCCATGGAAATCCGCGCTGACACGGCAGCGCAATATTAGCAAGCCTCGAGCAAACCCGCAATGCGATAAAATAAACCGCGCTAACCGTGGTTATCGCGGGTTTGTAACGCCTGGTTTGAAACCGACTTAGCCATACTTATAATGGCAGGTGGATTGTACGGCTGAGGCAACGGGGCATATTATCAAGGAAACGCGATAAAAATCGCATTTCCCGCTTTGCGCGATTCTGTTTCACGCCACTATCGCAGGATTTAATCGCCGTGGAGATATGCGTTGATAATAACGCGATATCTCGGCGATTAAATCCTGCGATACGCGGCGTTAACAAGAATCGCGCAAAGCGGGAAATGCAATTTTTATCGCGTTTCCTTGATAATATGCCCCTTAGCCTTTTCATAGCCACTACTCAGTAACATGGTGCAACTCATGGGGAGTTCTAGATTTCTGATTTGCGAACAAGGCACCGATAGAGAGTCGAAGAAAGGTAGCAGTGGCTGTCAGCAACTAGGATTGTGGTGCAGTATGGGGGATACTAGGTAGATAATCGTACATTTTTGATGTCAAGTTGCAGCCAGCTTTCCACCATCCATCGTTGGATCTTTTTGAAATGTTTTTGTAGCCTGTTTTAAGCTGCTCATATTCAGACATAGTGGCGTGAATATATATGTGGCAAGATGGACGCATCTGTAAAACAGCGAGTTGCAGGCAGGAGAGACACATTCCACTGACTGGCAGGTTTGACTGCGAGGAGGAGGTGCTGGCCTGCTCCTCTCCCCGCTGGCTCCGAGGCCACCGCTCAGTGCAGTGTAGGAAGGATGAAGGAGGCTCTGTGGCAGCAGTGGGTACCTTGGTGATCTCCTCCTCCCACATTGGTGACAGCATAAGGGCCAGCAGCAGAGCTCAACAGGGGTGGGAGAAGGTGCTCACATAGAGCATCCCCTGGATGGTAGTCGTGACAAAGAAGGGAGGTGGATAATGGATGATGGAGCCATTCCTGGAGTCAGAGAAGAGTAGAAAATGGACCCGGACCATTGTTTCCTTAATGCCATGTTTCCCAATTAAGGTGGTGAAAGACCCTTTAAAGGGGCAGACCATAGATATGTGAAAAACAGGAAAACACACCACTGATTGGGGAAAGAGAAAAAGAGTAGAGGATAGAGTATGTCCAGAAAATAGCCCAGCCTGACCAAAGTGGAGTCAGCACTCCATGAAAGGCCTATAAAAAGAGAACTGAAAGAGAAAAGGTTACAGAGCTTGGCCCAAAAATACCCAGAGAGACTGGCATTCCTTCTTTCACTCCTTAAGGGAGTAGGGAGATTATGAGCCAAGAATACCCAAAAACAGATGCACCATTCTGATCTCCTTATCAGTTTGACACAAGGCTCTGAATCTAGGGGAGGAGTTTGGAGATGTTGATCTGTCATCGTTTTATGAGCTTCAAAAATCTCAGGAGGAGTTTCATCTTTGGGGGACTAATGATCATACCTACAGAGAGTCACTCTATTACATGGAGTTTAAGGCCAGGGGTATGAATTAATATTCCCTGTGACCTGTTGAACTGAATTAAATTTATACTATCCCCTATTGTCAAATAGGCGTAACTTTGTAAACAGCAGGATAACACAAACAAGCTACATTTGAGTATCATCTCTACAGAATGCAAAACCAATACTAAAGGCCTAATCTCAGTGTTGCTCAATCACATGAACTCTGGGAACAGCGGCGGCTTCTCTGCTAAGGCGGCGGAGACAGAACAACTCTTGAACATTGAGACATTCTGGATATTATTTAATGTGCATACTGAGGCCTTGGTATTACCGCCCAGTGACATTCTTATGTGCCATCCTTTATTGTGCTATAGTCTGAATCCAAAAGCACACTCTTGCGCATCTTGTGCCTAGTGTTGAACAAAGGTGTACTTTAGTGTGTGATGTGAGAGCAGAATATAGCTTTTGCCGGGAGTTCCGCAACTCCAAGGGTAACAGTTGATTTTTGGAAGTCTTTGCAGCAATAGATTAATTATCGTTAAAGTGACTGTTCGTAAACATGTCAAAGGTAAGAGGGAATATTTCGAGACTACTCATTTCTTGAATAACCTCTCTACCTGTATTTGCAGTACAGTTCACCTTGCACTACATTATGTACATATCAGGACAGTGCTCTCCAGGAGTGAGAAGAGACATCCTACGACTCCAAAAAGACGTTGGATGAACAAGAAGGCAGGCAAGTCTCTCTGTTTGTTATTTTGTCACAACCCCCTTCTCTTCTGGGCTGGCAGTTGATTCAGGGTTACAAACAATCCCCTGATCACTCTCCACCCTAGGAGAGATAGAAGGACCAGCATTGTCTCTGCGGACAAGAGCCAGGTGAGTGGCATGACACCTGCACTCTTGCAGGCAGGGAAACAGTGTTCCAGGGGTGAGCTCCCCGAGACACAGTGATTGAGGCAGCCCCAGGAGGTGAGACCCCCCAAGGCCTTTCAAGCTTAGGGAGGGGAGCTGCACACCCTCTCCTTTTTTTAATATATTGTCATGGTGGAAGGGGCTCCCCGGGGCCTTAAGAAGCTTGGGGAGGAGGCCGCACCCCCCTTTCCAAATATTTGTTGGCCCCAGGGGATGGGGTTCCTGGGGCCTTCATAGGCTCTGGGAGGGGGACTGGAAGCCCCCTCCCCTTTTTGTAAATAATGCCAGCTCAGGGATGGGGTCCACAGATCCAAAACCAGCCCCACACATCCCCCATCCACAAATCAATATAGATATTTCGACCCCGGGACCTGACCCTTGCCAGGGGGGTCATTTTTTAATTAAAACATGAATGTCCGACACCATTTTTTTTGCTGTGGTCCCGAGGAGGATCACTGCAAAAATAAATTGTCTTGGGGTCCCTCTGGGACCCTCCACAAGGGCTAGAGGTGAGGGTTTCCCTGCCATGTGCCCTTATATCTTTCTTTTAAACATCTTCAGGGCAGGGGACTAGGACCCTGAGTTCTATAATGACTGCCTCAACATTTTTGCTCATGTTGCGGCCAGCAAATCAGAGAACACGCTCTCGTGGGAGTGAGATGGCCCAAGGAAGATAACCCCCTCAGCCAATGAGAACACTCTGGGCCTCATTTATGAGGTTTTGCCGTAGGGCAGTGTCGCAGGCCTTTCGGAGGCGCTGCCCTACGGCAAAAGAAAAGGGCAGGAATCAGCCGTATCTATCAGATATGGTGCATTCCTGTCGTTTTCCCCTGCACCGGCGCACAAAAGGCTGCTGTGCGCCAACACAGGCACCTTTGCACCATTTTGCAGGGGTGCCTGCGTTGCAGGGATGATTATTTTTGTGCAGGAAGGGACACCTTCCTGCATAAAAACAGTCACAAGAGGCTTTTTCCTCTTTCTATGAGTGCTGCAGAACACAGCACACATAGAACAACTATGGCACGCCCCTTTAACACAGAAACTGCATTAAAGGGAACAATATTTTACGAGGCAGCATTAAGCCAAAAAAAAGTGGCTTAGTGCTGCCTCGTAAATATGGAGCAGGCTCCTGCGCCACAAAGCGTCACAAAAAGTGACGTTCCGGCAGTGCAAGGGGCCTCATAAATGAGGCCATCTATTTTTTGAAGTTGTGCTTGTGGGATTCTCACGAGAGTCCCTCAAGCCAAACTGCCCAGATATACAAATATTTTTGTACCTTAATTTCTCAAAACCTACTGAATGGATTTACACCAAATTGAAAAAAGCACGCTTTCTGGACCAAGATCTAGCTTCCTGCCAGATTTGGTGTTATTCTGTTCAGCAGTTTTTGCGGCATCGCATTTCCAAAAAGTTTACGGAAAATGCATGAAAATGTTGTATTTTGGGACCTCCACTTTTCCTGGGCTCCCACTTGATGGATCACCCTCAAACTTTCCAGGAAGGAGCTAATCAAATAGGAACACTTTTTTGTAACGTTTTGTGAAGATTCCTGAAACAGGGCTAAAGTTATTAGCAGAACAAAAAAGAAATTTCTAATGGAAATACAGACCTTTCTATAACTACCCAGAAGCAACTAAGTAGTATATATATATATATATATATATATCACAAGAGAAAGCCTCCGAATAGGGAGCCCCCAACCCTTCAGGGTGGCCTTGTGAACAGGCACGGAGAAGCCTGCTAATTCCACCAGAGAAAACAAACAAACAAGGCCCATTTCTGGAGAGGAACGCCTTTAATTGCAAGTATTGCCGTACATGAGCCCTTCATAGTCCAACATGTTTCAGCATACACAGCCTTGATCACGGTCAAAGGGCAGTTGCAAAGTGCGTACGTGCCCCCAACCCTTCAGGGCGGCCTCGTGAACAGGCACGGAGAAGCCTTTTTTCCGTGATCAAGGCTGTGTATGCTGAAACATGTTGGACTATGAAGGGCTCATGTACGGCAATACTTGCAATTAAAGGCGTTCCTCTCCAGAAATGGGCCTCGTTTGTTTGTTTTCTCTGGTGGAATTAGCAGGCTTCTCCATGCCTGTTCACGAGGCCGCCCTGAAGGGTTGGGGGCTCCCTATTCGGAGGCTTTCTCTTGTGGTTCAATAAGGGAGCATGACCCACTGACTGCCACCAAACCTACTAAGGAGATGCTACTTTAGCAAAAGCAGCGGCAGTTTTGGAAGGGTTTTGATGGGACGGACAGTTCCATTAATCGATCTGGAAATGGAGACCTTTGTTTTAAGGTGACTTTAACAAATATCACTGTTGATTTTACTTTCCGTGACTGTTATTTACATCTGGATGTTATAAACATTAAATGCACCATGAAGCTGCCAGAATATTTGGAACTTTTCCTAACAACGAGTATTATCTTATGAATTACAATACTTACTTGACCAGTATGGTGCATTTTGGGAGAAGCAGTTTTTGAACAGTCATGTGACTAAAAGTATTTAAATATGCCGGCACGTACGCACTTTACAACTGCCCTTTGTCCGTGATCAAGGCTGTGTATGCTGAAACATGTTGGACTATGAAGGGCTCATGTACGGCAATACTTGCAATTAAAGGCGTTCCTCTCCAGAAATGGGCCTCGTTTGTTTGTTTTCTCTGGTGGAATTAGCAGGCTTCTCCGGGGCCTGTTCATGAGGCCGCCCTGAAGGGTTGGGGGCTCCCTATTCGGAGGCTTTCTCTTGTGGTTCAATAAGGGAGCATGACCCACTGACTGCCACCAAACCTACTAAGGAGATGCTACTTTAGCAAAAGCAGTGGCAGTTTTGGGTATATATATATATCTATATATATATATATTCACTGAAAAAACCATAGGTTTCAGGGACGTTATAGTTAGAAATTATCATTTAAAAAACCGTAGAAATGCACTGAAAAAACCATAGGTTTCAGGGACGTTATAGTTAGAAATTAGCCTTTAAAAAAAACGTAGAAATTCACTGAAAAAACCATAGGTTTCAGGGACGTTATAGTTAGTTGGACATTTCACTAGTACAAAACCAGAGAAATCCGCCCGTTATAGTTAGTTGAGCTAACTATAACTCGCGTCCCCGCAATGCACTGCTGATGACGTCACATATGACATCATTCATGACATGGTCAGTGACATCACTGATGACATCACTGATGACATCTCAAATGACATCACTGATGACATCACTGATGACATCCTCCACGTGATAATCTGATGCACCTCCTCACACCCTAATATAACCTTTGATACACCCACTCTAAAATGCAGACTACCATTTTCGAAACCATAGAGACACCAATACCAGTTACTACATACCCACTCACTGATTCCTAGGTCTACACATATGTCCACTCATTCATCCATACAGTTACTCATACATGCAGTCACTCATCAATACAGCACTATCATATGCACTCATACACCTATACAGACACTCACACACTGCAACTCACCCACAGAGTTACTCACACACATAGTCAGTCATACAAAGAATCAATCACACTCCCATTTACTCACCTATACAGTTATACACACACCACTTCACTTATTCACACAGATACTAACACATACTTACTCTCTTCTACAATCACTGACACAAGCCCACACTCATCCATACAGCCACTCTCACAATCACTCACTCTCACATATAGTCATTTATATACTCCATCACTCACATATACTGCCTTTCACATATGTAGTTACTCACACATGTACCACTGAGACATCCATTCACTCACCAACACACCCATACACACACTCACCCACCCATACAGCCCTTCACAGATGCACTCTTGAACCCATACACCCAGTGAATCACCTACTCACACATCCATGCACAGAGTCACACACCCCCCACCCACCCACAGAGACACTCAGGCACCCATACAGATGCTCAGACAACCAATCAATAACCCATATAGACACTCATGTAGCTATTTACAAACCCATTCAGCCACTTACACACCAACAGACAGACGGATAAAGACATTCACACAGTTTAGTCACTAACCCATGCATTCAGTAAGACACGATTAATCACTCACTTATACAGTCAGTCACGCACCTACTAAATCATCTATTCAGACACTTATACACCCACTCATTCTTCAATACCCCTTGGCATATATATATATATATATGTATATAAAACATATTTAAACTTTACAGAAACACATAGTCATTTCAGGTTAACAGAATAGTAAAGTTCAATGTTTCGCAAAGATCAATCTCATGTGCTTCGTGCAAAATACGCAATAAGGGGTCCAAGTAAGAGCAACGCTCCAATACCTGACCAGTCTGCACTATATAATACTGCAAAAAACAAAAAATAAAAAGTGTTTTGCACACTTCTGTCATTGGGCTATATGTGGGCTACATCTGGGTGATATTTGTGCTACATTTGGGCTCTTTTTCTCTGGTGGCCATCTTGGGAGACTTATTTGTTATCAAGTTTCCTAATTTCCTCATTTACTGCAGTCTCCTCAGTAGGAAATGCTTTCAGTTTTTTACTTTGATTCCATCAAGAAGTCATTCAGATGTGTCACACATTTGCTATAAATTCAGAATGTTAGCACTCTAGTTGCTCATTAGATCACTGTAGTAAAGTTACTGCTCACCAGGGAGTTAAGTGGAAGTCTACTGCTGGTATTGAAAGTGATTGTTTCAGTCTGCATGTCAGAATTTTCTATGAAATAGAAGAGGATTTGAGATCTCACTTAAAACATGCCCTAATTTTTCTTTCTGCAGCACTAACCATAACTTCTATGGCAAAATGAACCCCCTCATTTTTTTCCTTTTTAAATTAAATGTTTTAAGTGTTACCAGTTTATTCCAATCAAGATGGATTCAGGTGTACCATAATTTTGTCATAAGTAAGACTGTTAGCGCTCTAGTTGTTCTTTAGAACACTCTGGGAAGCTGCAGTAGAACACAAAGGAATCAACTGACAGGCTGCTCATGTTGATATATAACAGGAAGATATTTGAGATCTCACTTAAAACATGCCCTAATTTTTCTTTCTGCAGCACTAACCATAACTTCTATGGCAAAATGAACCCCCTCATTTTTTTCCTTTTTAAATTAAATGTTTTAAGTGTTACCAGTTTATTCCAATCAAGATGGCTTCAGGTGTGCCATACTTTTGTCATAAGTAAGGCTGTTAGCGCTCTAGTAGTTCTTTAGAACACTCTGGGAAGCTGCAGTAGAACACAAAGGAATCAACTGACAGTCTCTGCCCTTGTTGGATGTACATGTTTTACTGAGAATGTCAGACTTCATTCTCACATGACTGAGAAAGATAATGTGAATTTACAGAAAATATGCTCTCATTTTAGCTTCTGGAGCACCTTCCAAACCTCTATGGGACAAGCATGAGAAAATAGTTTTCTCTCAAACATGATTCATGATATCCCAGCAGAAGGTTTCTCACAGGGTAAAATCACCTTAGAACATACCACAATTCCTAAAATTAGTATGGTACAATCAACAAATGAATTCTAATTTAACTAAAGTCTGTTATCAACCTTTATAGTTCTCCTTTTGGTGACCCTCAAAATCTTCTATTCACTACAATGCATTTCAATGGGGTGCTATCATGTATATTGGTCCCAAGATGGCTGCCAGCAATTCCAGGATGAAGTGCTGACAGCCAATCAGATCTCACAATGAGATGTGTGGTTAGGCTCTGCCCAGATATCGTTTATTTTTTATTTTTGAATTTCTTAGAAACTACTGAATGAATTGACACCATTTAAAAAAAAGGTCGCTTTCTGAACCAAGAGCTACCTTTTTGCCAAATTTGGTGTAATTCCGTTCAGCAGTTCGGGCTGTAGCCGTGTCTAAATTTTCCTATGGAAATTAACATGGGGAAAATGCGTTTTGGGACCCCCATTCTTTCTCGGCCCCTGCTTGACGAATCACCCCAAAACTTTCAAGACAGGAGCTGACCAGAGCAGGCCATTAGTTTTGAAAATTTCGCAAAGATTCGTCAAACGGCGCCAAAGATATTGGCAAAAGAAAAAATGCTTTTTGAATAGAAACAAGGTCCTAACTAGAACTACCTACTGGCGACCGCCAGTAGCTAATATATATACATATATATATATATATATATATATATATATATATACATATAGTTGTATGATGTAACCACTACCTGCTAAATCACGCATGCCTGAACCACGCATGCTACACCATGAACAAACCTAAACCACGAAGTATTAAACCACGACTTACATTACAACGCAAAATAGCACATTTACATGGAAAACAAAAGAACCACTACAATTCCAACTCCGCATGCCTTAGTCACAAAATTACGAACATAGGTACAAATTTAAAGAAAAAATAAATCTCCAAAAAATGATGTACAATTCTCATAAAAAAGTATTTTATTTAACAAACTTGCAAAAATTTGCAAAATCAACATCTAAACTACATTAAAATTAATTTTTGAAGAACTAATGGAGTATCTACGACCTACTGACGAGAAACACTAAAAAATAAGTCCATCAACTATTTTTACATATTTGACACTCTAGAACAGTTACTAAAATGGCGGTGCATCGAACAGTACATCAATTGAAAGTGCATTTTATAAACCGTTTAAAAAAAAACACGTTCTCACATAAAATACACTATTAAAAAAAGCCATTTCTTAACATATTTTGTATTAAAAAAACAACAACTCTACGAAAACGTATTAAAAAACCTCCCATCCACCATTTTGTCATCAGTTCAACTGTGGATACCGCACTGAACAGAAACATTGTTCGCAGCTGAGCAATACACCGGTCATATACAATCCAAGAGTGCCATCCACTGGCCTCAGGAGGTAATTCTTAACTAAATTAAGTATTACGAGTGCTCAAATAAAAGAACAAAAAATACATTGACAAATAATTATTTTTAATTTAATTTGCAGACTTAGAAAAAGACAATTCAGACAGCCTAATTTAACTCTGCCTCAAGAATTAATCGATAACTAAAATGTAAGGAAATCGTTTGTCATTTTAAAAAAAACAAATCTCTTCAAAAATTTTAAATAAAGTACAAACCAAAAAAAAAAGGCTCTCGAACAAACATCACAATAAATTAACTTTTATATTGAATACCATATAGCAGCACCAGTATGAACTATGGGGTCTATTACGATGGCGGGTGGACTGTGTCCGCCCGCCACCGCAACGGCAAACGGGACCGGCTGCAAGAGGTGCAGCGGTCCGGCAATGGCAATTAGGATCCCACCACCACGGTGGCGGTGGCATCCCGCATATATTGCATTGCGGCGGGCAGTGCTGTAAGCAGCACCCCGCCACAATGCAATATATGCATGTTGTGCATTGGCATGCACACCGTGACAGGCACCGCACGGCGCCTGCCACCTTGTCCATGCCAATGTTGGGGGTACCATAGGTACCCCCAAGTGCAGCCCCCCACCCCCTGGGGCCCGCAACGGGCCCCCGAAGCGAAACCGCATGCCTTTCATGGCGAACTCTCCACCATGGAAAGGCATTGAAAATGCCACATGCTAATATGGATGGCGGTGCCTGCAAGGCACCGCCACCATATTATGGGCCTTTTCCGCCCGGTAGGCAATCGGGACGATTGCCTACCAGTGGAAAACGGCAGACGGTCTTTCCGTCCGCCGCGGTACCCCCCGCCATGCTAATGTGGTGGGGGGTAAAAGGCCGTCCGGCGGGGTGTTTTGGCGGGCGGATTGCCACCGCCGGTCAGGCGGTGGCGATCCGCCCGCCATGCTAATAGGCCCCTAACATCCTGACACATGCTGAACAGTGAGACAAAGATCCAAAAAAAAAATGAAAATAGTGCAAATACTAATGTTTACTGGTGGCAAACAGCGCCCTGTGCCCCAAAAAAATAATTCACCTGAAAATTATTTAAAAACCATTAAAAAAATTAAAAAAGAAAATCCTCAAAAAAACAGTTTAAAAAACATATATACAATTTCTTTTTATATTTCAGAAATCAATCCAAGACAAGATTTTCATTTGTCAATTCAAGGAGCCTACAGCAATCAATCAACAACCTACAACTGCACACAGTAAGTTCTTATAAAAAATCTACTATTACTGACACAGGGCCCAATTTAATATTCCAACTCCACCGAGTACTTACCTCAGGTCAGGTTGTGGACAGTGACTTGAGGTCCAATTTAATATTCCAACTCCACCAGGTACTTACCTCGAGGTAGGTGCTGGACAGTGACTAGGCGTTCAATTTAATATTCCAACTCCTCCGAGTACTTACCTCAGGGCAGGTGCTGGACAGTGACTTGGGCTTCAATTTAATATTACAACTCCACTGGGTTCTTAGCTCAAGGCAGGTGCTGGACAGTGACTAGGCGTCCAATTTAATATTCCAACTCCACCGGGTACTTACCTCAGGGCAGGTGCTGGACAGTGTCTTGGAATCCAATTTAATATTCTAACTCCACCGGGTACTTACCTCAGGGCAGGTGCTGGACAGTGACTTATGGTACAATTTCTTTTTCTATTTCAGAAATCGCTCCAACAGAAGTTTTACATTTCTCAATTCAAGGAGCCTGCAGAAATCAATCAACCACTTACAACTGTACACAGTAAGTTCCTGTAAGAAATCTACTGTTATTGACACAGGGTCCAATTTAATATTCCAACTCCACCGGGTACTTTCCTCAGGGCAGGTACTGGACAGAGAGTAGGTGTCCAATTCAATATTCTAACTCCATCGTGTACTTACCTCAGAGCAGGTGCTGGACAGTGACTTGGGGTCCAATTTAAAATTCCCACTCCACCTGGTACTTACGTCAGGGCAGGTGCTGGACAATGACTAGGGGTCCAATTTAATATTCCAACTCCACCAGGTACTTAGCTCAGGGCAGGTGCTGGACAGTGACTAGGCGTCCAATTTATTATTCCAACTACACCGGGTACTTACCTCAGGGCAGGTGCTAGACAGTGACCTTGGGTCCATGTTTATATTTCAATTCCACTGGATACTTAACTCAGTGCAGGTGCTGGACAGTGACTTGGGGTCCAATTTAATATTCCAACTCCACCAGGTACTTACCTCAGGGCAGGTGCTGGACAGTGACTTGGAGTCCAATTTTATATTCCAACTCGACTGGGTACTTAACTCAGGGCAGGTGCTGGACAGTGACTAGGGGTCCTATTTAATATTCCAACTCTTCCAGGTACTTACCTCAGGGCAGGTGCTGGACAGTCACTTAGGGTCCAATTTAATATTCCAACTCCACCGGGTACTTATGTCAGGGCAGGTGGTAGACAGTGACTTGGGGTCCAATTTAATATTCCAACTCCACCAGGAACTTACGTCAGGGCAAGTGGTTATCAGTGACTTGGGTGCCAGTTTATTAATCCTACTCCACCAGTTACTTACATCTTGGAAGGTGCTGTTCAGTGTATTAAAGTGCAATTCAATAATACAACTACACCATGTCATTAGCTATGGGCCAATGTAGTTAAGAGACTTGGAAACCTATGCAATAATGCAACTCAAACCTAGTTTCCTAATTTAGTATGTGCAAGAAAACAAACACCCACAAATTCACCAGAATTCGGAAGACATAACAAAACTTTTTTTTCTCTCAATATAGCAAACCAAAAGACAAGAAACGAACGAGCAGCAAACAACTGTTGTACAACCAAGAGCCATCTGAAGCTTTAACTACCAAAGCAAAAGAATAGTAACATCAGGTAACTATTCTTTAAAGATTTCTACTAGATAACTCTACCCAGACTATAACAACAACAACAATATAAAAGAGCTGTATTTTAAATTTTTTGGAAAACAAGAAATTTAAAAAAAATTAAAACACTATCGCATAAACAAAATAGTCGAAATCAAACACACTACATCCCAATATTTCTTCTTTTGTCAACAGATTATACAAGAATGGCATCCAGCAGACAAGCTAAATATGTAAAATCGAGAACTGGGAAAAAAAAATTAAAATATGGTGGCTACCTCTATTGCAAAGACAGATCTGCAGAACCCAGGAGTCATTGGAGGTTTGTGCAATATTTTTCTTCCCATTGCACAGGCAGAGCGGTTACTCTGGAAGATACTGTTGTTAGGACAACAGAGCATAACCACTCTGCCTCTGCAATGGAAATTGAAGTACGTGAAAATGTTCAACAAATTAAACTTCTGGCACACACCTCCAATGAATCCTGTGGAACCATTTTGAGGGAAGTATCTCAAAACATACCAGTGCACGTTGCAGGTAGCATGCCTTCCGTCCCCAACCTTAGACAGATGGTTCAGAGGCAAAAACTGACAAGTACTCCCCACCATGTAACACCCTGCAGCTTCGAAGACATTAACATCCCTCCTCAGCTAACTCTAACTTTCTCAAATGAATCTTTTCTCCTATATGATAATGCAAACCTTCTAAAAAGAATTTTAATTTTTAGAACTAGCTATAACCTTATAACCCTAGAGAATAGTCCAATTTGGATGATGGATGGTATATTTAAATCAACACCCCATCCATTTTCACAAATTTATACTATTCATGCTAATAGGAATAACACAACTGTTCCTTTAGTGTATGCTTTGCTGCCTGACAAACATTCCTCAACATACACTGAATTTTTAACAGTGATAACAAGCAAAACATTGAATAAAAGTCCTGGAAAAGTAATAATTGATTTCGATTATCAATGATTAACTCTTTAACAAAATTATACCCTGATACCCAAATCCAAGGATGTTTCTTTCACTTTTTACAGGCATATTGGCGTAAAATTCAGAAATCATCCTTCATTGAGGACTATTTGTCAAGCAGCAAGCTACAATTCGAATTGCTAAAACTAACTGCGTTATGTTTCGTACCACCAGAAAGTGTAGATGAAATCTACACTTCCATTACCGAATCTGATTATTTTACACAAAATGAAGAAAAATTGGCCCCTTTCCTACATTACTTTGAGGATACATGGATTGGCCGTCTAAGCAGGTCAGGTCACAGGAGGAAACTCAGGTATCCAATAGAATGGTGGAACTGCTATTCAACCTGCTTAGAGGCGGTGCAAAAACTAATAATGCCACTGAGGGATGGCACAATTCCTTCAACAAATCAGTAGCCAAACATCATCCTAATCTTTATCATTTTCAGGAAATTTTGAAGAAGGAACAAAGGGGGTCATTTCGATGGCGGGCGGACAAAGTCCGCCCGCCACTGCAACGGCCAAAGGGACCGCCCGCTATAGGTGCGTCAGTCCCGCAGCTGCAATTATGATGCCACCGCCACCGTGGCGGTGGCATCCCCTATTCCCAGCATTGTTGTGGGCGGTGCTCACAGCACCGCCCGCCACAATGCTGGGAATGCATGTTGTGCATTGACATGCACAAGGTGACAGGCACCGCACGGTGCCTGCCACTTTGTCCATGCCAATGCAGGGGGGTACCATAGGTACCCCCCATGTGCACCCCCCCAACATCCTGGGGGCCCGCTATGGGCCCCCAACAGCAAAGACCGTATGCCTTTCCATGGCGGCAACGCCGCCATGGAAAGGCTGCTCTCCGCCACCATCCTAATATGGATGGCGGTGTCTTGCAGACACCGCCACCATATTAGTGCCCTTTTCCGCCCGGTCCCCTGTCAGACCGGCGGAAAACCGGCGGACGGTCTTTCCGTCCGCCGGGGTCCCCCCGCCATTGTAATATGGCGGGGGGAAATGGCATGCGGGCGGTGGAATATGGCGGGCAGATCGCCACCGCCATACGGGCGGTGGCAATCCGCCCGCTATTGTAATGACCCCCAAAGTTTCCAGGAAATGATACTGGCGCAATCACTGTCATGTAGTCTGAATCAAGGTATTTAAAAAAAAAGTAAAGAAATGTCTGAGAGATCATTGGAAAAACTTCAACAATTTTCGTTGATGGTGGCTTCCGACTATCTTGACAGTATTGCATACATACTAAATTTCTAAAAATTACTAACAACTTTTACACATTACTTGCCAGTTTTAATCAAACAACCATTCAATTGACATACGGGAAATTATTTTTCTCAAAAAAATATGGAAAGTTGGGGTTCCTACCTTATGAAGTCTTCTTTTTTTCAACTCATGGTGACTGCTATACATTCCGGGTTTCACCATGAGTCTCCAATTCTTACATGCACATTCATTTCTCCACTCATCATTTGTTTGTTTTTTTTCCCCAAAAAAAATCCAAAGCAATGTTCAAAAAAGATCTTCAAAAAAGGCAATTACATTAGCCTTAATCCACACCATGAATGTTGATTCCCATTTTAAAAACCCAGTCGCCAAGTAGTCTCCCATTTGAAAAAATGATTTTTTTTTAAATTGGCAACTGCATTAGCCATAATCCATCCAGAGACTATTTTGAGTTCAAAATTGAAGTACTCCACATTTTTCAAATAAAAAAAATAATCTTCAGGCTACTATATTAGCCTTAATACAACAGACATCCAAATTCGAACAAAAAGAAAACATTTCTGCTTTGCAAAACTTTTTTTTTAATAAAAACAATCCTCCAAAGCAAATGCATTCACCTGTCTCTTAAAAAACAATGTCTTCTTTTCCAAAACCTTCAAAATCTTTACCCCAATCCAAAAGATCCTCTGAAACAAGGAACTATATTACTGTATTCCACCTCTGCTTCTCCTAGTGCCTTCTTCAAAATATGTAATGTCATCAGTGATGTCACTGGCCATGCCATGAATGATGTAATATGTGACGTCATGAGCAGTGCATTGCGGGGGCGCGAGTTATAGTTAACTGAACTAACTATAACGGTGGAATTTCTATGGTTTTGTTCGAGTGAAATGTCTAGCTAACTATAACGTCCCTGAAACCTATGGTTTTTTCAGTGAATTTCAAAGGTTTTTTAAATGCTAATTTCTAACTATAACGTCTGTAAAACCTATGGTTTTTTCAGTGAATTTCAAAGGTTTTTTAAATGCTAATTTCTAACTATAACGTCTGTAAAACCTATGGTTTTTTCAGTGAATTTGATTTTTTTTTTAAATATTAAACTACTGTTCTGCTATTTGTCATTAGTACTGTTTTTTCTCACTTTTCCACTACAGAAAAGAAAATAAACTGTAAAACTGTTGTGTAATGTAATATATTTCACAAATTACACTGTTACTTATCAAATAATACAACATAATATAACATTTTCAAAACATATTTTTCTCCCTTTTTCAGCTGTTATCAGACTCTACTTAACTTCACTATTCACAGTGATGTCAGTGTAGTATCATCATAAACAGCTGGGAAAAAAAACAATCAACTAGATTGTTAAAAAAAACAAATGACTAACTCTTACAACCACAATAACAAATCAACACAAATAACACATCCAATACTATTTCCAATTTTTAAATGTTACCTTTACTGTGTACTTTCTGTTGACAGTTTTCCTCAAGGCCAAATAATGTGTGGACATTTTTTTAAAAATCATCCAGTATCAATTCCTTAAAGCATCTTCCCATTTTCCCTCTAGGCCGAATAATGTATCTAAAATTTTTGTTTCAGAAATATCAAGTATGAGTTGGGTAATTCATAAGGCAATCTCGGTTTAATTTCCAAGTGTGTATCGTTGCAGTGACTCCAACCATTTTTGCATTTCAAATATACAGTATAATGTCCACATGTGGTAGTACCTCCAGCATGGAAAACAATAGCCAGTGTTGTGAAAGTTCTTCCAGAAATAGATACTTGATTAGCAACAACATTTTTAATTTTCGTTTCCACTTTTCTTCCATTTGATCTACAGCGTTGTAGCATTAAAATTACATATTTTCCATATCTTTCTAGGCATAATGTAGATAACATTTCTGATTCACAACGAGAACATTTCATATCATGATTTGCTTCTTTTACTAATTTCGGAAAAGGTACAGATTTGCATCAGGTATTGTTAAATATAGAAATCGTTCTCTGTCAACTATAGTACTAGAAGTTAATGAACACTGTTCACATTTGTGATCCCATTTGTAACTGAGTCCAAATAAACTCTCAATCTGGATTCCTTCATCTTCTAATACTCCAAGCATAACCATCAGAAACTCTTGTGCATCTTGTTGTATATTAGGACTGAACGTTAAAGATCCAGTACATGTATCCAAGAGTTGTCGAATACCAGAAGCAGTATGGATCTTACTTCTGTCAGTTCTCAATTGTTCAAATAAAGTATAAAGTGCAGAACATAATCTTTTTCCTGACTTTCCATAATTTCACCTTACAGATCTTCTAGATAAAATATAACGTTTAGAATAACATTACCATAGCAGTTCACACCAGAAGCATTTTCTAATTGGTATCCCACAACAGCATCACTTGTTTCTATTTTCAGTTTCTTTGCATCTTTTCTTTTCTCTTGAATTTTTTCTGCTTTTCAACCACACTTGATTCATCAACATGTTTGCGTTTTGAACACACAGCACGTTTTTCATAAATAGGATATTCACCTAAAGTTGGAGCATAAAGTCTTCTTAAACGATTATATTCTCTTACACAATTTACATCAGCACTAACCTTGTTTTCATCAAAATCAATTAAATACAAACCAGACAATGTTCTAACTCGAGATAATGCAACGTATGCCATTCCCTCTTTAAACACAGTTCTTCCAACATTTACTAAAGCATTATCTACACTTAAACCTTGAGATTTATGAATGGTTATTGCATATGCTAAACAGAAAGGAAACTGTTTTCTACGAACATACAAGTCTTTTACCAGCAAAAAACATACAGCACAACGCCCAATTTGTTTCACCTCTGCAATCTGATCAAATTTAATTTTCAAGAATTCAATTGCATTTCTGTTTTGATATTTTACAAATTCAACAACTTTCCCTATTGCTCCATTCACTAAACCTTGTTCTATATTCAAATTACGCCTCAAAATTACCCGACAGTTTATACATACATCTAAATATTTTTCTAAGCCAGCAGTTTTTGATACAGACTTTTCTAAAGAATTCAATTTAGTCTGTAGTTTATTTGAAAGAAGAATTGTTATTCCTTGATGCTCGATTTTATCAATAGCTTCAATGTGAACTATTTCTTGATTTTCCAATTCAGAAGCTCTTGATTAAATGTATAACACTCTTCCAGTGTAGGCATTAAGCAAAGTATAGATTTTTTTCTGCAATGTTCTTGTACAGTACTGCTGCTGGTGTGTTTTCAGTTGTAAACAAGTTCTTTAGTAGACGACTTTGTAAAGCTTGTTTACCATGTTTGCTTAGAACACCAATTCTTACATCTTTCAGAATATTTCCATAATCTTCATCACTTGCTTGTCGCATATTCTGAGTGAGTTCTTTATATTCAAAATTTAACCAGAGATTCACATTTCCAATACTTCCCAAAGATTTCCTAGTGTCTTCATGTAGAAGAGTTTTAAAGACTGGTTCTCCTTTTACAGGAGTTAGTTGTAGCAGATCTCCAAATACAATTAAATGTTTTCCTCCAAAGAGAACGTCGTAATCTGTTTTTAATACCTGTTGCATTCTTAAATGCACGAAAGCAAGCATTAAGTTTGAGACCATGCTCACCTCATCAATAATTAAAAGTTTCATCTTCTTCAGCACTCTTGACACTTCATAAGAAGCTTCTCCAGACAACTTCTGATATTCTAATTTATTATCATGCTCAACTGGTAACATTAGTAATCTATGCAAAGTAATTCCTTTAACATTGTGCGCAGCTAATCCAGTTGGAGCTGTTACTACACAAGATAAATGTGAACCAGTAGTTTTTTAAGATAACTGGTCAAAACTTTAATTAAAAAACTTTTACCCGTTCCAGCTTGACCACTGATGTACATCAGAATAGGTTTAAATGATGAACATACACATTCTTTTTTCATGCAACAAACCATGTTCTATCTGTTCTCTCACTTGTACATATATTGCTTTCTGTTCAATATTTACTTGTTCTTCTAACTTTTCCAATGTAATATTCTCCTCTTGTGCTTGTTGCATTGCAATTTCCACTTCATGCATAGCAATCGCTGCTTCATTTTCCACTATTGGTTATCCAAGTGGATCTTGACTACATGGACCAGAACTTTGACTATCTTGAGAACTTTCATTTGCAACTTCAGCTGTAATAGTCTTTTCCTGTTCAACTTCATCATTCAACATTTTTAAATATGTAGGGAAAATTGAACATGCAATGCTATCTTTACATGCATTAAAAGAATCTTCGTATCAGTCGAAATCTCCAAGTAATTCACTTTCGCTACGCCATGGTTTGAACAGTTGGAGAAGTGCTAAATAGTAAAATTCTCGCTTGTCTGGAGTTTCACAACTCTGGGGCCGATTCCGATCTCGGCCGGTAGTGCTCCGAATCGGATTCGGATTTACCGGATCCGATTCGGAGCCCTGTTTCCCGACCGAATCGTACGCGGGTCCAGCCGAGCGAGTACGATGCAGGCACCCACGAAACCTCTGACCGACTCGAACGCGGCTTCAACACGCTCCGACCGACTCGCATGGACACGACTCGCACTGCGCTATGGAGACGTTTCCCGGCCGGGTAAGTACGATGCGCGCCGCGACCACTCTGACCGACTCGCGCCGTCCGGCTCGAAAAAGCTGTCGGAGCCGGACTTTGGGGGTCCGCGTCGGACCCCCCTGTACGCGTAGGCGTGCGAGTCGCACACAGGGGGACCCATGGGTCCCCCTACCTGTGCATGTATGCCGCGATGCGCATGGACGCGTACACGCTGTAGGGGGCGCCCTTGACCGCCTCGCACCCATTGAGTCAATGGGAGCCCGCATACGCGTCGTACGACAGGCTCCCATTGACTTCAATGGGAGTCCGACCGAATCGAGTCCGATAGCATGCGAACGCATCGTACTCGTTCGGTCGGACTGCTAGGGTCCGATTCGGTCGGAATTCTCTCCGGGTCCGGCTCATTCGGAGAGAATTCCGGCCCGAATCGGAATCGGCCCCTGAGTTTCTTGTGGTTGATAAGGTTACCTTTTGTGTGTTTTACTAAACATCCATGACATCCAAGTACTGCATATTTTTCTTGTTTTAAATTCTGTTTAACATTTCTTTTGAAGCTGTAATGTTGAAGTACTTCATACAGACATAGCTGTTCCAGATGTCGACTCCTTTTCGGAAGATGTCGACTCCTTTTCGGATAGTATGTATCCAACATATTAGTTTTAAGAATTTCTGTACTGTCTGGTTCATTTGCTGCTAAGTATTCAATTTCTTCTAATGATTTCAACACTCTATTTCGTGAGCAGGCAAGACCTAAACTTACCCAAATGATCCCTCGTGATTTTGAATATAAACTTGAAGAGGACAAGCGGTCTGAACATTCATACGATCCAATTTCTCTGTGGGAAAGCATTTTCAAAGTAAAGCTGTACAATTTTTTGCTAAGGCTTTTCTCTTGTGCAATTTCTTCCCACATTTGTTTCATCTCGGTTTTTTCTGATTTTGTTATATATGATGTAACGCAGCATGCAACAGCAATTGAGTTGTCTGCAACATACTGAATGTCCATATTTGCATTCCACATTTTTAAAAAAAAAACGGATTTTAGTCATTAATATACTTTGACAGTTCTGTTCTTTTCAAGTTGTAGGTATTCTTTGGAGATTTGCGAGTTATTGTGTGCCTTACAGAAGAAAAAAAAGAATTTACTCTTCCTTTAGAAATTACTGGACGTGGAAATCCAAACCGACATTTGGTATAAAATTTTCCTTTAGACTTGTATTTTCGTCGGCAGTACTTTCCACAACGGTGACTTTGGAAACGTAAAACTTGCTGTCTCAAGCTTCTATCTCCTCGTTCTCTTGGAATCTCACATGTCACATACTGTTCAATGAAAGACAATACTATTTCATCTGAATCAGTTCCAAATTTAGGTGCATCCTTGATCCACAATAGCATATGTATATGAGGAGCACCTCTCGCTTGGTACTCCTTTCTCCAAAAGAAATCGGTAACTTCTCCAAGAGGTGGATTCTTTTTATTGCAGATGAAAGACATCATAGCTTGAAACCTATGATTAAAATATCTGCACACATTTACAGGATCCAAAGAACACAGTTCTCCAGGTGTCTTCATTTCAATATTCTTTATATTGGAATTTGCTTCTCGTAGAAATTCAAGCAAATCTTCCCATGCATACTCTGCACAGCTAAGTGTCACAAACCATGTTGGTGTACCTAAGTTCCATAACATACACTTCAGTTCTCCATGACGACGATACCAATACTCATTTGTTCCTCGTTGGCATGCCATCAAATTAATTAACTGTGCTTCTAAATTTTAATCTGTTTGTTGAACTTTCTCCACAAATTCTTTCGCTGAAAGAAGTGATTGATGAACTCCAGTTTTCAGTATGTGGTTCACTGCATAGGACAGAGAAGACAGATCACGTTCAAACAAAGGATGTATACACTGCTGGAATCTAGGATCTTCAGAGTATAATCTTGTTGAGCGATATTCTGAAGCTGGAATGCGTACAGGTCGGTCATCATATCGTCCACCTTCTCCAGTAGCAAACAGCTGTGGAAAACAACGAGCTTCTAAGCTTTTCTCCCATACACTCATTGGAGTTCCCTTTGCTTTTTTCATTTGAAATAACTCAATACTGTTTCCTATTACTTCTTTTGAATGTAGAGGACATATTGTGTAATGTTCATAAATCTCTTCACTCCTTGACTTCTCCACTTTCTCTATTTGACCACTTGAAATTTCAGATTCATCTTCCAAACTTATTACCTGTTGTTCCACATTTACACTTTTATAATAAATATTATTCTCCACAAGATATAACGTAGCCTTTTGAAGTTTTTTAACATCCACAAATTCTTGCCATATTTTCCGACTCTTTGTTGGTACTCCATTTACTAGAATGACTACTGCTTCATTTTCATCTTTGTCTCCACCAACAATTTCAATATTTTTCTTAAAATCCAAAGGTAAGTACACTACTCTTCCTTTCAGCCCTCTTTGTAAGTCTGTTGGTGGCAGTTGACCTGTTTTAGGCTCCATGGATGAACAGGTTGAATTAGAACTGACTCATATGTATTCAAATCTGCCAGTTCCTCCGGAATAGCTACTAATTCTAACTTATTATGTACTGCTCTAGCGGGCATTTTGTTCTCTTCTAATTTGTTATAACAATATTTACAAATACGGTGATCACTGCCTAACTCAAATTGACCTTCCACTAACAAGTAAGTTGCAAATTCTTTCCATTTATCATTATTCTTCTTTTCAGATTTCAAATACAAATCAACATTCCTAGTTTGAATTTTATAATTAGTACATCGACAACAAACACAAACCTAGTTTGGAATTTCAGAGCACACTATGTTAAACTTTCCAATTTCTTCTTCAAACTGATCAATTATAATCACTTTCCCATCTTCTTCAACATCTGTAATTGTCAAACTTTCACTTTCTATACACTGCTCTTCTGAACCAAAATATCGGAACTGAATATCATCACACTTTTTTGTACATCTGATAAAGAACGGTGTAAAAGAGCTGTATTTAGTTCACCTAAACATAATGCAGGACTTTTTACATAGTACAGTTTCCTTACAAACTTCTGCATTTCTGAATGGTGTACTGCTAACATCCTTAAGTGATGAAAAACACTTTTACACACTTTTCTTGAAAGACAAGCCAGAGAATGCCCATGTTTCTCAGTATATTTTCTTACATTACAAGGATCTAGTGTTTGTAACAACTTAGGGGCCGATTCCGATCTCGGCCGGTAGGGCTCCGAATCGGATTCGGCTTAACCGGATCCAATTCGGAGCCCTATTTCCTGACCGATTCGTACGTGCGTCCGGGTGAGCGAGTACGATGCGTGCGCTCGCGAAATCGCCGACCGACTCGTTTGCAGAACCTGACCGCTCCGACCGACTCGCACGGACACGACTCGCACCGCGCAATGGAGACGTTCCCCGGCCGGGTAAGTACGATGCGCGCCTCGAGCAGTCCGACCGACTCGCGCAGTCCGGCTCCAAAGAGCAGTCGGAGCCGCACTTTGGGGTCCGTGTCGGACCCCCTGTACGCGTAGCTGCGCGAGTCGCACACAGGGGGACCCATGGGTCCCCCTACCTGTGCATGTACGGCGCGAGTCGCTTCGCCGCGTACCCGCTGTAGAGGGCGCCCTTGTTCACCTCGCACCCATTGAGTCAATGGGAGCCCGCGTACGCGTTGTACGACCGGCTCCCATTGACTTCAATGGGAGTCCGACCGAATCGAGTCCGATAACATACGTGCGCATCGTACTCGTTCGGTCGGGCTAATAGGGCCCGATTCGGTCGGAAATCTCTCCGGGTCCGGCTCGGTCGGTGAGAATACCGGCCCGAATCGGAATCGGCCCCTTAATCTTCTGTTTTACACTTTTCTGTGTATATTCTCGTAACAAATTTCGCATTATATCAATAGATTCCTGTCGAATACTACAAATACTGCTACAACCCCACTTATACACAGGAGCTTGTGTGCGTTTCCCTTGCACTTCTTCAGCTATTAACTGTTCTGCACTAATAGTAACCATTTCCTCTTTTGCAGCAGGACAACCATTCTGAACTTCGTAGCAACGACCTCCAGTATCAACTGCAAATGGTAAACTATTTTCTTGGAAGTAACTCTCTTCATTAAAAAAAGGTTCACTATTAGATGTATGTTTCCATTTTCCACTGAAGATTTTACAAAAGTTGCTTCTTTTCACACGTCTTTTTTTTTTTACCTTTGTCTTTCAGAATCTTCATTGTTTTATCCAACACTTTCATCCTCTTCAAAATGAAAATGAATATTTTTTGTTTTAATTTAAAAGTAGTATCCACTATGCTTTCAACACGCTGTTTCTGTTTCAATTGCAGCACTTTCTTTTTATATTTGCGGCATCCTTTTATTAAATTCTGAATTACTCTATTTCAAAAAACTCTGACGAATTTCTTGAAATTGTTTTTGTCTACGGGTAACAAATACTCTTTCCTTATCATGTTTTTTTTCTTGCAATTTGAAGTCAAAGTCTGCTTCTCCTTACTTGAAATTTTTTTATTTTTCCTTTGTGTGATGTTATTTTCATTAAATGTTCGTAGTACTTTTTTTAGAAATTGTCTAGTGTTTTTACCAGAAGAAACTATTTTTGTAGTACTCTGATTTTCTTGTAATGCACATTTTTCATTTTCTTTAAGTAGATTGCCTTTTTGTTTTTCCTTTTTTTTCAGCTCTTCTAGGCATTTTCAATTTTTAATCCAAACAAAATAATTTTCTGCGAATGAAAAAAAGTTTCAATTATTTGTTATATCTGTTCAATATGTCAAAATAATCACATACAATTATATAAGTTCCAGTGGCGGCTTGCAGAGGAAATGCTGCATGGTACTGGAGCGGAATAAGGAACAGTAGGGTGGCAGGTAGTGTCATCCGACATACAGCACGTATTTATTGAATTATTTAGATTCACCTTCCCATTTTATATGTGACTCCAGTACCTCCTACTTTTTCCCTCGCCCCCCCACCCCACCGTCCCATGCACCCCACCGTCCCACGCCACTTCCTCTGCAACCCACTACAGATAACTTTGTAGATACTATTTTGTAAAATTGTTATCTGTATACTTAGAGTGATATTCTCAACTAAATGGCACATGTAAACGTTACCCTTATTAGTTTAACACTTCTATTGGCAAGTTAGCAAGCATAACACTGCACCATATTAGCAAAAATATGGTACAGGCTTACATTTCATTGTGGATGTAGATAAACAAGTACAGATCAACTGTTAGACAGCAACAAAAACCACCGACATGGAAATGGAGAGGGGGAAAGATTAAGGGACATATTTACAAGGAGCCATCGCCGAATTAACGGCACTTTATCGCAGCCAAACTCGTGATAAATTTACCCCCCCATTCAAAAGCCGGTGTTTTTTTTTTTTTTAACAGCCCACAGCACCAGTATACCCGTGATAGCAGCCTCAAAAAACATCGCCACAGACGACCCTCGCAAATATCGCTAATGAGATGCAGAGTAGCCGTTCCCGTGACAAAAGCCGACACAACAGCACACCTCAACATTCACAACGACCAGCCACATCCGCGATAAAAACACAAAATGGGCGATAAGGCGCGTTAGCACCAGGAAATTTACACCTGCTCTGACCTGGTGTAAAGTTGGACGGCAGCCTGCACCACAAAAGGGAGCACAGCCCAGGGCCACATCCGAAGGGCAACAGATGCCATGGAGCAACTCATCATGCGGCCCGGACACTCAACAGGGCCACAACACCCACAGCCAACACCCCAGGACTCCATCCCACACCCGGAACACCCCCCCAGCACCACCCCCAACACCGGACTAAGAAATTGCACACCAACACCACCAACCCCAAAACAAACATCTTGCCTGATGTCGCACAAGCAGCAAAATAAACATACATGCGTGACCAGAAAATGGAGAATCAGTCATAAAGCAATGCAACCACCAACACAAAACACCACACAAACAAAAGAAGAAACAACCCCTAGGATGAGTCCTAGCTGCTCCCACTGGACAATCCGTAGCACACAGCCCGGTAGACCAAATACAAGACAAGATGGTGTGCCATGCGCGCAATAAACAAAACAGAGGGAGAGAGCGAGGGAGAGAGACGGAGTGAGACAGCACAAGCAGCGCCAGGACGCACAGGCACCTGGCTCAACATGCCAACATATGTGTGTGCATCGCCATCCGTACACCATGAGCCCAAGGCCGTGTCCCAATCTCAGCGCCAAAGCCACATCACATTCCCAAAACGAAAGTAGTAGTGAGACAAACATCAGGGATGAAAGCACCATTGTCCCAATGCTGAAGCCGGGAGGACACCTGCACCTCTGACCTTGGTCCCAAACACGCCTGGAACACCCTGATAGAGATACAATGGCAGATGGGGACGACTCCCACACCACACATTCCACAAATAAACCATCCGACTTATCCACAGCCCACACATAGAAGCCCCTGCCTGTGGTACCCCCGCATAGGAAGGCCTTGACACACACGAAAACAGCAACCCATGTCCCACAACGTTGCACACACATTCAAATTATTGCTCAGAGCTGTGGCATATCCTCCACACAACAGCCGCAGTCCAGAAGAGTGCCTGCTCACATGACGCACCAACGCAATGGCAGGCCATACCGGGCACATGCACAACACCCGTCATGTGGAACAGTACCGTGCACGTATGCTGCATTTACTGGGCGCACTGCCACTGGCAGTGCTGCGGATCAGTTACAGGCTCAGCTTCCGCATTGCCCACGTCACCTGCATCCAGCCCTGGTTCCACTGCCGAACATGCACATTCGAGTGTCCCATGGATCTGTGCCTATCCAACACAACTGTTGATGAATTGGACTATGACTTGTGTTTGCGCCGCCTGTTGGATCACGAACAGGAGTGTAACCGAGACAGCCGTGCATGGGATGCCTTGACATACTGCATATGTATTGGTAGTTGTGCATGGGAGATGGCACAATTTCTCGTCTGCAGTGACCACATCGAGGCGCTTCCCTATTGGGCTGTGTTGCGGATCGGTAACACGGCGTGGGCTGAGCACACCTGCCCGGACCACCTAATGGATTGGCTCACCCTGGTGTTCCTTGAACACGACAACGACGTACTATTGGAACACATTGCACATGAAGCTGCACGGGCATTCATGGACGAGTAACTACGTACCTGCAGCCACATCCTATTGCTACCCCCAGCACATGGCCCAACAACTAGTTGCACAGTCGGGATTGCTCACATATCCCACCACAACAGAGCACATGTCTCCCGTCGGTCGGGCTCTGGATGCATGTGCGTGGAATAACGCATGTGCACACACACCTGTCCAAGGCGACGCAGGTCCATGGTCCGAGCAACACAGCGTCGTTTGGCAACTTTGCCAATTCGGACACACTGCTGAGTGAGAGCACACACATGGCGATGTAGCACGACATGCGAACCTGTCGGACCCTCACACCTGATCACTGTCGGCAGAGCAGACAATTGCCGCACCTCGGAGGCAGAGCACCATGCAGACCCCACGTACAGTCAGTCGTGCCCCCTCACACGGGGCACTGTGCAGACACCAAACAACACATGACTCGTCCAGCAAGGCAAGGTGGGCTGTGTGCGTTGGCATTTGTGATAAATCTTGTCCATTTCAGCCCCAACATCATCTGCCCCTGGACATGTACCCATGCTGCGTGTAAGTGTCTTAAGCATGTCCGTGCCTGTTGTGGCCATTGCCTCGTCCGTACTGACACGCACGTGCCAATAAAGCCTATGCCACTCCACTGGTGTCTAACTGTGAGGTGTGTTGTAAAGATTGTCCACTCGTGTGCCACAATGAGCCTCGTCCCAACAAAGGAAGAACTGACTGTCGAATGTGCAATGGGGGTGTATCCCTTTGGCAAGCTCCGTCTCTGTGAGCCAGACATTGTTTTTGCATAGGTGCTGGACGACATCTGATGCAGCCCCATCACCTACGCAGTCTGATGTGTCAGGGGCACACAGCTATGCAGCCATCACCTCGCCATACACACCGGACACAGAACCCGTATGAGGGGAGTTTTGTACCACATTGCCTTCATTGCTGATGTTCTGTGATTGCTATGTGTGTGGGCTGCATTGTGGGGGAATTGCCCCTGCAGCTCTGATTTCGTGTAGCCTTCTCTCCTTGAGACGGGGTGCCTTTGGATTGTGTGCTTTTCGGGGCCTGTTTTGCTTTTGACTTGGGTGATGTGTGCTCGTGGACTTATTTTGTGGCCTGGTGCATTGTTGGTCTGTTGCGTGTATTGTAAGGCATGGGTTGTGGTTGCACGCGGACACGTCGGAGTGTGACCTGCTCCTTTGAGGATGTGATCCGCACTTGGCTCCATCCATGTCGCTTCGTGGGCCATGTCATTTTCTTTGCGCAGCTGCTATGCTATCCGAAATGCAGTGTTACTTGCATAGTCAGTGTGGGTCACGGATCTGCTGGTTTGCTGGATTCAGCATATGTGCAAGGGTAGGTTGTGATATTGCTGATAGGGGGGGGCACTCTGTCCACATTGTGGATGGGGGCCTACTTGGCATTTGGATGTGTGCTGCAGTGTGCCAAGGCATTCAGGGACATGTTCCAGGGTCACTGTGGGTGTACTGTGTGCTGCACAAATCAACGCCGTATCTGATTTACAAAACTACATACTCGTTTAAACATAACAAACTATACTGCTTATTTGTTACCTGTATACCTTACTCCTAAAACCATGTAATCTTTCAAACATATGTTACGTCACTTTTGTACCATTGAAACTGATTACGACCTTTTCTTTACACTACAGATCCCATGAACAGGCTAATAAAGGTATAAGTGCTATTTTCATACTAAATAAAGCTCTCTTACTTAATTTTTATAAACACTACTGTTTGGTGCACAAAATGGGGATGACACATGAGGAGAGGAAACGGAGGTGTAATCCCTAAACTTTTATTGTACCGTTCCTTTAATATACGTATATTGAGGGTTTTAAGTGGGATGAAAAAAATGCGGTGTCTAAAAGGGGTAGCAGTGTTCAGCACCGGTAACACCCAGTCCACTTAAAGTCCTGCGTATATTCAGCACAGAGACACACCCTAACAATTTTCATCACTTATAATCACAGTTAGTTTACTAGTGTGAAAAAATCGTATAGAAAATTTACTAAGAACATTTTTAATTGTTTTTTATCTCTCACACATTTATAAAATATCTCTTGTAAAGAAACGCCCTCTCCACCTTTATTTCATACGAACGACCAATAAATAATACCTTTACCAGCATCTAGTCACTAACTACTAACACTGTGCACTGTACCCAATTGTAAAGCAGAAATAGTGTTTAGATTATGTCTTAAAGTATCATCAAATGATTCAAACCATGCATACATACACAAAGCAACGTGCACGTTTACTTTGTCCATTTACTCTCTATGTAATCTGTGCACATTCTGAACGAGTTCGTAGTATATCACCTGTTTTCACTTATACTCAAATGTACCTTACAGTAAAAAAATGACATCACAACCTATGCATATGTAATATTTCCTACATAATACAGTGCATTTCTATACCATTGAAACTGATTGCAACATTCTTTATATAGTACAAATTCTACCAATATGCCAATAAACCTATAAGTGCTATTTTTATAATACAAAAAGCTGTATTAGATTATTTGTATAAACAGTACTGCTGGGGGCACAAAATGGTGGTGCAAGGTAGACAGAGTAAATGAAGGTGTAATTCCAAACTTTTTATGTATCGTTCATTTACTATACGTATATTAACACCTTTAACTGGGATGAAAAAATTGGCGGCTCTCTTAAAGAGGTGGCGGAGCCTACTACTAATGACACCCGGACCACTTAAACGCCTGCGTATATTCAGCAGAGGAACACACCGTGAGAATTACTATCACTAATAATCAGATTTACTTTACCACTGTGAACAATATCGTACAGAAAATATACAAAGAACATTTTCCTTTATTTTTTATCTCTCACATATGTAAAAAAAAATGACTTCTGAAGAAACGCTCCCTAACAACTTAGATTTCCTAAGAACACCCAAATGCAAAGCCTCGCAGTACCACACCAGCCTTGACTGACATTGAAATCTACCTCTCAGTGTAAAAAATGAGACCACAAACTGTGCACATAACATTTCTTCTTTTTTTTCCATTTCTGTTAACTTAATAACACATGAATTTTCTACTGTGACCCCTTCTCCACTATTTCCAGACTGAGCATAATTTCCAAACGTGCGATATTCTGTTTATCTCGCCGGAATAGATATACAAATCGAAATTAACGCTACATCGAATTTCCAAACCCATACAGGGCTATATTCACAAGAATGGCGATAACATTATCGCCGCTTTAGCGGCAGGAAACTGCCGCTAAATCGGCGATAATGTTATCGCTCGTCTTGAGAATATGGCCCACAGTCTTTTACAGATAACAACTTACACTTTTTCTTTGTGAAAACTTCTAAACATATATAAAGTACTTGTTTAACAACTAGTTACACATTATGCATATTTTAGAACCAATAAAACACCAGACTTTACTAACACTATGTTATTTAGAAATAAAAAATACTTTCAAAGTTAAAAATATCGTCTCAAATACTTAACCACTACTACAAAAACCATAACACACCTTCTTAATTTCTAATTTACCTTCGTAGTTGGTATGCAGACTTCAAATGTCACAAACGCATGCAATTCTTTTCTTGTGACACAGTACATGTAATGCACCGCTTTCATCAAGAATGGAACCAGTAATGGCACAATTTCCCTGTTGCTCCACACATAAATACATGTAAAGAACAAATCAGAATAGTTCCTTTTTTTTTTTCAATTGCAAAACCTCTCTTTATTTGTTATTTTTTAACTTTCCATATAAACACTTTTTTTAAGGATACATACAGGTGAAAAGTTCAACGTATTGTATCAACACTTTCTAGAACATTGTACGACATGTGCAGGTTAAAAGTTCATCATTTTTTAAAACCAACTGATATTTTTTTTGCAACATTTTCTCCAACATTTAACGGCATGTGGAGGTCAAAAGTTCACCATTCTTTCAAGTTTGAACTGCACCTTCCAAATACAATTAGCAGGTGTGGTTGAGCTGAGCAAATTTCATCCTATAATATGTACTCCACGTATAAACTGCTTTTTTATTAACCAATCACAAAGATGCTTTTCATCAAAACTAATATACACCCTACTTTTAGGACACAATACATTTCATCTCCCAATCGGTTAAGGTTTTGTATGTAAAAAAAAAGTAGTTCCCCATGTTTAAACATATCTCTCATTCTACGAATGCAGTGCATGAGCTACAGACATTTATCCATATCTTCTAGCCATACCTTCAAAATGCTAGTGTGGATTGTAGGACATAGCTATGTTTTCTGGTGCAAGAGGTATGCAGAACAGAGACGTATTGACTTAGACCTAGGTTTACAAAATGTGCACATTAAATGGTTTGCACAGAGAGGATTGAAGTGGCACCAATTGCTCCCTTTGGTTAAAACCTGTTTGCATCTCCAACACCCTGATCTCATGATTGTGCACTGTGGTGGTAACGATCTAGGCACATTGACTAGGGTAGGTTTGGAAATGCTTATGAAGGACACCTTTGGACAATTGATGTTACTTTTGCCTCAAACTGTCTTTGTATATTACAATATATGCCAAAGACAGAAATGGAAATGGTCAAACCAATTTTGTCATAAGATTGAAAAATCTAGGAAGAATGTCAACAAAGCTTTGTCTGCATACCTCAGAGACCATAGAATGGGGTCGATCTACAACAACAACATACGTTTTGATATGGCTGATATCTACAGAAGTGATGGAGTACACTTCACAGATGAGGGAAACCGAGTTTTCCTGATTAACCTGAAGCTGTGCATTCGCACTTACATCTAGCTCCAACTAATAAACACAAAGGCTCTTTTTAGAGCCGCCTTATATTCTGAATTTCGGCTCGCAGAGTGTCAGCTGCGGTTCGGCTAGAAGAGGGACAACTGCGGGCCATTGGGCAGGCTCGCAGAGGAAGAGCTGCAGCCCTGCGGGCTGTTGGGCAGGCTCACAGAGGAAGAGCTGCGGCCCGTGGGCTCAGCTCGCAGAGGGAGACCTACGAGCTGTTGGCTCGCAAAAGCACAGCACCCTACTGGCTCGCAGAGGGAGAGCTGTGGTCTGACCAACGGGCCAACAGGCCTGCTAGCAGAAACCCAGCTATCAGTTAACGGGCTGGCTCACAGACATACAGCTGCGAGCCCTTCGAGCAGCAACCTGACCGGCTAACTGGCAGAGGGAGAGTAACGGGCCTACGGGCCTGCTAGCACAGACACAGCTACGAGCTAACGAGGTGGCTCAGAGAGGTAGAGCTGCGGGCCCCACGACTCGCAGACACAGAGCTGCGAGCTGACGGACTGGCTTCTAAAGGCATAGCCGCGAGCTGGTGATGTGGGGAGAGGGACCGTGAAAGGGGTATCTCGCACAGACAGAGCTGCGGTATATTTTTAGTGTTGCCTCGCAGAGGTAGAACTACGGACCTCCAACTCGCAGACACAGAGCTGCGACCCGATGGACTGGCTTCTAAAGGCATAGCCGCGAGCTGATGATGTGGGGAGAGGCAGCGTAAAATGAGCTAACGAAGTGGCTCACAGAGGTAAAGCTGCGGGCCCGCCGGCTTGCAGACACAGAGCTGCGAGCCGACAGACTGGGGCGTAAAAGGAGTATCTCGCACAGACAGACCTGCGGGATATTTTCAGTATTGCCTCGCAGAGGTAGAATTACGGATCCGATGCCTTTTAGAAGGAGAGATGCGAGCTGACGGACTGAGTCACAAAATGGCTGACAGCTCGCAGTCGCAGAGCTGCGAGCCGACGGACTGGCTTCTAAAGGCATAGCCGCAAGCTGGTGATATGGGGAGAGGGACTGTGAAAGGGGTATCTCGCACAGACAGAGCTCCGGTATATTTTTAGTGTTGGCCATAGCCGCGAGCTGATGATGTGGGTAGAGGCAGCGTAAAATGAGCTAACGAAGTGGCTCACAGAGGTAAAGCTGCGGGCCCACCGGCTTGCAGACACAGAGCTGCGAGCCGACGGACTGGAGCGTAAAAGGAGTATCTCACACAGACAGACCTGCGGGATATTTTCAGTATTGCCTCGCAGAGGTAGAATTACGGATCCGATGCCTTTTAGAGGGAGAGATGCGAGCTGACGGACTGAGTCACAAAATGGCTGACAGCTCGCAGTCGCAGAGCTGCGAGCTGACGGACTGGCTTCTAAAGGCATAGCCGCGAGCTGGTGATGTGGGGAGAGGGACCGTGAAAGGGGTATCTCGCACAGACAAAGCTGCGGTATATTTTTAGTGTTACCTCGCAGAGATGCCTTGTAGAGGGAGAGTTGTGAATAACAAAATGGCTGCCAACACTTCCTAGTTTCAACAGTTCGCAGCCAATGAGCCGCAAGCTTGTGCTCGTAACGTCTCAGCCAATCAGATGTCAGAATTCTCAAATATCAATATCTGGAAAATTTGATATTTCTCAAAAACTACTGAACGGATTTACCCCATTTAAACAAAAGCGTGCTTTCTGGACCAAGACCTTTCTCCCTGCCAAATTTGGCATAATTCCGTTCAGCAGTTTGACCTGTAGCCTTGTCTAAAGTTTCCTATGGAAATTGCATGGAGAAAACACGTTTTGGGACCCCCCTTTTTTTTTAGCCCCCCCTTGACGAATCCCCCCCAAACTTTCAGGATAGGAGCTGACCTGAAAAGAGGAACTTTTGGAAAATTTCGTAAAGATTCGTCAAACGACGCCAAAGTTATAAGCACATCAAAAAATGCTTTTCCTATGGAAACGTGGTCCTAACTATAACTATCTAGATAATATATATATATTCACTGAAAAAACCATAGGTTCAGACACGTTATAGTTAGAAATTCGTATTTAAAAACCTTTGAAATTCACTGAAAAAACCATAGGTTTTAGGGACAGTTATAGTTAGTTGGACATTGCACTCGTACAAAACCCGTGAAATTCCCCGTTATAGTTAGTTCAGCTAACTATAACTCGCGCCCCGCAATGCACTGCTGATGACGTCACATATTACATCACTCATGACATGGTCAGTGACATCACTGATGACATCACTGATGACATCTCAAATGACATCACTGATGACATCATGCAGTGACTGTGTGTTTCTATAAAGTTTAAATATGTTTACTATATATGCCAAGGTGTATTGAATAATGAGTGGGTGTATAAGTGTCTGGATGGATGATTTAGTAGGTGCGTGACTGACTCTATAAGTGAGTGATTAAACGTATCTTACTAAATGCATGGGTTAGTGACTAAACTGTGTGAATGTCTTTATCCGTCTGTCTGTTGGTGTGTAAGTGGCTGAATGGGTTTGTAAATAGCTACATGAGTGTCTATATGAGTTATTGATTGGTTGTCTGAGTATCTGTATGGGTGCCTGAGTGTTTGTGTGGATGGGGTGTGTGTGACTGCACATAGATGTATCAGTGGGTGATTCACTGGGTGCATGGTTTCAAGAGTGCATCTGTGATGGACTGTATGGGTGGGTGAGTGTGTGTATGGATGTGTTAGTGAGTGAATGTATATCTCAGTGGTACATGTGTGAGTAACTACATATGTGAAAGGCAGTATATATGTGTGTTGGAGTATATAAATGGGTATAAGTGAGAGTGTGTGATTGTGAGAGTGGCTGTATGGATGAGTGTGTACTTGTATTAGTGATTGTATAAGAGCGTAAGAATGTGCTAGTATTTGTATGAGTAAGTGAGCTGGTGTGTGTATAACTGTATTGGTGAGTAAATGGCAGTGTGATTAATTATTTGCATGACTGACTAGGTGTGTGAGTACCTCTATGGATGAGTGGGGGTGTTAGTGTCTATGTAGGTGTATGAGTGCATATGATAGTCCTGTACTGAGTGACCGTAAGTATGAGTGACTGTACAGGTGAGTGAGTGGATGTGTGTGTAGACCTAAGAATCAGTGAGTGGGTATGTAGTTATTGGTGTTGGAGTGTCTATGGTTTTGAGAATGGCAGTCTGTAATTTAGAGTGGGTGTATCAAAAGTTATATTAGGGTGTGAGAAGATGCATGAAATTATCACATGGATGATGTCATCAGTGATGTCATTTGAGATGTCATCAGTGATGTCATCAGTGATGTCACTGACCATGTCATGAGTGATGTAATATGTGACGTCATCAGCAGTGCATTGCGGGGGCGCGAGTTATAGTTAGCTGAACTAACTATAACGGGGAATTTCACGGGTTTTGTACGAGTGCAATGTCCAACTAACTATAACTGTCCCTAAAACCTATGGTTTTTTCAGTGAATTTCAAAGATTTTTTAAATGCAAATTTCTAACTATAACGTGTCTGAAACCTATGGTTTTTTCAGTGAATTTCAAAGGTTTTTTAAATGCTAATTTCTAACTATAACGTGCCTGAAACCTATGGTTTTTTCAGTGAATTTCAAAGGTTTTTTAAATGCTAATTCCTAACTATAACATGTCTGAAACCTATGGTTTTTTTCAGTGAATTTCCAAGGTTTTGTAAATGACAATTTTTAAATGTATTAATTGTTATCTTTATTTTTTGATACTGATTTACTACATTTTTTTAAACTATTTATTTTTTAAATTACATTGTAATTACATTATACATTACATTACAAAATATACTTTCTCAGAATGAATTACTTTAGTTTAAATTCTTTGCAAATAGGCAATAGACTTTTAAGTACAGTAGTTACAGTTGTTGCAATGGGCAACACAATTTCAAACACAATGCAACATTGAGCTCAATGTGAATTTCTAGTTAAATGCAATTAGTTACTTTATGGATTACTTTTCTAACCACAGGACTGGATCCTAGATTCAGTCCTGGGACATCTCCTGTAAACAGTTGAGTAAAAGCGTTTTGGTTACAGTACTGATTTTTAAGGAATATTATTGTATTTTAAAAGTTGACACTTTTTCACATAGAATCACCAATGTTATCCTATGGGAGGAAATTCACTTAGCAGGTAAGTAGTGTTATCGTTACTTTTTCTTACTCAGTGGTGGATCCTGGATCCAGCACTGGTGCATCTCCTGTAAACAGTTGAAAGAATGCGTTTAAGTCATACAGGCGATTTTTAAGGAATATTTGTAGTTTGTGAAAATCGACACAAACTTTTCTGCTGAAAACCAGACAATGGATTCCTATGGAAGGAAATACAAGTTACTGGTAAGTACGGTTAGAATTACTTTTCAGGGTCAGTGCTGGGCTAAAAGATGCAGCACTGGGTTCTCTCCTGATAACAGGTGAGTAAATCGGAATTCGTAGTTCGGCTGATTTTAGAGGAACATTATAAAGTTCCAAAACTCCACACTTAGAAGAATTTCCAAGTGAAACCAGTCAATGTTAGCCTATGGAAGGAAATTCAAGTTACTGGTAAGTACAGTTAGAATTACTTTTCAGGGTCAGTGCTGGGCTAAAAGATGCAGCACTGGGTTCTCTCCTGATAACAGGTGAGTAAATCGGAATTCGTAGTTCGGCTGATTTTAGAGGAATATTTGCACAATGGTGAAGGAAGGGGGTGGGGCCTGAGGTGACATGCCTGCAAACACGCCCGGTGGTGCGTTTTAAGTTGGAGAATTAATTCCTCCTCAATCCCGAGGGTCCCTAGGGGCCAACTAGCCCACCAGATATCTCCAGTATGCGCCAGAGAGCTGCGTTGCAGAGAGGTGTTCAGAGGCCACGCCCCTTTTTGCACCTCTCTGCAACGCAGCTCTGTGGTGCTTTCTGGACGTACCTGGTGGGCTAGTTGTCCCCCAGGGACCCTCAGGATTCAAGGGGATTTAATTCCCCATCTTAAAACACGCCACGGGGCCTGTTTGCACACATGTCATCTCAAGCCCCGCCCCTCCCTTCACCACTGTGCAAACGCGCCCTGTGGCGCGTTTTAAGTCGGGGATTAACTCCCCTTCAATCCTGAGGGTCCCTGGAGTGCAACTAGCCCACCAGCTCCCTCCATTATGCACCACAGAGCTGCGTTGCAGAGAGGTGTAAAAGGGCGTGGCCTCAGAACACCTCTCTGCAACATAGCCCCTGGCGCATACTGGAGGTTCCTGGTGGGCTAGTTGGCCCACAGGACCCCCAGTATTCAAGGGGAATTCGTTCCCCATCTGCAAACGCGCCAGGGCGCGTTTGCAGAGTGGTGAAAGAAGGGGCGTGGCCTCCGGCGCGATGCCGGTGTTTTTTGTTTGTTTGTTTTTTAAGAAGGGGGCTGTGTGGCCCCCTTCTTTTCTAATTTATTGGTCCTGGGGACCCCATCCCCCAGGGCCTGCCCCTATATATTTAAAAAAAAAAAACAATTTGGAAGGGTGCCGCGTGGCCCCCTCCCGAGGCCTTAATCGGCCCCGGGGACCCCATCCCCCGGGGCATGGCCTTTTTAAAATTGTTATTGTTTTGGAGGGGGCTGCATTGCCCCCTCCTCAGGCCACTTATGGCCCGGGGACCCCATCCCCGGGGCCGGCCTTTGTTTTTTTTTTTTTTAATTTTGGGGAAGGGGGCCGCGTGGCCCCCTCCTGGGCCACTACTTGCCCCCGGGACCCCATCCCCCGGGGCTGGCCCTATCCTTTGGGGTCCGTGGGGGACCCCAACTCCCCCACGGACCCTGCCGGCTCCCCGCGTCCTCGGGAGCCGGCATTCCTTCCACATGGGGAGCTGCTATGATGCAGCTCCCCATGTGGAAAGCTAATTTGCTTTGGATATTGGAGCGAGAGCAGGTTTCCTGCTCTCGCCTAATATCCAAAGCAGTTTGCTATGACAGGACGGGAGCCGCGAGGCTCCCGTCCTGTCATAGCAAACTACAGTGTCCCGGGGTAGGCACCCCGGGACACTGCAGGAGCCAGCCCTGGGGGTGGCGGTCCCCAGGGCCATCAAGGGCTCCAGGAGGGGGCCGTGCGGCCCCCTCCCTTGAATGTGCACAGCCCCGGGAGGTGGTGGTCCCCGGGCTCTGGGGTCCGTAACGGACCCCCACATTAAAATATTTAGTGCCCCGGGGAGGTGGCGGTCCCTGGGGCGTGTGGGGAGGCTCAATCTCCCCCACATAGGTAATTTAAAAAAAATAAAAAGAAGCCCCGGGGGGTGGCGGTCCCCGGGGCTGCGAGAGGGCCAAGAGCCCTCCCGCATAATTTTTTTTATTAAAGCCCCGGGGGTGGCGGTCCCCGGGGCTTGGGGGCCCTTAGAGGCCCCCCACCCATAAAACCTAACCCCCGCATGCCCCCGGGACTTGGCCCACCCGGGGGCCAATTACCAAAGAAGCGCGGGAGGCCGTATGAGGAGGTGCATCAGATTATCACGTGGATGATGTCATCAGTGATGTCATCAGTGATGTCATTTGAGATGTCATCAGTGATGTCATCAGTGATGTCACTGACCATGTCATGAATTATGTAATATGTGACGTCATCAGCAGTGCATTGCGGGGGCGCGAGTTATAGTTAGCTGAACTAACGAGGCCGCCAGCAGATTCCATCTACTCTGCAAAACTCCGACAACAGTAACGGTCTTCTTGACATGGCGTCTGCACGCTAGCAGCCGCTTGCTCCCGGAGCTCCCACTCCCGCCGTTGGTCTCATTTTAACCCCCTAAACTTTTTTCGGACCTACGCCTTACCGTTCTCCTGGGCGGATCTTCTCTGAATTCTCCGTGAATTCTTCGTGTAGCCACTGCGGATCTTGAAAACGGTACCGCTGCTGGCATTCAGCCGGGGATGTGTTACAGCGAGGCAGGCGGATGCCTCTCCATTTTGTCTCGCTGGTCTGCGGCCGCCCTGGAGCTCCGCAGGGGCCGCAGAGCGGCTGCCCCTGGACATCTCCGGGTGAGCAGCGGCAGAGACAGCATCAGCGTTTTTTCCCGGAAGGGTGATCGGAAGGACGATCAGAAAAGCCAGCAGGAGGGTCTCGGCAAGACTCCGGAGGTTTTTGCCCCAAAAAGGGGTTCTGTAAGCCGGACATTACAGCAGCTTCAGGAGGCTTCAGTCCCTGGGGATCAAGCCCCTCAGGAGGATTCCTCCCCTCTTCTGAGAGTCGCAACCTGCCATCGCCTCTAAGGGGGGCTCCAAGAGGCACAGAAAGGGCGCAGGGGTCGGTTTGGGGCTTGTTAAGTCATCATTAAAAGATAGTTCTAACAAGGGCTCTGAAACTGATCATAAGCAAATCACCGATAAAGCTACTCCGGAGTTGCCGGATATTTCTTTTGCTCCTTTTGTTCCTGTTTTAACCAGCAGTTCTGCCTTTCAGACATATCAAGTTAAGGGCAGATCTATCAAACCTAGGAGGTCAAAGAGCAACCCCGTTAACACCATAGTTAGGGTTACCCCATCATTGCGCTCATACTTCAGGGTCCAGCCAGAGGTCCTGGATATTATTACACAGGGCGAAACCCTAAGGAAAAGTCCAGACACTCTAATTACGTCAATTACTCCCGCACCATCACAGGCTGCAGTACCCGATAAAATCATGGAGTCTGCTATAAACCAGTTCTCTCAGCAGGGTCAGCAGGGTAATTCCAATACAATTTCAGACCCCGTCATGGCTGCAACTGGCTTTACTGCTGGCTCTCTGGATCAATCCCAAACTCAGTCCCAGCCCCAGCCTCAGCCAGTAGCCTCCAATAGCGATCCTCTCAAGGTACCAGTGGTGGCCGGATCTTCATCTTCAGCTTTGGAAGCTCTCTTTGTCACACTGTCTGAAGATATAAAGCAGGGTTTCGCGGTCTCTGCAGTTAATCAGGGAGAGATCAGAAGTTTTTGTGAATCTTTGGAGAAGAAGGTGGATCTACTGAACTCCAGGACGCGACCCTGGAAAACAACGTTGGGGAATTGAAAGATGATCTTGGAACGGCGAAGTCGGACATTTTATTGCTAAGAAAAGAAGGGGCAGATCTCCGCAATAGAATGGAAATCTTGGAAAACAGTGCTCGTAGAAACAACTTGCGCCTTTCGAATGTCCCGGAAGGGAGTGAAGGATCAGATCTTAGATCCTATATTGTATCTTTACTTAAAACCTCCCTACAGCTTGAGGACTCAGAAGAATCACTGAGTCATGATATACAGAGGGTGCACAGGGATCCCTTTCGTAGAAATCCCAACAGATCTAAGCCCAGGAAGATACTAATCAACTTTCTTACCTTTGCTTTAAAAGAGAGGATCCTCAATTTAGCATTGAAAGTAAAATCATTGAAGGCTAAGGAGTTTTCTTTTGAAATCCGTTCTGACCTCTCCAGACTTACACTGGATAGGCAGTGGGAGCTGGGAAGTAAGTTGGAATATTTTAAAAAGCACGGTGCGGTAGCCCAGCTAAAGTTCCCCGCCTTCCTGAAAGTTATGCATAACAACAAAATGCATAACTTAAGATCAGTTCAGGAGGCGGATGAACTGCTCGACTTAATTAGCAAGGGGGCCCCTTAAGAAGTTAACTCGGCCCGGGTCTCGCTACTGTATCCATTCTTACCAGCGGTCTGTCTCTTTTCTTGTTTCACTTCCCACCCCCCCCCATCAGCACCATGATTGATAATCAGATTATGATTATGGAGTTAGAGCTATAGGTAAACTACACGTAGTGGGTGGCGGGAGGTTGGATAATTAGTGTAAGGAAAGTAGGAAGTGGAAAAAAAAAAATTGTACACACTAATAAATGGAGGACACTAGAATTTAGATTAAGGGTAGGAAATCTAAACTAAAAAAAAAAAAAAACGTTTTTTTAGGGTTGGAAGGGTTTCTTCTCTTTTTTCGTTTTTCATACTTTTTTACATTTTGAAGGTGGGTGGGGCGGGTGGCTCTGGGATGCAATCTCTGGACTACATCTGTCCAGATAATTGGGGTAAGGGTTCTCCAGGGTAGGGGGGTAGGGTGGGGGGGCACAGGGTTTGGGGTTGGGAGCAGTGGGGTAAAAAAATAAAAAATGTCCTCATTCACCTTTTCTCAATCGCATTAATCTCATTTTTAAGAGCAATAACTATGGAATTCCGTTGGATCGGGTGCTGGTGCTGGTTATTTCAATCTCCTCTCTCAGTGACATTCCGTCGTTTCGACCCGCCATGAGCTCTATACAGATTTTGTCCTGGAATGTCAATGGCCTGCGCGTAATACCGAGAAGAGACAAGATTATGCAATATCTTGGGGATTCCCCCGCGCAGGTCATTGTTCTCCTGCTTAAAGAAGAGATAGTCAGTCTTCTTAAGAATAAAAGATGGGTTGGTTCTTATGATAGCACTAGCCAGTCTGCAAATATTAGAGGGGTTCTAATTTTATTTAAAAAATCAGCTAGGGCACGTATCCTACTACAGCTAGTTGACCCATGTGGCAGATGGGTCATCGTGAAAGCTATTATTTTGGGGATCCAGTTTACCATGGTTGGCTATTATGGACCCAACCAAGATGATCCCTCTTTTCTTAAGACCATCTTTTCTCATTTGCTGGATTTTCCTGAACCAGTAGTCCTAGCAGGTGATTTTAACATCGTTTTGAATCCCTTACTAGATAAGTCACCAAATAATAGAGCCGTGGTCCCTTCAAAATCTTGGGATTTGTTATTGGGGGCAATGAAGCAATTTGCCCTCTCTGACATTTGGAGGGAAAGATCAGGCCAGCAGCTGGGAGTCTCGTATAGGAACCATAAGTATTGGCACAAATCTAGAATAGATTATGTGTTGATAAGTCAATCTTTAAGAGGCAGAGTTAAAAAAAAAATTATTTGGCATCTCACCTTTGAGACCATTCTGGTATCTTGCTGGATTTAGAGTGTCCACTCCCTAGTCTCACCAGGTCATGGTCCTTTGACCAAGCCTTACTTTTGGAGGAAGAGGAGATCTCCTTTTTATCCCAGGAAACTGAATGTTTTCTGAATGTGAATTTAGATTCGGCCTCAATACCAGTTGTATGGGATTCCCTAAAGGCTTTCCTGCGGGGTCAAATCACAAGCAGGTCGAGCTATAGAAATAAAAAATATAAAGAGGAGATCTCAGTAATTGAAGCTAAGCTGAAGGCAGTGGAGGCCGATCTAAATTGCCAGGCTCCTCCCGAAATCCAGCAAGAACGTCAGACCAATTTTAACAAATTGAAGGGTCAGTTGGAGAATATCTTGCATATTAGGCTCAGTCGAAGATGGGAGGCAAGTAAAATTGCCCATTTCGAGTATGGAGAAGGGGCAGGAAAGCTTCTCGCGTGGAAAACTAAATCAGACCGGGTAAGAAACCAGATCCAAGAAATTATTAGTGGGGATGTTACTCTCTCTTCGGATGAGGAAATTTGTGATGCATTCCAGACCTTCTTCCAAGACATTTATCGAGAGGATAAACTGGTGGATAATTTGAATGTTAAGAGCTGGCTGGATAGCATCTCTCTTCCCTCCCTGAAGTTCGAACAGCAGGAACATTTAGATCGGGAATTCACCCAAGACGAGGTTAGGGAAGCCATATCACTCTGCAAGAACGGAAAAGCCGCGGGACCCGATGGGCTCCCAGCCGAGCTTTATAAATTAATGAGTGATAGGATTGTCCCCACCTTGACAAAGCTCTTTAATCAGATATTACAGGAAGGCTTAAAGCTCCCAGCCTCATGGAATGATGCCACAATTATTTTGATCCTGAAACCTGGAAAAAATCCATCAAGTTGTGGGTCATATAGGCCCATCTCATTGTTGAATGCGGACTATAAAATCTTCGCTTCAATTTTGGCGGCCAGATTGGGACTTGTGGCGGGGGATATTCTCCACCTGGATCAGAAGGGCTTTGTCAAGGGACGGCAGCTATCAGATCTCACTTATTACTTGATAGGGGCGATTGATTTGGCCTCTACATATTCACTTCCATTAGCGGCCATGACCTTAGACGCCACTAAGGCGTTCGACAGGGTGAATTGGACCTACCTGACGGAAGTCTTGGGAAAATTCAACTTAGGGAAAATGTTTTGTCGAATAGTCCAGCTGATATACCAGGAACCAACAGCCAGACTTTTCGTTAATGGTGACATCACTGACTCTTTTAAGATCTTGAGGGGGACCAGGCAGGGTTGCCCACTCTCCCCTCTCCTCTTTGACTTATACATCAAGCCATTTGCTCAATGGCTCAGGGATGATCCCAACATTCAGTCTTTTAAGTACGGGGAGTGGGAGAGGAAGGTCGCTCTGTATGCTGATGATATTTTAGTCTTTTTGGCCAACCTGCAAACAGCATTTCCATCCGTGATCAGCCTGGCACAAGATTTTGGTCTTGTCTCAGGCTATGAGATCAATGCCGCGAAGACAGAAATCATGGTCTGGAACCCTGAGAGGACCCAGCATCAGCACCAGATCAGCTCTAAAATGAGATATTTGGGGATCAACATTGTGCAATACATTACATTGATTGCTGAGACAAATCTAACTATGGTGGCTAGGGAGTGCCAGAGGCTGATGAAATCTTGGGCTCCACTTCCTTTATCGATTCTTGGGAGGGTCAATCTCGTCAAGATGTCGATACTCCCTAAGGTCACCTTCCTCTTTAATTGCATTCCTCTCCACTTCAAAAATTCTGCTATAGACAAGCTACAGCGGGATATTAATTCCTTTGTCTGGGCATATAAATCAACAAGAATAGCATGGAAAAAGCTGAGGCGGAGGAGAGAGAAAGGAGGCCTTGCTCTCCCGGATCTCCAGTTTTATGCTTGGGCCGTTCAACTCACACACTCGTGTATGCTCTTAAAAATGCCGGTCAGTACTGGAATGGGGGGGATGTTTCTCGCCATGCTCAGGGGAGCCAACTTACCTGAGGAAGGATTTTTGTTCAAATTTGGAGACCCTAAGTTTTTTAAAAAGGTTAATTTGAAGGTTCTCCAGGGGCTTGCCAAAACCTGGGCTAAACTTAGGGGTACGGCTGCGCTCAGTTATTTTTCAAGCCAGGCTCCCCTCTGGGATACTCCCGGTGCCCCGGAGTGCCTGAGGGACAGGATTTCAGTACCTTTAAGAGAAGCTGGGCTGATGGTCTGGGGGTATTTGGTCTCTGACGGCATTCTTGTTTCCTGGGAACAACTTAAAGATAAAGTCGGAGCAGGCCTTTCAAGGTTTAAATATCTCCAGTTAAAGAGTTGGGCCCAATCACAATTAAATCATAAGAACCCAATAGGGATTGTCAGTTTTTTAGAACATCAGTTTGTGGCTAAGCCACCTGGGAGGAAGGAGGTTTCTTTTTGGTATCAAGCCATAATTGAATCTGTGGACGGCAAATTTAAACTGGCCGAGGAACTATGGGGGGGTTCCTTACCTGCACAAGATTGTGACTATCTATGGCAGAATTCCTGCAAGATCCTTTATGAGGTAGTCAAACCAGCATGGCTGAAAAGGAACCACCTGTTCACCATTCACAGGGCTTATTTTTCCCCCCAAAAGCACCCCAAAATCATCAAAGGTCCACCAGTTAGCTGCAAGAAATGCGGTCTGGCTTTAGCTTCAGACATTCACATGTTTAAAGAATGTCCCGTCTTGACCACCTTTTGGGATAGCGTTGGCAACTTCTTGGCGAGCACTTTGGGCTGTCCAATCCACATTGACTTTCCTTTGATTATTTTTGGTTTTACACACAAAGTTACGGGTCCATCCAGATCATTGCTCTTCTATGCCATCTTGCTAGCCAGGAGACAAATTTGCAAAAGATGGACAGAACCCACTCCCCCTTCCTTCTCCGACTGGCTGGCTTCAGTGTTGGCGGTCTCTAAGTTGGACCTAGTCAGATCTTGCAGCAGGAAGAAGACAGCATTTTGGGACTTGCTCCAACTCAGATTGGGCTCAGAGCTATCTGATTAGGTTTTTTTTTGTTTTTTTTTCTCTGAGTCCTATGATTATGCTGCCTTGACTCTCTTCGGGCAAAGTCAGATACTCCCAGTTTCCCCCTGGAAGTATCACGACGATTGTCACCTAGCTATTGGAGCTTTGCGGAAGAGTTATCTCATCTGGTCATCATTAGCACCCAAGCAAGTCATGATACCTGTAGGTGGGTCTTCTACGAGGTCTCTACATCCATTTGCCTACCTTTCTCAGCTTGCTGAGTATGGGTATTGACATCTTGAGTGCAGTGTGAAGTGAGGTTGGTGGCAAATGAGGATAAAAAAGAATAGTTAGCTGAACTAACTATAACGGCTGAATTTCTCTGGTTTTGTACAATTGAAATGTCCAACTAACTATAACGTCCCTGAAACCTGTGGTTTTTTCAGTGAATTTCAAAGGTTTTTTAAATGCTAATTTCTAACTATAACGTCCCTGAAACCTATGGTTTTTTCAGTGAATTTCAAAGGTTTTTTAAATGATAATTTCTAACTATAACGTCCCTGAAACCTATGGTTTTTTCAGTGAATTTTGAAGGTTTTTTAAATGCTAATTCCTAACTATAACGCCCCTGAAACCTATGGTTTTTTCAGTAAATTTTGCGAAAGTTTTTTAAATGCTAATTTCTAACTATTCCTACAGAGGTAGGACATGTGCAGAAAGAGGAAGAAAATCGCAGAAAGAAGCAAGAGAAATGCAGAAAGATGCAACAGAAGTCCAGAAAGATGAAGAAAGGTGCAGAAAAAAGCAAGAGATATGCAGAAAGAACCAACAGAGGTGCAGAAAGAGGCCTTGTTGCACAGTCATCCTGTAACCCCAACTTTTTGCTGACTGGTACTGGTGGTAACTGACTCTGTCTAACCAGGCCCGGAGCCAGTGCTATGCTGAAAGACACTTAGAATACAGTGAAAATACCTACATACACTAGGGTACACTATGGGTTGGGGTACCCCTGTGATTGGCATGACCTCCCCTGTAAGGTCCTAGTACATAATAGGGCAGGGGGATTAAAACTACCTCTAAGTCAGAGGTGCAGAAAGAGGAAAGAGAAGTGCAGAAAGAAGCAATAGAGGTGCCGAAAGAGGCAAAAGAGGTGCAGAAAGAAGCAAGTGAAGTGCAAAAAGAGGCAACAGAGGTGCAGAAAGATGCAAGAGATGTGTAGAAACAAGCAAGAGAAGTGCAGAAAGAGGCAAGAGAATTGCTGAAAGAAGCAACAGAGGTGAAGAAAGAAGCAAGAGAAGTGCAGAAAGAGGCAAATGAGGTGCTGAAAGAAGCAAGAGCAGAGCAGAAAGAACCAACAGAGGTGCAAAAAGAGGCAAGAGGGGTGCAGAAAGAGGTAGGAGAGGTGCACAAAGAGGCATGAGAGGTACAGAAAGAGGCAGGAGGGGTACAGAAAGAAGGAAGAGAAGTGCAGAAAGAAGCAACAGAGGTGCTGAAAGAGGTGTGAATGGTGCTGAAAGAGAAAGAGAATACAGAAAGAAGCAATAGAGGTACAGAGAGAGGCAAGAGAGGTGCAGAAACAGGTAGGAAAGGTGCAGAAACAGAACAAGGGTGCAAAAAGAGGCAAGAGAGGTACAGAAAGAGGGAAGAGGGGTACAGAAAGAGGCAAGAGGGGTGCTGAAAGAAGCAAGTGAGCTGCAAAAAGAGGCAAGAGAACTGCAGAAAGAGGCAAGAGAGTTGCAGAAACAGGCAAAAGGGGTGCAGAAAGAGAGAACAGATGTGCAGACAGAGGCAATAGAGGTGCATAAAGACGGAAAAGGGGTACAGAAAGAGGCAAGAGGCATGCAGAAATTTGCAAAAGAGGTGCAGAAAAAGCAAGAGCAGTGCAGAAAGAACCAACAGAGGTGCAAAAAGAGGCAAGACAAGTACAGAAAGAGGCATGATGGGTGCAGAAAGAAGGAATAGAAGTGCAAAAAGAAGCAACAGAGGTGCAGAAAGAGCAAGAGAAGTGCAGAAAGAAGCAACAGAGGTACAGAAAGAGGCAAGAAAGGTGCAGAAACAGGCAGGAAAGGTGCAGAAAGAGGGAACAGGTGTACAGAAAGACGCAAGAGAGGTGCAGAAAGAGAAAAAAGGGGTGCAAAAAGAGGCAAGAGGGGTGCAGAAAGAAGCAAGTGAAGTGCAGAAAGAGGCAACAGAGGTGCAGAAAGACGCAAGAGAGGTGCAGAAAAAAGCAAGAGAAGTGCAGAAAGAGGCAAGAGAATTGCTGAAAGAAGCAACAGAGCTGTGGAAAGAAGCAAGAGAAGTGCAGAAAGAGGCAAGTGAGGTGCAGAAAGAGGCAAGAGAGGTGCAGAAAATGGCATTAAAACAGCAGAAAGAGGCAAGAGGGGTGCAAAAAAGGGAAGAAGGGTGTAAAAAGAAACAAGAGAGGTGTAGAAAGAAGCAAGAGAAGTGTAGAAAGAAGCAAGAGAGGTACAGAAAGAGAGAAGACGAGTGCAGAAAGAGACAACAGGGGTGCAGAAAGAGACAACAGGGTTGCACAATGAAGCAAGAGAGGTGCAGAAAGAGAAAAAAGGGGTGCAAAAATAGGCAATAGGGGAGCAGAAAGAAGCAAGTGAGGTGCAGAAAGAGGCAACAGAGGTGCAGAAAGACGCAAGAGAACTGCAGAAACATGCAGGAGAAGTGCAGAAAGAGGCAACAGAGTTGCTGAAAGAACCAACAGAGGTGCAAAAAGAGGCAAGAGAGGTGCAGAAATAAGTAGGAGAGGTGCACAAAGAGGCAAGACAAGTACAGAAAGAGGCAGGAGGGGTGCAGAAAGAAGGAAGAGAAGTACAGAAAGAAGCAAAAGACGTCCTGAAAGAGGCGTGAAGGGTGCAGAAAGAGCAAGACAAGTACAGAAAGAAGCAACAGAGGTACAGAAAGAGGCAAGAGAGGTGCAGAAACAGGCAGGAAAGGTGCAGAAAGAGGGAACAGGGGTGCAGAAAGATGCAAGAGAGGTGCAGAAAGAGACAAAAAGGGGTGCAAAAATAGGCAAGAGCGGTGCAGAAAGAAGCAAGTGAGGTGAAGAAAGAGGCAACAGAGGTGCAGAAAGACGCAAGAGAGGTGTAGAAACAATCAAGAGAAGTGCAAAAAGAGGCAAGAGAATTGCTGAAAGAAGCAACAGAGGTGTGGAAAGAAGCAAGAGAAGTGCAGAAAGAGGCAAGGGAAGTGCAGAAAGAGGCAAGAGAGGTGCAGAAAATTGCAAGAAAACAGCAGAAAGAGGCAAGAGGGATGCAAAAAAGGGAAGAAGGGTGCAGAAAGAAGCAAGAGAGGTTCAGAAAGAGAGAAGACGAGTGCAGAAAGACAACAGGGGTGCAGAAAGAGACAACAGGGGTACAGAAAGAAGCAAGAGAGGTGCAGAAATAGGCAATAGAAGTGCAGAAAGAGGCAAGTGAGGTACAGAAGGAGGCAAGAGAACTACAGAAAGAGGCAAGAGAGTTGCAGAAGCAGGCAAAAGGGGTGCAGAAAGAGGGAAGAGGGATGCAGAAATTTGCAAAAGAGGAGCATAAAGAAGCAAGAGCAGTGCAGAAAGAACCAACAGAGGTGCAAAAAGAGGCAAGAGACGTGCAGAAATAAGTAGGAGAGGTGCACAAAGAGGCAAGACAAGTACAAAAGAGGCAGGAGGGGTGCAGAAAGAAGGAAGAGAAGTGCAGAAAGAAGCAACAGAGGTGCTGAAAGAGGTGTGAAGGGTACAGAAAGAGCAAGAGAAGTACAGAAAGAAGCAACAGAGTTACAGAAAGAGGCAAGAGAGGTGCAGAAACAGGTATGAAAGGTGCAGAAAGGGAACACAGGTGCAAAAAGAGGCTAGTGAGGTGTAGAAGGAGGCAAGAGAATTGCAGAAAGAGGCAAGAGAGTTGCAGAAACAGGCACAAGGGGTACAGAAAGAGGGAACAGGTGTGCAGAGAGGGACAAGAGAGGTGCAGAAAGAGGGAAGAGGGGTACAGAAAGAAGAGAGTGAGGTTCAGAAAGAGGCAAGAGAGGTGCAGAAACAGGCAATAGAAGTGCAGAAAGAGGCAAGTGAGGTGCAGAAGGAGGCAAGAGAACTACAGAAAGAGGCAAGAGAGTTGCAGAAACAGGCAAAAGGGGTGCATAAAGAACCAACAGAGGTGCAAAAAGAGGCAAGAGAGGTGCAGAAAGGGGCAAGAGAAATGCAGAAAGAGGCAAGTGAAGTGCAGAAAGAAGACAGTGAGGTGCAGGAAGAGGAAGAAAGGTGCAGAAAGATGGAAGAGAAATGCAGAAAGAGGCAAGACAGGCACAGAAAGAAGAGAGGTTTGTGCACCATTAGTACCAATTTAACACCCACATTTAGCAATAAGTAACACATGACCATTCCAGCTTTGCAAAGGGCCTTCCACCACGCTGTAACACGTGAAGCTGCATTTTTGGGAACATTTGAGCCGTTTGAGCTAGAAACAAGGCTTTTTTTGTTCAAATCTGCAGATTATGCAGCAGATGTTGGAATATTTGGCAAATGCGGGAAATGTTTAATTATGTGACAATTGGTGCAGCCGAACAGTCACATTTCTCCAGTGCCCAGCTCATACCTCCGACTAGGTCCAGAAGTGCTGCTCAGTGGTTCCTTCTTTTTTGTCTCTTATTGAGTTTATACTTTAGCTTCTATGGAAACGAGGAAAACTAAACCTGAGGTTACCACTCCACAACACAGACTACAATACCACATAATTACTCTCCATAACACATATTCCCACTCTACATAATTCCTATACACTAAATACCACATACTTTGTATCCACATAATTTCACTGCACAACATATCACATAATTCCACTACACACAACATACATCCACTTTACACCAAAAAACATTAGTAACAAACTTTTACATTTACAACGCCAATAGCTCTAACTCTCGCAAATGCAAAACCTATTACATTGCAAATGCTTCTTTCACTAGTAGTCACGTTTGCAGAGTGGTGGAGAAAGGGGGCTGGGCCTCCGACCAGCGCTCAGGAATTCCGCTACGTAGAACTTACAGGAGGTACCAGGAGGGCTTCTTGGCCCCCAAAGTCCCTTAGGAGTAAAGTGGACTTCATCCCCCATCCCGTAGTCTGCCTGGAGGTGCGTTTGCAGAGTGGTGAAGAAAGGGGGCGTGGCCTCTGAGGATGTCTTAGCAATCCTACTGTGTGGGAGTTACTGGAGGTAACAAGAGGGGTAGTTGGACCCCAAGGACATCCTTGGGGGCCAACTACCCCTCCTATTACCTCCAGTAAGTACCATACAGCAGGATTGTTAAGTTCTCATAACAGGCCACGCCCCCTTTGCCCGTAGCCCCCCGCATTTAAATCAGGTAGCCCCAGGGAGGTGATTGGTACCGTAGTGTGGTCTGTAAAGAGACCTAATCAGGCCAAAATGCCTAAATGAAGAATGCGTCCGTAGGTAGTAGAGTTGTAATGTCACGTAACCAATCAGTGTGCGAATAGAGCTGTATAGGCCAAAAAATAAAGCCAACAGATGTTTCCAAATTCTGTATAATTAGACAGTAGGCGTGGAAATAGGTTGTTTCTCCAGGCAGTAACTCTGGAGTAAGAAAGGTAGTTCCCCACGGCCAAGTAAGGCCTTTCAAAAGCCGGTCTGACGTTCCAAGGGCCCTGATTGGTTACGTACCAATCATCCCACTGGCAAACTTTTTACTTACAGCCCTATATCTGTTTCGTGAGGGCTATTGCCCCTACGAGCCCTGATGAAGTTCTCTATGAGAGAACGAAACGCGTTGGCTGAGTTCTAAAGTGTCTATACCTTAAAAGAATTGAAAATAAAGGCTTTTTGGAAATATACTATTATTTTCTGGACTTTGTTACCCTGCGCACGCCCATCGCTTGCTTCATAAAGGATCTGGATTACAGAGGCGTCACTGGACGGCTGATGCCAGGGCTTGTTGCACAGGAACTTTATACAATTGGAAACTTGCGTGAGGTGCAGAAGTAGTCCGTCGTCCTTTTCTTTTTGTTGCAAACTTGTGGGGGGAGTTGTGGGTCTGTCTGAGGGGCCCTGAGGTATCGGAAGGACAGGGAGGTAGGAACACAAACACGCATCTGCAAAACAATCACAGGGCACAATGCACCTCATAAACAGCGGTGGGAGGGAAAATAAAAGTGTGATGGGAGGGAGGACTTACTCCACGCATCACCCCCACGTAAATGTACATTTTGGGGCCTACCTGCTCCGTGCCATGCCCCCAATGGCCGGGAGACACACCTCCCCCACTTTGCAGTCAAGCCACAGAGAGGGGTCGAGAAATGAGTGTGTTTTTTAGAAGTTTTGTTTTTGCTTAAATCATTAACCATCCCCCAGCCGTCAGAAAAAAGGCCGGGGTCGGCGCCTAATTAAGAGGGGTTTGTTAGACAGGCTGGGGGGGGTGTATTCCTCTTTTTAACGTCAGCTGCTAATGACCTCTGAGAAGAAACAACAGTGGGAGTGGAGAGGGCCTGAGAGCGGAGGGAGGAGAAAGAGGCGTTTACACTAATAACCCCCCCAAAGAAAAAGTAAGGTGTGCCAGGGAAAGTTGGCTTTAGCAAAGCAGGCGTGAGGGGGGGGACGTGTGGGGTGCAGTGCTTGGATGGGAGCACAGCAGACACACTTGGTTTGGTATTATGTGAGGATGTGGAGTGTGTGGGGGGGGCATGGCCATGGCCGGCAGAGGAGGGACAGAGTTTCACAGAGCTCCAGACAGGCGCTACGGCCTTTCCTGCCTCTGCCCACTCCAGGTACCACTGCCCTGCCTGCTACAGCAGACCTCTCACTCCCAGCGTCCTTTGGGCTCAGTATCTAGCAGTTCTATCTGTACCCCCTCACTGCCCTACTATAGACTCAGTCCCCTCTCAGCCTTGCTCTGTCCTGAGTCAGCCTCACTTAACAACCCGCAGGAGACCCAGCTCCCCGCACTGTCCCGCTATTGACTCAGCTCCCCGCACTGTCCTGCTACTGACCCAGCTCCTCTCACTGTCCCACTACTGACTCAGCTCCCCGCACTGTCCCGCTACTGACTCAGCTCCCCGCACTGCCCGCTACTGACTCAGCTCCCCTCACTGTCCCGCTACTGACTCAGCTCCCAGCACTGTCACGCTACTGACTTAGCTCCCCACACTGCCCCGCTACTGACTCAGCTCCCCTCAGTGTCCCGCTATTGACTCAGCTCCCCGCACTGTTCCGCTACTGACCCAGCTCCTCTCACTGTCCCGCTACTGACCCAGCTCTCCTCACTGTCCCGCTACTGACCCAGCTCCCTGCACTTTCCCGCTACCGACCGAGCTCCTCTCACTGTCCTCCTACTGACCCAGCTCCCCTCACTGTCCCGCTACTGACCCAGCTCCCCTCACTGTCCCGCTACTGACCCAGCTCCCCGCACTGTCCCGCTACCGACCCAGCTCCTCTCACTGTCCCGCTACTGACCGAGCTCTCCTCACTGTCCCGCTACTGACCCAGCTGCCCACACTGTCCCGCTACCGACCCAGCTCCTCTCACTGTCCCGCTACTGACCCAGCTCCCCTCACTGCCTGCTACTGACCCAGCTCCCCTCACTGCCTGCTACTGACCCAGCTCCCCTCACTGTCCCGCTACTGACTCAGCTCCCCGCACTGCCCGCTACTGACTCAGCTCCCCACACTGTCCCGCTACTGACTCAGCTCCCCGCACTGCCCCGCTACTGACTCAGCTCCCCTCACTGTCCTGCTACTGACTCAGCTCCCCGCACTGCCCTGCTACTGACTCAGCTCCCTGCACTGTCCCACTACTGACCCAGCTCCTCTCACTGTCCCGCTACTGACCCAGCTCTCCTCACTGTCCCGCTACTGACCCAGCTCCTCTCATTGTCCCGCTACTGACCCAGCTCCCCTCACAGCCCGCTACTGACCCAGCTCCCCTCACTGTCCCGCTACTGACCCAGCTCCCTGCACTGTCCCGCTACTGACCCAGCTCCCGTACTGTCCTGCTACTGACCCAGCTCCCCTCACTGCCCTGTTCTACACTCCGCTCTCTCACTGCCCTGCTTCAGGCCCCACCCCCCGTTCTTGCGCTCCAAGCCCTCTGTACACACTGTGCCGAATGATTTAACTGTTTAAGCACATCTACATCGGGCCCAGCCACCGTCCTCACTGCCCCGTTGACTATGCAAGCACCTATTCACTGTCCTGCTCTGTGTTCACCCTCACTGTACCAATACAACCCGAGTGCCCCTCAATGACCAACTAGTGACCAACTGGAGCTTTGCCCCCTCACTTCCAAGCCGCTTCAAAACTACTGCCCTGCTCCACGCTCACCCATCGCAGCCTTGTTTCATACTTTGACCCCTCACTGCCATGTTCGCGACTGTGCCACTCACTGCCCTGCTGCACACTCACCCTTTACAACTCAACTCCACACTCACAACCTCACTACTGCCCCTCTTGAGTCTAAGCCCTCCTTGCTCCCCTGGTCCATGCTCTGCCTCTCACTGACCTGCCCCCTACGCAGCCCAGTCACTGCCCTGTGCCATTTTCATCCCCCCCCCACTTTCCTGCTCTTTAGTCTGAGCATTCCTCGGTCCTGGTCCAGCCTCAGAGCCCTCACTGCCTTCTCACTGTCCGGCTCCATACTCAGCCCCTCACAGCTCAGCTGAGCTCCACACTTAACTCTTCACTGTCCCTCCTCAATATGAGCCTTCCTCGCCCCCTGGTCCAGTCTCAGCCCCTCCTGCCCTGCTCCGACCTCAGCACTCGCACTGCCCCTCTCCATACTCAGCCCCCTCACATTCATGCACCATACTCAGCTCCATCAATGCCCCGCTCCAAACTCACCCCCACACTGCCCTGCTCTATATTCAACACTCTCACTGCTTCACTCCACACTCAATCCCTCACTGTCCCGCCCCAGTCTCAGCCCCTCCTGCCCTGCTCCGATTTTAGCACTCGCACTGCCCCTCTCCTTACTCAGCATGGTAACCCCGCCGCTCTCTGCAGGGATAGTGTTTTGTGCTGCACGCCGGAGGTGAACGGTAAGAGAGCGACCCTGCAAGGTGTGGGCAATGGGTTCTGCACTGAAACCGTAACACATGTAACCAAACTATGCTGCACTTCACAGAATGTGCTGATGGTGCCAATTACAAGCCCCCAGCCGCACGCTCCAGCCCCCACCATTCGGGCAGATTTATGCAGGCTCTTGCCGACGTTATTACAAGTCAGAGTTTATTGGGAAATTGTTACATTATGCGGAGTGTCTAACAAATTGCTTATGCTGCTATAATTGGATTACAAAAGCCGCTTGCTCCCACCGATGAGATTAGGCAAGTAGGGCTCCTGCCGATCTCCGTGCGTTAGCAGTAATTTTATTTGCCTTGCCACTCTCGAAACGGCATTATTAGCAGCAGCGCAGGGCTCCGGCCCAGTCCAGGTGTGCCCAGCACATACGCCACGAGGCAGCCGCAAGTTAAACGGCTGCCCCGCCCCTCTGTGCTCCGCTTATCTCACCGCTGTAAGAGTGCAACACGCTCCGGAGTGCCAACGCTCCTGCGGGCAGGCCCCTCTGTCCCTTACCCGATCCTCAGGCCTATTGTCTCGGGCGAGGCAAGGGAGATCCCCCCGGAGCGAGCTCAGCCTTTATTGTATTATATTATAATTGCATCTATATAGCGCTTACTACCCCTGACGAGGCGTCGAAGCGCTTTTTTCGGCGAGTAGCACGCTACTCCGGAACCCATAAATGATTAGTGGTGAATTAGTATCGTGAAATATGAAAGTAATTTGAGTGGTGGATATTAGTCAGTTATTTGGATTGAGAAGGATAGCGGAGGGATAGAAGAGGGAAAAAAGGTTTGCATTTGTATAACGCTTGTTACCCCTAATGGGGTGTTGAAGCACTTTCTTGGCGAGTAGCACGCTACTCCGGAACCCATATGGATTAGTGGTGAATTAGTATAGTAAAATATGAAAGTAATTTGAGTGGTGGATATTAGTCAGCTTATTTGGATTGAGAAGGATAGTGGAGGGATAGAAGAGGGAAAAAGGTTTGCATTTATATAGCGCTTGTTACCCCCGATGGGGTGTTGAAGAGCATTTTTGGCGAGTAGAACGCTACTCCGGAAACCATTAAAGGATTAGTGTAGTGTAGTAATTAGTACAATCCAGATCATTGTGGGGTGGCAGCAGCAGAGATACGTAAGAAATCAGAGATTTATACTTGAGGAACAACCAGAGGTGCAAGGTTGGGGCCCATATAGGGTCATCTGAACTAGGTGATCAATACAATCATTGATAGAAACTGTATCACACTGTAGAAGTCATCACAGGGAAACTCATTGATGAGACTTTGGGAAACAACATCAGATCTGTTTCAAAGAGGTAGCTGATGATTAGGAGGAATAAAGAGAGAACAAAAACTTTGTTACTAACCAGAGAGCTAATCCTGAGTAATAAAGCCAACCAGTTCAAGGGCAGCAATCAAAGATCATATCACGAGGAAGGAAGTAGAAAACAAGACAATGTGAAGCAACCAAACCCCAGATCTTGAGGAAAACTTTCAAACCAGATCATGGAGAACAATCAAAGATCAATTCACTGGGAGAAAAAAATCAAATCAGAACATGTGGAATAATAGAAAACCTGATTGTAGTGAAAAGAAGAAAGAAAAAACAGGTACAGGAAAAGCAAACCAAAACACAAAGAAAAACAGAGTATGAATGAATGAATGAATGAATGAATACTTTATTTGTGCGGTTAATCAAAACCTTTACAAAATGCAACATATAAAAAGGGAGGAAAGCAAGCTACAGAGTACAAACCCATGACAAAACCCTGAGGAATAGAAGCACACCAGGCCATGAGACTCGGCACTGAAAGAAGCTGAAGGTATCGATGGTGGTATTCAGTCTGGCCGCTAACCCAAAATGAGCCATGGAAGTGCCTAGAAGCGATTTTCTGTGCAGCTGAGCTCTACAGCACTCCACATGCTCTCCCACTCTTCACTCCATAATGTGAAAGGATCACGCTTACCTTTTCCAGGTAGTTGTACTCCAAAGCAATCTCCCTGACAACCAAACTTTATGTGAATCTGATCAGACGGTACTGTACAAGTTTCTAATCTGCACTTTTCAATCAGCAGTTGATGCAGCCAGAACACTGCAAAATTAAGTTTTTGCTCAAGCTTACAAAAATACCCAAATGTCCATATTTATGCTTGCACATTGCAAACTGTCCCCTTCGAAGCCCACCTAGAATCTTTCGTAGACAAGGAGAGCAGGCAGGGAAACCTCTTTGAACTTTAAGTCCCAGTTTGCTTATACCTCACACATTTGGAAGGCCATAGTATTGATAAAGTGCTGCATCACAAAAACTCCAGAACATAAAGTCTAATTTAGAATTGGGACATGACTAGGAAAAAAAAAAGACAATACAGTTCCTAAGTACTGGATGAAAATATATTTCCAACTGGAGTAATGTTTTTTTGTGGTTAGAACGTTAAGCTACAAGAATGTATTGTTTTTCGCCTAAAGCACCTTTACAGACAGACATAGCATCACTTCACAATGCTTCTGAGCAGCTACCTCTGAAAAACCATACACAATGGAATAAATACATGGTCTTGTAATCACTAGCTACTGGGATCAAAACATCCGCAAAGAACTGTCCCTCAAACAGCAGCAGAGTAGAAACACAAGACACTAAAGATTTAGCTAGACAGAGTCAACAAGCCAGGACACGTCTGTCACTGTCCAAAAGGACGATTTGGACAATGTTCAACCCCTTTGATAAGATGTCTCTGGTTATTATACAGACCATTTTTCAGGAATTACATTTCTACAGAAATAGTGACAGCAGTCTTTAAAATGTGTTTCATGGTGTGCACAGACGCTGACATACCCAAGTGCCTTCTAGAAGACTTCAAAATGCCGGATATAATATGATGTAAAGCTAAACCAGTTCAAACTATGAACTGAAAGAAGGAATGGATTGAGGGCTAGTCTGGATTACCACATACGAGGTACTATACAAACAAAGGATGTCAGACTCCATTTACACTTCTCTAGCTTTAAACAGAAACCACAGAACCTTAGGGAGATTTTGCAATACCGTAATGGGAATTCCATTTGAACACGAGGAAAGAGCACAGGTTGCTATGAAGAGGCTAGCAATAACTTCTACTAAGGTCACCAGGCTCTATTATATCAGCAGCAGGAGCTACATAGCCACCACTTCCCAAAACTAGTGCTGTGGGACAAATCTGTGCAGAACGTCTGAATAAAACTCCGAAAACACTAGCCATTTCCACAAGGGCACACTTGATTGCTCTCACAACTACAGCGTAGATTAAGGAGACTGAAGGCATACTCAAAAGTGAGTTTGGTAGTGGTGCAAATGGAAACTTGCTGTAACACTTCTATCAAAATGGCATTCAACTGCGAACCACATTCATTAACTATTAGTGTCAACAGAAGGCAGAAGTTTGTCAAAAAGTTCATAATCCTACCATCCGCTCCAGGTGGTTAAAGATCCCGCAGAAGTTGGGCAGGCTGCTCATGCTTCTTGTCGTTCATCAGCTGCATCAGATAGTCAGGCGTCGGCTTCGGCTTCTCCTTCGTTTCCATTTCCCCCACCATATTCCAGGCCGGGAAAAAAAGAGAGGCGCAGCAGCATCACCTACCTGCTCTGGCCGGAGGCCGGGCGGAACCCACTTGTACTCTTCAAGTGCGCATCCGGAATCGTCATCAGAGGTCGAGCTTCTTTGACACCCGAAGGCAAGTTTGTTTATCTTCTGCTCCATTTCCAAAGGCATAGTTAGACACCGAAAAGCCTGCACCCCGAGGTCATCAAGCAAGGAGTCTTCTGCGCTCAGCACACATCCGCTGCCCGGGATTCATCAGGGAAAGAAGCAGCCCGAGTCCCCGTCCACAGCAGCAGCATGTGTGTGAAACGCCCCTCCCAGCCTCCGCGGCAATTATTCAATATAACAGCGCTATTCAGCCCCCAAGATTTCCATGAGAAGATTTTCACTTGATGCGAGGCACAAGATGGCTGCCAACACTTCCTGGTTTGAAGTGTTGGCAGCCAATAAAGCCAAGCTCGTGCTCGGGGGTTAGGCTCCGCCCAGATATCGAAACTTTTTATTTTTTAAATTTCTCAGGAACTACTGAGCGGATTTGCACCATTTAACAAAAAGGGCTCTTTCTGAACCAAGGGCTACCTTTTTGCCAAATTTGGTGTAATTCATTCAGCAGTTCGGGCTGTAGCTTTGTCTACAGTTTCCTATGGAAATTAACATGGGGAAAACGTGTTTTGGGACCCCCCTTTTTCTCAGCCCCTGCTTGTTGAATCACCCCGAAACTTTCAAGACAGGAGCTTACCGGAGCGGGCCACTAGTTTTGAAAATTTTGCGAAGATTCATCAAACGACGCCAAAGTTATTGGGAAAACAAAAAACGCTTTTCCTATGGAAACTAGGTCCTAACTATAACTACCTACTGGCGACCGCCTATATATATATATTTGACCACATCCCTAACTACATGATATTAGAGCATTGATCATATATTATCTCATGAACTGTTGAGCTCAGCAAAATATATTTATATTAATATATTTGTGTTAACTATATGCAAGCTGTCATATGCCTTAAATTACGGTTCCCTTTAAAAACTGAAAGTAAGTTGGGACATTTTTTTTAAGGGAGGGCGGGTCAACTAACCTCTTTTTAAACACCTTGCACCTTTGATCACATGACCCAGACGAAGGCCTTTGGCCGAAATGCGTAGGTCGTTCTGTTTGTTTCCTGATGCACCTGATATCTTGCACTTTGCACTTTTGAAACTGAATGAAGACAAAATACCTGAAAAAATAAAAGTGATAAATGCCAAAGCGACTTAAACTTGCCTGAAATTCTTTGCTGAGGAAAAGTGCTGCCTTGTCTGTGATCTTCTGGAACTGTTTGATGGTATGGACTGAAGAATAAACACAGCAAATCCCTTTTCATGTACTACGTGGTGTCGGACCGCGAAGGACGAGCACCCGAACGTGGAGCGGCGATTCTGTCATCCGACAGCTTAGTGGTGGATTCCTGAGAAAATCGCCTGCTTCCGAGGCCTTTTGACCCGCTCAACTCACTTCGAGTAAGGTAACTGGATTAACTGGCGTTCGGTGTGGCGGGAGGTTTTGGGAGGAGGGCTGGGGGCAGTGAAGTGGTTTCTCCGGTGGGGGGGTCACTGTTATTTTGCCCACAGCGCTCTACACCCGATAACCAAATGCCGCCGAGATTCCAGCCCAGCATGCCGGCTACTCGGGATAATCAAAGGGGTAGATGGTCCTCGTAGTTCGGATTCGGGTAAATCACAAAGGAACCGTGCGAGGCTGAAACGGTTTCCTTCAACTACTCAATTTCGTGATTTCTCGCTAAAACTAATCAGCAAAGCGGCAGAATAAGTTGGGCATCTATACATTTTTGTGACTTTTTTCGTCTTTATAAAATTCGCATCAGGAACAAGATGTGTTGTTTAAAGGAACCAAGGCAATTTTAAATCCGCTGCAAATGATTAAATCTTTACAAACTGAAGGAAAGATTTAAACGAGATACAAGAAGAGGTGACTACGGAAACTTTATGAAATCCCTTAAACTGAAGTTAGAATTGATAATATGTTGTTGAAAGAAATGAGGCAGAATTGAATCTTTAGGAGCAACGAAGATTACTAAGAGATCTAAAAAAAAACGTCTGTAGAAATCAAACAGCAATTGCGGACGATCGATTTAGAGATAAACAGTGTACTGCTTTTACAGAACATTATTCAGAAAGAATCGACTCAAAGACAATTAAAGTATTGAACCTTTTCAAAGTGGTAAAATAAATGAACAACAAAAATGTAGTATCCTCAGGTCATGTCATTCTGTTCCCTCTACCTAGCTGCTCAGCCAGTGTGAGTGTTCCGGTCAGAATGTCAGTGTGAGTGGAATGCTTGGGTGCCTGGGTGTGTGAGAGACAGTTGAGAAGATGGGCTGAGCAGCTAGGAGGCTGCTCCTGGTGGGAGCCTGTTCCAGCTTACAGCAACTACTTAATAAATTACATCTACTACAACTCAGCTACTGTCTACTTTGTATGTCTGTACACGTGAGGCCAGCCCACTACATATTTATGGCGACGATTTGGAGCTAAGAACCCATCGCGTTTACAGATGAAGAGCAACAAGTTTAAAGAAACTCAAGCAGCCAGTTGGATGCCAACTAAAGACATGGAGCACAGCAGGACTACGTTTAAAGACAAAAAGCAACAAGAAACAAGAAACAAAAGTAAAAGAAACTGGTCAAGGACGCCTGTAAGCCCCACCAGTGTCCACCACACCGGACAGCCCAGTCAAGGCGTGCTGTGAATTGATCTTGTCATCTACAACATTTTTTTAAAAAAACGAAAAGAAAGTCTGCTTACATCTTGCTGGACATTTTACTCAAAAGTTACGTCTAAAGTGCCATAACAAACATCTACAGTGCATCAGGAAGAAAGGTAACCTGTTGCTGTCTAAGTTTCTGCCTCCAGTGTGGAGTAGAGTCATTCTGTTCTCTGGAAGGTTTTATTTTTAAAAGTTTTCAACCATGTCAGTGTACAAGCAAAAAGTATGCGTGGGTTTGGATGGTTTTCCTAATCCTGGTACCGCCGTGTCAGCGCAGGATTTATGGAGCTCAAAAACGAAGAATTTTGGCATTTTTATTTTGACCTGAATCAAATCTGCGCGACTCTCTAGTTGTGGCACTAGAGGGGAGGAGCTGCCATTCTGACTTTGGGTGCTCAGAGGCGAACCCTACACACAGGTCTTAAGCGCTAATACACAGGTCTTAAGCGCTAATGCAAAGTCAACTATGGACGTTAAAAATGATAAGCCTTTGTTGAAGCCGGATGAGTGTGGAGGACGCGTTGTGAAGGAGTGTTTATCCACCTCTTATCTCCGTGTATGGGGGGTAAGTGCTTTTCACTAAATTTGTTTTGGGCTCTTTTGACAGCTTAAAAACGGTTAGCCATTTGAAAATGAAGGCGCGCTCTGTTTCATGTCCGCGCGCAGTTCCCAGCATGCGTGGAGGCTTACCTTCATTCCTGGTCGTCACCATGGAGTTCCTCCTGGTTCTGCTGCCTCAGCGCTGCATGCTCAGACGTACCAGGAGCCACCCGGTAGGACGTCTGCAACGTGATGCCATCTTGTGGATGGAAACTCCAGCAAATCCATACAGTTTATTAAGGGCATAGGAAGTTACAATGCCAACCACGTTGTGTGCGCAGAATAAAGTTTCACGGTTAAAGGATGCCAGCACAAGCGTCGTTAGGTAAAGACTGTTAGAAGCGCAATCGTCCATAGAAGCGGTGTTTACTTCAAGGTACTTTTTATAATCCTTCTTCTTGTCATCTCCGGAGTCTGTGTGCTCTCTTGGTTCCTGTTATGTTCATTGAAGTATCAATGAATCGCACGGCTTATAAGCAACTCCAAAATGAAGAATCATACTGGGAAGTTTTGTCTGAGCACAAAGAAGTTTGAAAATAAACATCAGTGTCCCGTTTTTCGTTAGGAGAAGGAATTGGAGGTGACTTTTCTGTGTTATGCTGCCATCTAGTGACAATTTAGTGACAATTTCTCACATTTTTCCGCAGTCGCAGGTTAAATGATTCCTAGTGCTTTTACTTTGTCTTTGTACATGGAGATCAAAATAGGAAAATGACATTTTTTTATTCTTTTGGGGAATATTATTATTACAGAGCTTATTTTAGTGTTTTAGAACTCACTTTTAGCATATGGTTAAAAACGAAAAAAAATATTGTGTTTTCATTTGACTTATATGTTGAGTTCTTACAGATATTGTTATCTCTACCCAAGGGTTTTGGGAGTGGGTCTTAGTCCCACATCTCTGTACCACGTTTATGGTAACTGTTTAAAGGAGTTTTTTTTCTCACATTTGGGTGTTTCCATGTCCCTTACAGGAGGGATGGTTTTGAATATTAGGCACTTCATTACATTTATGCTCCTATACGAATGTGTTGATTTATGTTATTGGTAATCCTGCTGACCACTGTTTTAGAATTCGTGTAGATATTTTATCCCTGCCTTGGGATGGGAGTGGGTTCTCAGCCCCATGTTCCTTTGTTTCAGATATTTTATCCCTGTCTAGGGATGGGAGTGGGTTTTAGTCCCATGACCCCACGTTCACAGTTACTTACATTTGGGATGGGTTTCAGCCCCATCTCCTGGTTATTAGTCTCCACACCTTTGTGGTCAACCCGCTTGTTGTGGGGTTATGGGGTGTTTTCCCATTCACGTAGTTGATAGGGGGTTTTTGTCCCACCTATGTCAGTAGTAATGGGTGTTAGTCCCATTTACTTAGTTTTAAGGGGGTGTTAGTCCCACCTTTGTTATTTTGGTGTTGGGTGTCAGTCCCTTCACTTCCTTCTACGTTTTCATGTGTGTGGGTTGTCCTCTTGTGATGCCACACTGTGCCGCATCTGTATTCCCATGCTGCACAAGTCCTTGGGGGTTAGTCCCATGTGATGTAATCTGTACATTTGGGTGTAAGTCCCAATCATTGTTTTTTTTTCACTGGGGTTTTAGTCCCACAGTGTCCCTCACATGAGGGGTGGCGTATGGGGTTTTCGCCACAGTCTCCTCACGTAAGGTGTACTTCCTTGGGTGTTGTTCCACCCATTGTAGTCTAGTCTGGGTTAAGTTTACCCTTTTCTTCTTGGTCTTCTTACATTTTTCTTTGTTCACTGTTAAAGGAGGAGGATGGTGTTAGTGTGTGTTTTTATTCTTTCATCCTTCTTTCCTCCTTTTTACTTGTCTGTTTTCCCTCTCGTGATGTCATTCTTTGCATCCCTGGGTTTACGGACTATTTACATCTCTTGTACATTTCTGTGTATAGTTGTTTTCGTTTTTTGTTTAGTTCTTTTTATTGTTCAGTATAAAAGGGATAGGATATGTAGTATCCTCAGGTCATGTCATTCTGTTCCCTCTCCCTAGCTGCTCAGCCAGTGTGAGTGTTCCGGTCAGAATGTCAGTGTGAGTGGAATGCTTGGGTGCCTGGGTGTGTGAGAGACAGTTGAGAAGATGGGCTGAGCAGCTAGGAGGCTGCTCCTGGTGGGGCCTGTTCCAGCTTACAGCAACTACTTAATAAATTACATCTACTACAACTCGGCTACGTCTACTTTGTATGCTGTACACGTGGGGCCAGCCCACTACAAAAAAGACTTCTCATTATGGCAGACCGTTGGACCAAATGGGAACGAATGCTTAAAGACATGTTTGACAATGAGGGAGAACTAACAGCGACACATAGTCAACATGGAACCACAAAAAAAGCGGGGGCAAGTACACCAAAACAACTGCTCAGAGATCTGGAACAGGCAAGAATAGTAGAAATCAATAAATGGTGGGAAAGTGTAACCTTAAAGAAATACATTGATTGTAAAAGAATACCTAGAGGCCTACGAATTTTCATCTTACCTACCTTGAGCGATCTGGACCCAGATCTCTTGATAAAATGGCAGTCAGACACCAATGAATGTTCCATGAAGCTAATTGACACACTTATTACACACGCTGAGAGAAGATTGTCGCAAAACATGGAAATAATCAAAGATTTGGAAAAACTGTTGGAGAATTTCAAAGAGACTACAGAAGGCATTAAGGCCTTTGAAGATGTGGAAAAAAGATTGAATAAACATGAGGAAGAAGTGCAAAACAAAAAAGTACGGAAATTTCAACGCGACAAAATAGACTATGCTACGGGCAGGGTGTACACCTTTGCCAGGAGATATGACGCCAACTATAAAAAACAATCAATGGATCGAGCCGTAAATGCTGTAATAGCACAGGTGGACACTGCATGAATGTCCAGTGCAGAAAGCTCAGAAGTCAGTTCAGGAGATGAAGGATTATCAACAGGTAGACCGGGATTGGATTTTTCCGGGGAGATGCGTCTTGTGAGAATGACGACAAGGGGAAGAGGGAGAGGTATCCCACAAAAAACGGAAAATCAACCAAAAGAACCAGACGGGGGCGCAAGAAGCAAAACCAAAAAGACAAGAGAACAAAAGAAATAAAGTGCCTTCCAGTGCTTATCCAACAACCCAATGACAAACTAGTCGTTAATCTCTCGACAAAGAATTTAACTAAAAAACATCTCAACCTATTAAATAAAGGACTGACCTTCTGCCCTTCTAATAACATGGACTTAGCAATGTCAAGGGTAGATCTGTATCTATTTTCCGCAAGCTGAAGCTCAAAAATACTTTGCGACAATATCAACAAGACCATTGACAATTCAAAGTCAAGTACCTCTAACGTCACTTACCCTCAAAGATCTTGTGCCATTGACAACACTACATGATTTGAACTCCGAAACCAATATAGATGTCCGACCCATCATGGAGAATAGTTCCAATACAGAAATTTGTGAAGCGATGGGAATTGCCACTGATCGGTCCATCAGCAGTCAGTGTAAAACCAGATCAAAATTCTGTCCACAATTACCAGGCTGGTAATAGAGTTGATATTTTTCAAGAACTCATGACAGAAGAGTTACGGACCATATATATAAAAAAAAGAAAAAGAACCATAAGAAAACCGAAAATATGTCTCATGATGATAGATGGGCACTAAATGACTTAAGATCAGACGGTAATATTGTAATAAAACCCTCCGACAAAGGAGGAAACATCGAAGTCATGGATGTCCAAAAATATCATCTGGAAATCAAACGGCAATTGAATGATCCATCGAACTATGAAAGACTAAAAGAAGATCCCACACCAATAATCAAAATCAAATTCCACAAGATGCTACAAGATTGGCACCAAGATGGCTTATTAGATGAGAACGAGTTGGACTATCTTATGACAAAACACCCGGTTTTACCAACCATATATGTACTACCAAAGGTACATAAAAGTATAGATAATCCCCCAGGACGTCCAATTGTCAGTTCATGTGGTTCACTCTTAGAAAATACTTCAAGATTTTTGGACATTTTCTTATTTCCTTATGTACAAAATCTACTATCGTATATTAGAGACTCCATGGATTTTTTTAATAGAATTGCCAACATACCTTGGAAGGAGGATTACACAATGATAACCATAGATGTGGTATCATTGTATACTTCGATCAGGCATGAAGATGGAATCAAAGCCTGCGAATCCTTCCTTCGCTCAAGATCCTTAAGGGGCACATGCATCAAAGGTTTTGCGATCGCAAGCGGTGCGAATCGTAAAATCGGCCGTTCTGCGATCGCAAATTGGCCTTTGGAGATGCATGAAAGTGTTTCTATGCGCAATTTAAGAATTCGCAATTAATTGCGAATTCCTAAATTGACGATTGCATTTAAGGAATCGCAATTTGCGATTCCTTAAATGCAATGCTAGAAGCTACTTTCAAATAGCGATTTCGCTATTTGGGACCGCAAATTACAGACAAATCAAACTTGTCTGTAATTTGCATTACCTTCGAAAAATGCTCTAAATGCATTTTTAAAGTTTTAGGTTACACACACACATGCCCTTGGGGCATGTGTGTGCTTGCTTACATGGGTGCACATCACAATTTCAGGGGTGCAACAGGGTGTCATTTTGACACCCTGGCACCCTTGAATTGCATTCTCAATTTGCGATTCTCTAATTGCGAATCGCTAATTGAGAATGTCTTCCCATTCATTCCTATGGGCCTCTAGGCCCATAGGAATTAATGGGAGGTATTCCTTAATTGCGACTGCAATTAGCGAGTCGCAATTAAGGAATGTTTAGGAATCGCTATTTTTATAGCGATTCCTACATGCACTAGGCTTTGCGATTTTAATTGCGATTCCTTAATAATCGCAATTAAGGAATCGCAAAAGCCTACCTTGATGCATGTGCCCCTAAATGTTTTACAACAAACAAATATGTTACTGGAAATGTTACACTTTTGCCTCACGAACAATACTTTTATTTTTGACAACAAATTCTATAGACAAAGTAGAGGTACAGCGATGGGGACTTCTTTCGCGCCCACATATGCGAACCTTACCATGGGCATGTGGGAGGCAGAACAGATCTGGTCTGACGAAAAACAAACAAGTGGTGGAGAATATCGTGCTTTGGGTACGTTATATAGACGACCTGTTTTTAATATGGGAGGGAAATACAGAGAAACTGAACACCTTCCTCAAGAATCTTAATAAAAACAGTTTTCAGCTTCAGTTCACCTACAATGTCAACAAAACAGAGATCAACTATTTAGACATACATATCTATATAAAAGATCAGAAGATATGCACCACTCTGTATCGCAAAGCTACAGCATGCAACAGTATTTTGTCAGCCAACAGCGCGTACCCCAGATGTCTAAAATGGAGTGTTCCATATGGCGAATTTTTAAGAGCGCGTAGGAACTGCTCAGAAGAAACAGAATTCCTCACACAGTTAGACCTGATGTACACCAGATTCGTGATGAGAGGATATCCCATCACAGTATTAGATAATGCGAAATCTAGAACCTTGAAAAGGAAAAGAGAGACCTTACTACACCCCAAAGAAACAACAACAGAACCAGATAATGATCCTGAAACCAATAAAATAAGATATATTACACAGTATAATTCTGCCAGTAAAACCATAAGAAATGCTCTCCAAGATCATTGGAAAATTCTAAGGAGAGATGAGGATCTAAAAGGAGTGACATCGGATCATCTCAACATAACATACAAAAAGGCATCATCTCTCGGAGACATCTTAACACACAGCCACTACCAAAGAGTAGAACAAGGTGGCAGTAAAATGCAGTGGCTAAAAGCAAAAGGATTCTTTAAGTGTCCTAAATGCAAGGCCTGCAAATATGGCTTAAATCAACAAAAGATTGATATTCAGCTGGGTGAACAGAAAAATATCAAAGAGAGAATAACATGCGAAACCACCCATGTTGTTTATGCCCTAAAATGCGAATGTGGGAAAGAATACATAGGAAGCACAGCAAATAAATTGAAGCTTCGCATTCTTCAACATTTGAGGGAAATCAAAAATAAGGACTTTGCATATGCCATTGCTAAACACATCTGGAATACGCATGAAGGTGTCTTTGACAATTTCAGATTTTATGGAATAGAACATATTCCCCTTAACATTAGAGGAGGTGATCGGAATCGCCTGTTGAGACAAGCAGAATCCAAATGGATCATTCTAAAGGGGACGGAAATGCCGTGGGGACTCAATGCAGATGCTGAACTGCATAACTTTCTATAATTACAATTGGGATCAGCAGAATCAAAAGAACAATTAATCTCCAATATCTTGACCTCTTGTCTTTTAGAATTAATAGTGACTCCTAAGAACAAGTCCTATTTATTACATATATTTCTTTGATCATCTCTGTACTTGTTATATCGTTTAAAATCAGTGATTGCATTTAATGAAAATATTTGATTTGAACTATGAGCTCAAAATGAAATTCTAATTAGAACCTCAACTTGGTAAGTTATGTAATATGGAAAATATTTGTATCAAATCAGGTACTTCACCATGATTATGAGTAGATAACCATTATATTATATTATATATTTTTCCATATATATGTATATATATTTTTATAACTTAAACACTGTCTGGAGTTGTGGTATCTCAATAATGACACATGGTGGGATATGAATTAGCTGGTGGGATGTAATGATGTGATTACTCATTATCGCATTGTTTGTTTGATTTTAACTTCTTTTGATATTTTATCGTATAGCCAGTGATCAGACAACTTTGTTTGGTGAATCACATCATTGTGCGGGTACTTTACCAGCATTTGACCACATCCCCTAACTACATGATATTAGAGCATTGATCATATATTATCTCATGAACTGTTGAGCTCAGCAAAATATATTTATATTAATATATTTGTGTTAACTATATGCAAGCTGTCATATGCCTTAAATTACGGTTCCCTTTAAAAACTGAAAGTAAGTTGGGACGTTTTTTTGAAGGGAGGGCGGGTCAACTAACCTCTTTTTAAACACCTTGCACCTTTGATCACATGACCCAGACGAAGGCCTTTGGCCGAAATGCGTAGGTCGTTCTGTTTGTTTCCTGATGCACCTGATATCTTGCACTTTGCACTTTTGAAACTGAATGAAGACAAAATACCTGAAAAAATAAAAATGATAAATGCCAAAGCGACTTAAACTTGCCTGAAATTCTTTGCTGAGGAAAAGTGCTGCCTTGTCTGTGATCTTCTGGAACTGTTTGATGGTATGGACTGAAGAATAAACACAGCAAATCCCTTTTCATATATATATATATATATATATATATATATATATATATATATATATATATATATATATATATATATATATATATATATATATATATATATGGATGGATAGATGGATGGATGGATGGATGGATGGATGGACATGAGAACCTGTTTCCATCTCAGACTGGTATTTTGTTCTTTAAAGATTTTCAATATCTGGAGACCTGAAGCGTTGAATGGAGGTCAAACATTTCCCCTATATATGATGTCTACTGTCTTTATGTCATGTGCCCTAACATCAGGACTTTTGAACCCTATGGGGCATGAGCCAAGTGGGGCTTTGGTGCCACTTAGGTCATGCTTGGCAGAAGGCTGCAATGGTGCTATAACTTCGGAGTGTTAACATTTTAAGCAGTGGAGTTGCAACATGGTAGTCGTGAGCAGTGGGTCACTTCGATGACCAGTTTTACAAACCATGCACTGAAAGGACTCTTAAGTTAATTGTGCTGCAGCCCTAAAAGTGTAGCACATCTTCCTCACTGTGTGAATACGAAACTAAAAGAATCCCACAATGGACCGATTTACCACAATAAAGTTACATGCCACGCCTTAGTCCTTCACACTATCGTTCGTCGAGGAGGTGCATATAATAGCAGGACAGGCTTACAACAACAACAAAATTGTCATCAATATACTGTATACATTTTACTGCCCTATGAAGAGGGTAGAACTTATCTTCAAATGTGATTTAAAAAAATATATAAACCCAGAGTGCGGATATGTGTTGATGTGATGCATAAGTTATGGTTCTTGTTGAAACGGGTGAATTATTGTACAGATGTTTCTAAGCCAATGATAGTACAGTAATATATAATGCGCTTGTTGTCTCATTAAAAGAGTGGATTAGGCCCAGCAGAGCATCATGGTGTTTCTGTACTGGCCTCTAGCTGTCAGCAGTCTTTACTGACAGCTACTTAAAGATAGGCCAAGAACCAGATGTGTGTGACTGTCTTTCCTAGAAGTCTTTGGGGCCCTCCACATCACTCGGGCCTCACCATTTGCTCCACAGGTAACTGAGGAGAAGTGTTTAAAAAACCAGCTTAAACTGAAGCACTTCTACCATGCCTAAGCACTCAAGGTGAGTTTACATAGTGTGAGTATATACTATCAACTTTTCACACTTTGCCAGAAAGGCAGCTAAACTGGAGCACATATAAAAAGATTGACTGGGATTACATGGTTTTTGTTCATGTTGTGGAGGTGAAACAAAATGCAAGGGTTTGGTACTCCAGGGTTATCTTCATTGCTCCGCTCCATAGATCTCAGCCACCCAGTTTACACACAAGCACTTTGATACCGGGGACACCTCGACAAAACATGCCACAGTTGAGCTGGAGGTAGAAGCTACCTCTGTGAGCTTTGCAATAAACAGTCACTAGTGTCAAGTGGCTCTAGTGACAGAAATCTGGTCTGAATTTGTTATTTCACATGAGTTTAGTTTTGTGTTGTGTTGGTCATAAAGGACAGGGTATTTGGTAGTCCAAAATAGTGCATGTATAAAATGCACACATCCATTGTACGCTAAAAGATGTGTGTGTGGGTGGATCTAGGATGTGGAATTGTAAGAGCTGTCTACCAGCATCAGTCCAGTCAACACTAACATTATTATGACTTTTGTGTTTAACGTACCACTGATGGCAAAACATCCATAGGAGGATTTCTAGGGTGTAACTAGAATCCGAAACTGACGCACAACTCTCCCCACTGCAGTAGTCTGAGGATACCTTCAATACTCCCATCGTATTTTCAGACTTCTGCAATCTGGCACTTACCCAGAAATGCCTGTGCTAGAGGCAAATAGTAAATCAACACAGTCCAGCTAAAAAGGGACCTGCTTTTCTCGCACAGTGTAAGGTGAAAGTGAGGTGTGCCGAAGTGTGTGCAGGAGACACTTTTATAGAGAGACCGTGTGCTGAAGCAGCTTTCTCGGTCTATACTGGTACTCTATTGGCGTGTTGTCTAGGGTGTATCTATCAATAGTGCAGCAGGTGCAGTGGCACCATGGCACGTGGGTGTTAGGGAGCTAATGCACCCCAGAGGCTACTGTATTTTGCTCCTCAGCCAATGGGGGGGTGTGCCCATTTGACTTGCTTGCACCAGGGCCCGTGGCACCACTGCTGTGCCCCACTCTTGTCCCACACTATAGACCGGACATCTTCCAGAGCACTGTGGGTGTTCATGACATACATGACCCTCGGCAGCTGAAGGCAGTGAGGCCATGGTCTCTTGGTGCAGTGCGGAGGGCAGTGAAGTGGTGTCTGCGCAGGGCTGGCAGGCAGGGGTCACTGATGCACCGAGTCTGGGGCGCTGTGGTTTGAAACCACAAGCTCGGGAGGACTGTGCTCGTGTCTTGTAAGGCAGAACGCGAAAATGGGTCAGAGTGTATTCACGCAGGTTTTACTGAGTCAAGATTTTTCAGATAAACAGCTGTCACGTGATACATTTGGGTGACACATTAAAACAAACGATCGCTGCAGCTACCAATATCAGTGAATTTCAGCTGCAAGTTGAGGCCATTTGAAATGGCATTCAGGGGGCATTAAACATATAACGCCTCGACCCCACTTTGCTTTTCTATGCAACCAGGCAGGTGCTCGGTGCTGTGCATTCTGTAACAGGGAAAAATGCACTTCTTGACATTACAGGAACCTGTATCTATAATAAACTGGGTACGGTGGTGTGTGCGTGCATGTGTTTGCGTGAGTGAGAGAGACAGAGACGTTTCGTATGCCACCGTGTGTGTGCTTGTTTTCTGCTGTGTCTGATTGTTTGTGTATATTTGGGTTAGAATGTGTTTTATGTGTGCGTAAGGGTGACTATGTGAATGTATGCATGTGTGTGTGTTCGTGCATGTTAGCATGTGGCTGTAATAATATACGTGGGTATGTTTGCTGTTGTGTGTGCTTCGGTGTCTCTTTATGCCAATGCAGGTGTTGTAGGTACGGCTGCATGCGTCTACGCGTGGAGCAGATATTTGTTCTGTGCTGTTTGCGTGTCTGTGTGTGCCTCGGTGTGTTTGTGTCTTTGTGCGGGTTTGTGTTTCGGTGAGTGCGTCTGTCTAAGGGTGGCCGTGCCTCGATATGCGTTTAGCGTACTTGTGCTTGTTTTATAACATATGACGAGCGTGTGTGTGCTTTTATGTGCATGGAAGTGTCCAAGTTTCTCTCTGGATGTTTGTGCTCGTGTCTGTGTTCCGTTTCCGCGCCTGTGTACGTCTGTGTGTTTGACAGTGTTCGCTTCCATGGGAAGGCGCCACTGTATTTATTGTATTGCGATCCGCGCAGTTTTGCCATTTGTGCTCAGGTCGGTGGTGTTTTCTGTTGACCCATAAAATGTCCTCCTGGTGCCCAGCGCGGCCTCCTTTCAGGGTGCATTGACGGCAGCCTGGTGAATTATCGCAGTCCTTCTCTCCCCGGCACAGCCACGGACATGTCCTCTGACAGGAAAGTGGAACCCATCACCTCATTGCCGACCTGAGCCTCGGCAGTCAGGGCCCACGAGCTTTGGCTGGGGGGCTCCGTGCCTGCAGCTTCAGCACCCCTATCTACGCAGGAAGCATCCCCCAAGCGAGGGATGAAACCCTGCTTTTACATTGTGAAGTTTGCACCCTCAGTCTTGGTGCCGGAGTGTAGTGAGCCAGGGGCGGGGGGGAGGGTGGGCATGCACAGGTGCCCCAGAACGCCACCTACCAGCCCCAAATGGGGGAGGAAATCACCCCGAAGCGGCAAGGCGGTCAAAGGGTTCAGGAGCTTGGCTAATCCTCCAGGACAAGACTGTGTCAGTGAATCCTTGAGACCCTTGGAGCACGCTGCCCTCCTCTCCAAGCTCCCCCTGCCCCATCCAACCCCCAGCCATATACTCCGATACCCAGGGCAGTCTCCGCAGTATTAGTCCTATTATTCAATATAACAGCGCTATTCAGCCCTCAAGATATCCATGAGAAGATTTTCACTCAATGCGAGGCACAAGATGGCTGCCAACACTTCCTGGTTTGAAGTGTTGGCAGCCAATTAGAGCCAAGCTCGTGCTGGGGGGTTAGGCTCCGCCCAGATATTGAAACTTTTTATTTTTTGAATATCTAAGGAACTACTGAACGGATTTACACCATTTAATGAAAAGGGCTCTTTCTGAATCAAGGGCTACCTTTTTGCCAAATTTGGTGTAATTCCGTACAGCAGTTCGGGCTGTATCCGTGTCTAAAGTTTCCTATGGAAAATAACATGAGGAAAACACGTTTTGGGACCCCCCTTTTTCTCGGCCCCCGCTAGGCGAATCACCCGAAACTTTCAAGACAGGTGCTGACCGGAGCGGTCCACTAGTTTTGAAAAGTTCGCGAAGAATCGTCAACCGGCGCCAAAGTTATTGGGAAAACAAAAACGCTTTTCCTATGGAAACTAGGTCCTAACTATAACTACCTACTGGCGTCCGCCAGTAGGTAATATGTATATATATATATATTTTTTTTTTCACCGAAAAAAACAAAGGTCACTGGAGTGTTATAGTTAGGAAATAGAATTTTAAAAAGTTTGAAATTCACAAAAAAACGAAGGTTACAGGGACGGTATACTTAGGTTCAGATTTTACACATACAAAACTATAGAAATTCAGCAGTTATAGTTAGAGTTATCGCAAGTAACTATAACTATGCCCTATAGTAACTATAAGTTGAGCCCTCTCCATGCACTGCTAATTACCCCACATATTACATCACTCAACATCTTCTATAATCTATGATATCATTGATAATATCACTGCAACATTTTCTGCGAAATTATTGATGAGAAAACTGTGCAGTGTGGGGGCACAAGTTATAGTTACCTTAGTGTGTGAGGTATAGTTACTTGTGATAACTCTATGGTTTTGTGTATATATATATATATATATATATCCAAGTATTACCGTTTCTCTCCGCCACAATCTTTGGTAAAAACGGATACGGACCACAAAGTTTGGTGCTCATAAATATTTAATGGTGCAAGTCGCCATGACGCGTTTCAGCCCTTCCTCGGGCCTTGATCACATGACATAGTTTTACATTTTCATAGGCTATTTAAAGTGACTGGTGCAAGCGTAATCATTGACACGTGATATTTCGAAACAACAAACATGAACGAAAGACTATATAATTTAAGTTTATAAAAGCATGTTGTAAAAGCATTTATATAAAAGGCATTTTATAAAAGGCATTTTGTAAGTATTTTTAAGAGGAACTTTTCAATTTAACAACCTCATCTTGGATGGTAAATTTCATGTAGTAAAATTATTCCCCATATTCCTGAATGCTGTTTCTTACATTCTTCATTATTATTATTAAAATTGTATGTTATTGCCGATATACTTTTAAAGTTCATAATTATGTCAAAACCACTTACGCTTAAAAAAACTATTGTGCAAAATAGTGCTAAAGTGCTAACGTGAGAATATGTTAAAAAATACCAGTGTTATTTATCACAATAAATCGCATAATGCCTATTTGTCTTAGCATTAAAATTGCTACAGCTGTTTCTTTATAATCAATTAAATAAAGGTACTGGGGCCCCAGTTACCAATTCAGAGTATGTTTCTAGCTAAATGATGGTTTACTTGGTGTCTACTGTGTTAGTTTCTATTCATTTTATATTTTACATTTTACATTACGCTTATTCATTGTTTGTAGTATCACATGTTGTTCTTTGAGGTTTAAATACCCAGTGTGATAAGATTGTGGATTAAGACTCAGTAAAGTTGTTAAAGTTATACTTATTTATGATTCTCACGGTATTACCGATACCATCAATGATATTATTATATTCCACCTTCAAATACTTCAACATACATGGCAATTCATATAAAATACGCAATATAATATGATCCATAATAGATAAAATTTGCTCAAATATAGATGCATGCATATATATATACAAATATAGAATAAGAGACCAAAATGTTAATAAATATTTGATAAACACGAATTAAAATTCATAGTCACAAAACATCAGACACCAAATAAAAACGTCCTCCTCGGTATGGTCTAAATCCTCGCTAAAATTTTACTATAAATATATTTGCTATCATTTCTACTAGAATTCTGCTAAAATGTATTGACCAGATGTTAAAACAGTTAAAGACAAGTAAAAAGATCCTCTGTTACATTTAACCCTGAAGGCTGTTTAGTATTAAGTTCCAAAATATATCTAGTTTCTAGCTGGCGTAATTTTTGTTCTCTATTACCGCCCTTCTACTCGGTGGTATGGAGTCAATAACAAAATACCTGAGGTCCTGGCTTCTAGACTGATGATTACTCTTAAAATGGCGTGCCACAGGGTAGGTATTGTCTTGATTATTAATTGCCCTCAAGTGCTGTAGAATCCTCTTATGCACTTGTAACTTAGTGCTCCCTACATATTTTAGGTTGCATGGGCATGATAAGACATATACTGCAAATTCTGTTTTACAGGTAAGTAGCTTTGTTATTTTATGGCTTCTGTTACCGAATGGGGTAGTATAAGTTGTTTTATTCTCCCCTTGTTGGCACGCCTTACAGGTTTTGCATTTAAAAAAACCTGTGTGTGTATGTAACCAATTAGTTGCCTCTATGATCTCAGGGTTAGTTTTTACTAGATCATCTCGCATGGAACGTCCCCTACTGTATGTGATGGACGGCCTTCTGGGTAATTGTGGACCAATTACTGGATCATTAAGAACCAAAGGCCAGTTACGAGAAATGATGGACTGGAGCTGTTTATGTTGCTGGCTGTATTGAATAATAATTCTAAATTCTTTTTTGGTTTCATTAATCATAATATCTGTTCTGAGTGAGGTTTCATCATGGCTTGTCAGTTTCTCAGTTAACAAATCATGTCTACTTTTGCGCATGGATTTTAAAATTGCGTTATTAATGATTTGTCTAGAGTATCCCCTATCTAGGAACCGCAACTTGCTTTCAGTTTGCGCTACCCTCAAGTCCCTTTCATTACTATGGATACGCCTCAAACGAAGCATTTCCCCATAGGGGATACTGGTCACTAAATGTTTAACATGAGCACTACTCGCGTGGAGTGTAGAGTTTCCAGCTGTCTCCTTGCGGTATAGTTTTGTTTCTATCTTATTCTTTGATATGTACACATTAGTATCCAAAAAACTGACTTGTGTTTTGCTGATGTTTGCTGTAAAATGCAAGTTTAAGTTGTTCACATTTATAGCTTGCACAAACTCTTGAGCCTCACTGACATTGCCATCCCATACAATGAACAGATCGTCAATAAAACGTAGCCATAATTTAACCTTAGTTCTCATTATCACATGATGTTCTGTCATGAGGACCAGCTCCTCCCACCAACCCATGTGCAGACACGCATAGCTGGGGGAAAAGCTGGCCCCCATCGCCACTCCTCGTGTTTGTTTGTATAACAGGTTGTTAAACATAAAAATATTGTTCATCAAACAAAATTCAACCATCTCAATTATCATCATATTGTGTTCCACAGTACTATCCAAATTCTTTTTCAGAAAATAGTCTAAAGCTCGTAGTCCGTCTATGTGCTTAATACTGGTGTACAACGAACTTACGTCAAGTGCTACAAACAAATAACTCTGTTGCCATTCGAAGTCTTTGAGTTTTCTCAAACAATCGCTAGTGTCACTCACATATGATGGCAATGCTTTGACTAAGTTCTGAAGAAAGTGATCCACATATTGAGATGTGTGTTCCAGTATCCCATTCCTGGCAGAAATTATGGGCCTCCCTGGTGGATTAAGAGGATCTTTGTGGACTTTAGGTATAAAATATATAGTTGGAACAACAGGATGGTCGTTTTTTAAGAATTTGAATTCCTGTATGGTAATCAATTTATTGTTTTTCCATGTCGACAACTTCACATAGAAACTAGCATACATTGTTTTTAATTCAGATCCACTGCTCCGGGTGTAGCATGTTCTATCGTTTAGCTGATTGTAAGCTTCCTTGGAATAATTTTCCTTAGTCATCAAGACAATGTTCCCTCCTTTGTCTGAATTGCGAATCACAACTTGACTGTTTTCTTTTAGTTTTTTCATGAGTTCACTGTAGCTGTGATTTTGTTTATTGAACTTAAATTTAGTGTGATTCGTCTTGATATTTAACTCTTTTAGCTGCTCAATTACCCGCTCGTGAAATATATCAATAGAGTCCCGAATCATGATTGGATTAAATGTTGATTTTGGTTTGAAATCAGTTGATGGACATGGAGTTAGGGCCTTTTTTCTATGATGGTCATGTTGACTTGATACTGATGGCAATGTGTCAAATATATCTTGTTCAGAGTCACTCTGTGATTCCTTGCTGTCCCATAGTTCCTGTATTTCATTCATAAATATTGCATCAGATTGTGTAGATGCACTTGAGTTTTCCATATTCGTTCCTTCCCTAGTGGTTGCGCTCAACTGGCTTTCATCTTTTTTATTTTAGTAGATGGAATTTTTTGAGTTTTAGTTTTCTTGTACTCTTGAAGATGTCCAGCCTTGTTCTAGAGTAATTAAAGTTATTGGCCGTGCAGTATGTTAGACCCAAACTCAAAATGCGCTTGTCATTGTCACTTAGTTCTATATTTGACAGGTTAACAATCGTTTTGTTGATGTTTGTCATGTCAGTTATTTGCCTTTCCGCCAACCGCCTCGTTTTCTTTGAGTTGTTCCTAATTGCGTTGGCCTTTCTTCGTTGCTTGCGCTTGTAGTTTTTGCTTGGCCATAGTTGGTTCTTTGTACGCGTGGGCGTAGGGTTTGCCTCCTGTCTTCGCATAAAAAACCTAGTTCCTCATCAAATGTACATTTTTGTCTTGATTGGTTTATATCCATGTTTGATTCCCGCTCAGATTCACTGTCCGGGGCAGAGCTTAAGTCAGACTGTGAAGTACTTGAGGCGGCCTGGCCTATCCTTGTTGTATTTGATCTTATTGTAACAGTTTTCTTATCTTTGGTCGATCTCATTGCCTCGTATTTTTTCGAGAAGGTAAAGATTTGGCCTACCTCATAGTCGGTTTTATCCCGATGAAATTTGTAAGTTTTTCTTTCCTTTATTTTGTCCTCTTCCTTTTTCAGTGTCATTTCTTGCCGCAGCTTAGTCTTTTCTTCAGCATGTCCCATGTTATCAAGCTCTTCATTGATTTTAGCTATTTCCTCCAATAGCGCAGCCCGATCTATATCGGCATATTTAATAAGTATTGTCATTAATCGTTTGGAGGATTCCAGATTACATTCCGCCCATTCACGCATCATTAATGGGTTTGGTGTTTCATAACTAGGTGCTAGGAGTATCCTTAATCCCCGTGGGACCCTATCAACATCTAGGTACCTTTGAAGGGAACGAGACTCCCACCATTTGCTTTGCTCAGAACGCATTTTTTTCTCAAATATTTTAAATTTCTCTTTAATTGTTACATTCTGTTCATTAGTTGCTGTAGTTATACTGGTATTACTTGTCACAGTCCGGCAGTCATCGAACATTTCCAATGCTGCGGCTTCCCTTTCCCGAACTATGTCAGCCGACATTGCACAATTTGATTTGAAAATGAAGATGGTTGCGAGAGTATCGTCTCTGTCAATGCAGTTTCGCACCCCCGACCAGCACTCCTCTCACCCCGTTTCTGCCTTATTGTTCACGTACCTGAGTTGTCACTCGATTCGTCCGATTCCTCCGAGTTGGTCCGTTTCCAGTTTACTCAGGACTAGTGTTGAATTCACGGCTACAGGGGGTCCGATCGCACAACTCCTTCCGGGTTCAACTTTGAATTTCCTGGGGTTCCCGGAAATCTGGTCTCTCCTAGTGCGTCGTCCCAATCCGAGAGGGGGTCCGTTAAAATGCCGAAAAGAGACTCCGTCGGCTTGTAGTATCCAAGTATTACCGTTTCTCTCCACCACAATCTTTGGTAAAAACGGATACGGACCACAAAGTTTGGTGCTCATAAATATTTAATGGTGCAAGTCGCCATGACGCGTTTTAGCCCTTCCTCGGGCCTTGATCACATGACATAGTTTTACATTTTCATAGGCTATTTAAAGTGACTGGTGCAAGCGTAATCATTGACACGTGATATTTCGAAACAACAAACATGAACGAAAGACTATATAATTTAAGTTTATAAAAGCATGTTGTAAAAAGCATTTATATAAAAGGCATTTTATAAAAGGCATTTTGTAAGTATTTTTAAGAGGAACTTTTCAATTTAACAACCTCATCTTGGATGGTAAATTTCATGTAGTAAAATTATTCCCCATATTCCTGAATGCTGTTTCTTACATTCTTCATTATTATTATTAAAATTGTATGTTATTGCCGATATACTTTTAAAGTTCATAATTATGTCAAAACCACTTACGCTTAAAAAACTATTGTGCAAAATAGTGCTAAAGTGCTAACGTGAGAATATGTTAAAAAATGCCAGTGTTATTTATCACAATAAATCGCATAATGCCTATTTGTCTTAGCATTAAAATTGCTACAGCTGTTTCTTTATAATCAATTAAATAAAGGTACTGGGGCCCCAGTTACCAATTCAGAGTATGTTTCTAGCTAAATGATGGTTTACTTGGTGTCTACTGTGTTAGTTTCTATTCATTTTATATTTTACATTTTACATTACGCTTATTCATTGTTTGTAGTATCACATGTTGTTCTTTGAGGTTTAAATACCCAGTGTGATAAGATTGTGGATTAAGACTCAGTAAAGTTGTTAAAGTTATACTTATTTATGATTCTCACGGTATTACCGATACCATCAATGATATTATTATATTCCACCTTCAAATACTTCAACATACATGGCAATTCATATAAAATACGCAATATAATATGATCCATAATAGATAAAATTTGCTCAAATATAGATGCATGCATATATATTTATACAAATATAGAATAAGAGACCAAAATGTTAATAAATATTTGATAAACACGAATTAAAATTCATAGTCACAAAACATCAGACACCAAATAAAAACGTCCTCCTCGGTATGGTCTAAATCCTCGCTAAAATTTTACTATAAATATATTTGCTATCATTTCTACTAGAATTCTGCTAAAATGTATTGACCAGATGTTAAAACAGTTAAAGACAAGTAAAAAGATCCTCTGTTACATTTAACCCTGAAGGCTGTTTAGTATTAAGTTCCAAAATATATCTAGTTTCTAGCTGGCATAATTTTTGTTCTCTATTACCGCCCCTTCTACTCGGTGGTATGGAGTCAATAACAAAATACCTGAGGTCCTGGCTTCTAGACTGATGATTACTCTTAAAATGGCGTGCCACAGGGTAGGTATTGTCTTGATTATTAATTGCCCTCAAGTGCTGTAGAATCCTCTTATGCACTTGTAACTTAGTGCTCCCTACATATTTTAGGTTGCATGGGCATGATAAGACATATACTGCAAATTCTGTTTTACAGGTAAGTAGCTTTGTTATTTTATGGCTTCTGTTACCGAATGGGGTAGTATAAGTTGTCTTATTCTCCCCTTACAGGTTTTGCATTTAAAAAAACCTGTGTGTGTATGTAACCAATTAGTTGCCTCTATGATCTCAGGGTTAGTTTTTACTAGATCATCTCGCATGGAACGTCATATATATATGTTTTCACTGAAAAAGCTATATTTATAACATGATAGTTAAGTTCACGTTTTATCCACACAAAACTATAGAAATACAACAGTGGTAGTTATACCTATAGTTTTACTTATGTTAAGAGACTATAACTTGTAGCCTAAAGTTGCTTAACGGTACGAGTTCTAGTTTCTTCAGATAAGTATAACTATAAGTATAACTATGGCTGCCAAATTTCGATGGTTTGTGTGGGTAACACGTGAACCTAACTATAACGCACCTGTAACCTTTAGTTTTTCAGTGAATTTCTATGATTCTTCTAACGTAAACTAATAAATAATCCCCTTGAATCGTGGGGGTTGAATGCAGGCCCTGCGGTGAACCCCTCGTGCATGCATCCAACCCTATGCTGTGCACGGTCTTTGGTCATATGTGGATTGGGGATGGTGTTCTAAGTTTCTTTTTCCATTGGGCCTCGGAACCACAGGCCCCCTCAGGTCCCCATAGATCCCTATTTCGGGCCCCAAAATCTATTTGGGACAATTTCTTGCCCATTTGGGTTGCCTTAGGGACCACTCCAGGTGTCCTATGGGATCTGAATACCTCCATCCTTACCCCTTATATGTTTTGACACTTTACTTTTCCATCCCCAGGCCAAGCGACAAACAAAAGGGTGGCTGCAACTTTCCTTTCAAGTTGCGGCCAGCCAATCAGGACCTTGCTTTGCCCCTGGCTCTATGAATGATCTGCGACCCTAGATATGTATAAAATTCTTTCTTTAATATCTCCCAAACTACTGAACAGATTTACAACAAATTACAAAAAGAACACTTCCACACCAAGAGATACCTTTCTGCAAAATTTGGTGCACATCCGTTCAGCAGTTTGGGCTGTAGCCATATTAAAAAAATATAAAATCCCCATAGACATTGCATAGGGGAAAAGCATTTTGGGACCCCCTCTTTTTCTCGCCCCTCGCTTGACAAATCACCCTGAAACTTTCCAAACAGCAACTGCAGGAAGTTGTACACTAGCTTTATATATGTTAAAAATTGAGTTTCTGGTTGGCAGAGGTATGCACCATATCCAAGCAGGAACCACATTCCACAATCCTCATCAGGGAAGGTCACAAACACACCCCATAAATTAACCTGTGCTTAACCTGTAGCATGGCACAGAGCAGTCAGACTTTAGTCAGGAGGCAATGTGTAAAGTATTTGTGCAACACATCAAATAGTAATACAGTGAAAACACCACAAAAAGACTCCACACCAGTTTAGTGAAATAGAGAGTAATTTTACAAATAAAACAAGACCAAAACGACACAAATCCAATCAGTAGAAGTCGAAATATGAATTTTTAAAGATTAATTGCAAAAATAGTGCTTAGAAGCAGTAAGTGCCTAAAGATTTAATTGGTCGCACTGAACCAGGGCAAAGTCAAGAGTTCAGGCCAACCGTGATGGAGCATGGGCCGGATACAAGACCCACGCAGGGCCCGCTGAGCAAAAGTACCTTGATCCTGGTTGCAGAAACGAGATGCAGGGTGCAGCCGAGCAATGCGTCTGTGATCCCCAAGCCGTTGGGGTGATGCACCGGCTTCCTCCAGGCAATGCCGGTGATGCATCAGTTCCATGAGCGATGCACCAGTTCCGAGCTGCATCGGTTCTCGATCGGTTCTCGATGCGATGCGCTGGGTGATCTGTCAATCTTCTCCAAACAGTGGCGGCGTTGCAGCAGCTCCAGGTGCAATGTGTCGATCTGGTTCCGATTGGGGTAGCGGTGTCGATGCATGGGTTCTAGCAGATGCAGCACTTTATACTATTTTCTAAGGGCCCGGTACTGGATTGATACCACTTGGCAGAGCAGAACTCACAGCAGACAGAGTCTAGGTGTTCTTTGCAGGTTGAAGATAGAAGTCTTTGATATCCCTGAGACTTCAGAAAACATGGCGTAAGCCAACAAGCCCTTAGACGTACTTAGGTTCTGAGATGTAGAGATGCAGGTCCATTCCTACCCACTCCTAGGCAAGAGGGCAACAGGCAGCAGACCAACTCAACAAAGTAGTTCAGCAAAGTGGCAGTCCCTCCAGCAGCACAGCATTCCTTCTTCCTGGTAGAATGTCCTCAGTTCCAGAAGTGTTCTGAATTGGTGATGTCACAGGTCCAGTACTTATAACCAGTTGGGTCTTTGAATTGGGGGAGACTTCAAAGAGATGCATTTAAAGTGCATAAGTCCTTTTCTTTCCTGGCCCTGGCTCCAGACCCACTACAGGGGGGTATGCACCCCTTTGTGTGAGGATAGGACACAGCTCTTCAGGTGTACATGTCAGCTGCTCCCTCCCATCTTGCCGAGGATGGCTCATTAGGATGCGTATGGCCCATCAGTCACACTTCAGCTCCCTTTGTGTGTGGATGTCTAGAGGGAATGCACAAATCCAGCTGTTCCCCATTCCAGAGGTGTATTCCAGAGACAGACAGATGGCACCAAATGGTTACAGTGAGAAAATGGCAACTCTCTAACAATGGCATTTGCGGAATTGCAATTTAAAATACAACTTCTCCATAGGTTGTGTTTTTACATTGTGATTCCAGGGACACCACATTTGGGGTCCCATCTCTTCCCAATTGGAAATTACACTTATAAAATGTAATAAGGCAATCCCAATGTTAATCTATAGGAGAGATAGGTCTTACAGTAGTGAGAAATGAATTAAAGAGTATTTCACTACTAGGACATGTAAAACTCAAAAGTGCTTGTCCTACTATTTAAATACACTGCACTCTGCCCATGGGCTGTCCAGGGCCTACCTTAGGGGTGACCTATATATAATAAAGGAAGGTTGGAACCTGGCAAGAAGTTAACTTGCCAGGTCGACATGGCAGTTTAAAACTGTGCACACAGGCTCTGCAGTGGCACGCCTGACACATGCTTAAAGGGCTACTTAAGTGGGTGGCACAATCAGTTCTGCAGGCCCACAAGTAGCATTTAATTTAGAGGCCCTGGGCACATGTAATGCTCTTTACTAGGGTCTTGGTAAATCCGGAAATACACCAAAATCCATGGGTAGATGCGTGGGAACACCCACACTCCACCAATGGAGTGCCTCCTAGGGGCAGAATAACGCAAGACAATAATTTGCGCTGCCTTGCATTACTCTAGCTTTATCAAGCCATGCAGGGGCATGCAAGGTGGCCTTGCGTGGGTTGATAAATCCCACTTATGTTTTGTGTCGCCCTTGCGCCTCCTTGCATAGCACAAGGGTGACATAAAACCTTTATAAATCTGGCACTTAGTGATTAATGTCATTGTTTTCTTCATCGCCTATTGTTTTCCTTGTTTCAGATTGATTATCCCATAGTTAGGTGACCCTGTATAAAAAGGGTTCATTCAGTATATCCACTTTACAAATGAGATGTTACTGGCTTACGTGCAATATTGCCTGTTCAGTTGGCTCACCTCTTCAAATATTCCCTTTGGAGTCCAGATATTGCATTCTGATATTCCTTGCTTTGAATCTGGAGCTTCCCTTCTTTGTGTTCTGATCTGCCCTCTATTCTGCATATTGCCTTGAAAGTACCTCTCAAGTCATCATTAGTTGAAATCACTACTGAATAAACCATCCTTGGCTGCAGATCATCTAAGTAGTTTCCACCTCAGTTCTATACTCTGTATGTTAGCAAACTTATCTTGCAATGGGGGTGCATAAGCAGGAAACACACTACATATGTCAGTCTTTTTAGTTCATTGGAAGCAAAACAAGACAACAACCCTCAGAATGTCTTCGGCTATCACTCAGAAGTTAACGACTGTAAACAATGTCCATAGTCACCTCAAGGGAGGTGGTCATTCTAGCCCTGATGTTCTAAGATCTCCATTTGCACCAGCGGTTTATTCCTCTCTGGTTATGTTCTCTTCAGTTCTTGCTTTTCTCTTCACAATGCTGGTGCTCCTACTCCTTGATCTTTACTGCCATGGAGCATTATGCCTGACCACTCAAGCAAATGCACCTCAACTTGCCAAACCTGCTGTATTCCTCATAGCTCTTATGTGGCCTCATTTCACATTCAGTCAATCCTGCTTTTTAGCCAGCAATATGTTGTGTGAAGGGACTTACTGGATCAAACCTATTTAGGGATTTTTAAAGGACAAGTCTCTAGTTCTAGCATTGAGATGGAGTGAGCAGAACACTATTCTGGCAGTAAACCCTTCCTGTAGTGGAATTCTTAGTAGAAATTGGTGAAATCACAGTTGTCCCAAGAGCTAAAGTTGTATGTAGTCAAGACTTAAAAAGGAGGCTGGTGCTCCTGAACATCCCTTTATAGCAATAGGTGGCTATATTTAAAAACAAGCATTGGCAATGCCAATAGGTCTGGCTTAAGGTGTTATTAAAAAATATACACTTGTGCATTCCTGTGTTTGCTTGCAATTGCAAAAAATGCCTGACCTATTGACTTTTCCGATGCTTGTTAAGGAAATGAGATAATTGAGGCAGTGTGGTTAAGAGGGGTGTGAGCACTTCTCAAGCACCAGCCACGATCTATGTCAGGGCGAACCACAAAAATTCACTAAAAACCTATGCTTATTTCTCTGGTAGCTTGGCCCAAAAGCAGTCAGGCTTAGCTTAGAAGCAATAAAGTATTGATGCAGCACTTAAACAGTAATAAAGTGAAAAAGCAACCCAAGAAAAATCCCACACTAGTTTAAAAAATAGAGTAACATTTTATAAATTATTTGACACCAAATCAACAAAAAGCCAATCAGGGGAACCAGAGTTATGAATTTTTAAAGTTTAAAGTGAAAAATAGCACTTAATAGACCAAAGCGCCAACAGTGGACTTCTAGTCACTTGGGACTAGGGCAAAGTTGAAAGACTTAGAAGTCATTTTGTGAAAAAATGTCTGAGAAGGTAAAGTTCGACGGGACAAAGCAGCCGTCGATGTCCAAGGAGGAGGCATCGTTGTCGGGGAGCCGCTGGATGAAGCTGCAGTGGAGATTTCTACGTTTGGACTTAGTCTCTTTTTTGGAAGTCAAAAACCTCAGCGGAACCAAGCTGCAGGCTGTAGCCGACGAGGTCCCCACGAGGCCAGATACCCTTCTGGACAGGAGCTGTTGGACAGACAGTCATCTGAGGGCAAAGGGCAGTCTTCAGACAGCAGGCCAGTCCTCTTAAGTACACAGAAGGTCACAGGCAGCAGGGCAGTCCTCTGAAAGTTCTCCGCAGGTCCAGAAGTGAACTTAAGAGTGGGTCTGAAGGTCTTAATATTATACATTTTGTCAGCTTTAAATTGGAAGAAACTTCTGGAATTTTTGCCGCACAGAAGTGTCTGGAATTTCCTGTCTCTCTGCCCTGGTCCCAGGATGTCTAGAGTCACAAAAGGCTAGTGTGAAGTTCTTTGTGTGTGAACTGAGGCAGTGTCTCTAAAGTGAAAATTGGGCTGTTTACAGCTCCGCCCCATCCCATCCTACCAACATCTGGTCCCACTATTGTGTGGTTGTCTGAGAAGAATATACAAAGGTCAACTGCCAATTGCACCTAGTTATGTGACCCAGGAGAAGGCTGCAGGCACCAAATAATTAGGGCAAGGAAATGGCAACTTTCAAAATCATGACTTTAAATCTGACTTTACTATTAAAGAGCATTTTAAATCACAATTCCTTAGAGACCAAACATGACAGTTTTACCTGCTCCCAAACAAACGTTATCACTTATTAAAAGTAAGAAGGTAATCCAATGTTATCCTATGGGAGAGGCAGGCCTCACAGTAGTGAAAAACGAATTTGTGAGTTTTTCACTACTAGGACATATAAAGCGTAAAAGTACACATCCCACTTTTTAAATACACTGCACCCTGCCCTATGGACTGCTTAGAGCCTACCTCAGGGTGACCTATATGCATTAAAAAGGGAGTTTTAGGCCTGGCAAGGGGTTTATTTTGCCACATAGAATTAGCAGTTTAAAAGTACACACAGGCTTCAATGGCAGACCCAAGACATGTTTCAAAGGTCTACTTAAGTGGGTGGCGCAATAAGGGCTGAGTGTTTAGACAGAATATCAGAAACCAAAATAGCATGGGACAAAATATCGTGCCAATGATATTGAGACGGTAAGTTTCTATAACTAAGCAAAGTTTTACTATATATAACTCCACATATATGTACTTTGACGATATATAGACATCTTGAAGTTACGTATATGTGGAGTTAAGAATAGTAAATCTATACTCACCTATTTGCACTTACCTTCTCTATATTTCGGTCCTTGATATTTCTGACTGAATATTCCGTCAACACAGTATTTTTGTTTTTGATATTCTGGCAGTGATCCAAGTGTTGCAGACCCACTAGTAGCATTTATTTTACCAGCCATGGGTATATGGTTTACCACCTTACTTGGGTCTTATAAGTAAATTAAATGTGCCAATAATGTGCAAGCCAATGTTACTATGTTTTAGGGAGTGAGCACAAGCACTTTAGCACTAGTTAGCAGTGGTAAAGTGTCAGAGTCCTAAGGCCAACAACAAAATTCATCAAAACAGGAGGAGAGAAGGCAATTGATTAGGGGAAGAAATTCCTAAGGCTGACGGATATAAAAGGCAGCATGCTATGATGTAGGAAGTTTTTTTAGGGTTATGACTGCATTCACCACTTTTGTCACATATAGACCCCATAACTTCAAATTGTGCCTGAGGATTGTTGCAGGATTCATTACGAATAGCTGTGTTGACTTCTTAACCAATATTAAATTAATAAAGCAGCTATATGCATATCTATACAGTGGTTCTTCCGAATGTATTCTGCTTAATTTGCAACATGATTACTAAAATCAAACCCATTAGGGACTATTCGCAGATGTCTTTATGAATATGGGAAGTAGTACTATAGGAGTGCTCTTTTATGTTCTGTTACATGTCTTTGTGAATCGTACCAAAAAAATCTAGCGTCCTTTTAGTAAAAGTGCAAAGAGGGTGCATTTGTTTCATTTTGTGGCAATTACATATGAAGATTTCCATTGTGTTCCTATTATATTACCATTTTAGATTTTTTGGGGCCAATTCACAAAATCCTGTTTGAGTACAGAAAAGAGCACTACAGGAGTAATCTATTACCTACTCTTACAAGCTATTGTCAATCAGTCCCACAGTGGTTTCATGACTTCATAAGTAGCATATTGAAGAAACTTTATATCTCTGCCTTGCAGCATATTGTGCACATAAAGAACAGGATGGGGCTACGGACAGGTGAGGCAGTTGGAGTATGACCTTTCATGTATTGCAAGTTGTAAGAGCATCCGCTTCTGCCATACATGATGGAACATCTCTTTACTATGAAACACAGTGCAGTTACTCTCCTAATTGCAAATAATTCAAACACATTGATCATTACAAATCATGTTTTTAATAAGAAATTGTGCATTTTGTACTATATATTGGTATGAGGAAATATGATAAAAAAAATGTGGGTGTTAAACAAAAGTATATGCATGAATTGGTATAATATATATATATATATATATATATATATATATATATATATATATATATATATATATATATATATATATATATATATATATATATATATATATATATATATATATATATATATATCAGCTACCAGTTTCAAATCCTCATTTGGATCGGACATCCATGCCGGGAAAAGACACCACACCACTCCTTTGGATATTAGCGCATAGATTTATTCACCGCTGTAACGCGTTTCGGCATCACTTGCCTTGATCACACATCTATCAACTCTTTCGGCCTTTGCATATATTCCGTACCTGATTTGCCAATAAATTGCCTACTACTGGATGCCTGGAGTGGGAGTGCATCTCTGTTCTCTGGGGTGGAGGTGTGGATTTGAATATAACGGTCACCAGCCGGGAGACGCACCACCGCGGACTGAAGCGGGTCCATGAGGCTTGATGTAACTGCCTTTATATGTAACATTCGGCTAAGGAAATATTGTAATGGCAATCTGGGTATGTGGCATGATATTTTGGTGACAATACACTTACCTATTTCAGGAAGATCAATGAACATTTCAAGCGGAAAACTTTCAATACAGAATGCATCTGTGACGCTCACATGAGCTTAATTGGAATTATGCTAATGAGTGGTTTGAAAACGAAGCTTGTAAAGATTGTCAACCATTTGGCCCGTGATCAAGGACTGTAAGGTTTGAAATGCGTTGGGCCTTTGCATATATTCCGTACCTGATTTGCCAATAAATTGCCTACTACTGGATGCCTGTAGTGGGAGTGCGTCTCTGTTCTCTGTGGTGGAGGTGTGGATTTGAATATAACGGCCACCAGCCGGGAGACGCACCACCGCGGACTGAAGCGGGTCCATGAGGCTTGATGTAACTGCCTTTATATGGAACATTCGGCTAAGGAAATATTGTAATGGCAATCTGGGTATGTGGCATGATATTTTGGTGACAATATACTTACCTATTTCAGGATGATCAATGAATATTTCAATCGGCAAACTTTCAGTACCAGAATGCATCTGTGACGCTCACATGAGCTTAATTGGAATTATGCTAATGAGTGGTTTGAAAACGAAGCTTGTAAAGATTGTCAACCATTTGGCCCGTGATCAAGGACTGTAAGGTTTGAAATGCGTTGGGCCTTTGCATATATTCCGTACCTGATTTGCCAATAAATTGCCTACTACTGGATGCCTGTAGTGGGAGTGCGTCTCTGTTCTCTGTGGTGGAGGTGTGGATTTGAATATAACGGCCACCAGCCGGGAGACGCACCACCGCGGACTGAAGCGGGTCCATGAGGCTTGATGTAACTGCCTTTATATGAAACATTCGGCTAAGGAAATATTGTAATGGCAATCTGGGTATGTGGCATGATATTTTGGTGACAATATACTTACCTATTTCAGGATGATCAATGAATATTTCAAGCGGCGAACTTTCAATACCAGAATGCATCTGTGACGCTCACATGAGCTTAATTGGAATTATGCTAATGAATGGTTTGAAAACGAAGCTTGTAAAGATTGTCAACCATTTGGCCCGTGATCAAGGACTGTAAGGTTTGAAACGCGCTGGGCCTTTGCATATATTCCGTACCTGATTTGCCAATAAATTGCCTACTACTGGATGCCTGTAGTGGGAGTGTGTCTCTGTTCTCTGTGGTGGAGGTGTTTATTTGAATATAACGGTCACCAGTCGGGAGACGCACCACCACGGACTGAAGCGGGTCCATGAGGCTTGATGTAACTGCCTTTATATGGAACATTCGGCTAAGGAAATATTGTAATGGCAATCTGGGTATGTGGCATGATATGTTGGTGACAATATACTTACCTATTTCAGGATGATCAATGAATATTTCAAGCAGCGAACTTTCAATATCAGAATGCATCTGTGACGCTCACATGAGCTTAATTGGAATTATGCTAATGAGTGGTTTGAAAACGAAGCTTGTAAAGATTGTCAACCATTTGGCCCGTGATCAAGGACTGTAAGGTTTGAAACGCGTTGGGCCTTTGCATATATTCTGTACCTGATTTGCCAATAAATTGCCTACTACTGGATGCCTGGAGTGGGAGTGCGTCTCTGTTCTCTGTGGTGGAGGTGTGGATTTGAATATAACGGTCACCAGCCGGGAGACGCACCACCGCGGACTGAAGCGGGTCCATGAGGCTTGATGTAACTGCCTTTATATGGAATATTCGGCTAAGGAAATATTGTAATGGCAATCTAGGTATGTGGCATGATATTTTGGTGACAATATAATTTCCTATTTCAGGATGATCAATGAATATTTCAAGCGGCGAACTTTCAATACCAGAATGCATCTGTGACGCTCACATGAGCTTAATTGGAATTATGCTAATGAGTGGTTTGAAAACGAAGCTTGTAAAGATTGTCAACCATTTGGCCCGTGATCAAGGACTGTAAGGTTTGAAACGTGTTGGGCCTTTGCATATATTCCGTACCTGATTTGCCAAAAAATTGCCTACTACTGGATGCCTGGAGTGGGAGTGCGTCTCTGTTCTCTGTGGTGGAGGTGTGGATTTGAATATAATGGTCACCAGCCTGGAGACGCACCACTGCGGATTGAAGCGGGTCCATGAGGCTTGATGTAACTGCCTTTATATAGAACATTCGGCTAAGGAAATATTGTAATGGCAATCTGGGCATGTGGCATGATATTTTGGTGACAATATACTTACCTATTTCAGGATGATCAATGAATATTTCAAGCTGCAAACTTTCAATACCAGAATGCATCTGTGACGCTCACATGAGCTTAATTGGAATTATGCTAATGAGTGGTTTGAAAACGAAGCTTTTAAAGATTGTCAACCATTTGGCCCGTGATCAAGGACTGTAAGGTTTGAAACGCGTTGGGCCTTTGCATATATTCCGTACCTGATTTGCCAATACCTGTGACGCTCACATACTAATTGTAATAGCTCCAATGTCGTATATATGCTGAAATGTTCATGCAATCTTGTTTACATCGGCATGACGACAAGAAAGGTGAAGATAAGAATCATGGAACATCGGTCAACATTTAGGTGCCAGAGAACAGTGAGCCGACTGACCAGCCACTTTAAGGAGAGAGGGCACCTGGCCGAAGATTTCCAATGGACGATTCTGGATAAGCCAAATATCAATACCACACGTAATCCTAATCACGCCCTCTTCCTTAGAGAACAAAAGTGGATTTACAGAGTCCGGAGCCATGTTGAGGGGCTCAATGATGAGATCCCTTGGTCAACTCTAAATAATTTATGAGTGACCATTCTGAAGTTTAAGGCCATGGAGGGACCCCTAAGTGGTGTATACTATTGGGTGGTCATATTACACCTTGCCTCCCTGGATATTGGCCTCCCTGTTACTTCAGCGGATTAGATTGGGTCCCCACACTGTGCAGACGGGTGCCTTCCTATCTTGGGCCCTCACAAGTGTCCTCACCTTCTTTTATTGCAGGGCACCCCGCTTATTGAGGTATCCACCACTCTGATTGCGGTTAGTAACTAGGATCATGTACCCTGACATCAAGAACTATGGGTGTACTTCACTTCGTGATGGGTTCCTGATGAATGTTATGGTAAAGATTTTAATTTAATTTAATTTTCTTTTACCTATTTCATCCGCTCATACATTTCAAAAACACTAGTAGAAAAGAGAGGGTTTTGCACAGGTCAAGAGTGGTTGAGAAGGGGCCCCTCCGTTTATCCCTGAATATTATATGTATGGCACTAAATACGATGAGGGATTGCGGGTATTCGTGCAATCACAGCTGATCCAGGGATATTTTCCTCCCGCACATGCACGCAGATAGAGCGCTACATTTTCCCTCTACCATCATGGGGTTTGACGGGCAGCGGTCTAGTTGTCCTCCCCGGCCACGTAACACCAGCCAATGGAGGCGTCCAATGTACTTGCGTAGCCTAGGGAGACACAATTTTAAAACATTCGCAGATCAGCGTTGCCGGTGACCTACACGGCGACGGGAGGGACCGATTGGGGGCAAACAACTCACCTTGATGCAGTAAGTGCAGATCCGAGGGGGCAGACAGTGACGAGGTTGTTCCGGTCCCGATGGGCAAACACTCATCTTGATGTAGTAAGTGCAGACTTGAGGGGGCAGACAGTGACGAGATTGCCCCGGTTTTTTATGGGCGTTTCCATACCGCTCATAATGGGCCTACCCGAGGTGCTCAGTTTATTGCAAAACTATTATTACGATGTCAGATCACGATGCTGATATGAAGTATAGCCACAGGACCATCCTTGATATTTCACTGAAAAAAACACAGGTTTCAGGGACGTTATAGTTAGTTGGACATTTCACTCGTACAAAACCAGAGAAATTCGGCCATTATAGTTAGTTGAGCTAACTATAACTCGCGCCCCCGCAATGCACTGCTGATCACGTCACATATTACATCACTCATGGCATGGTCAATGACATGTAAACACAAATGGGGCTACCCCTAGCAGGGATTTCTACAGGTTTTTTTCAGAGATGCACGTATAGTATAGGCATCTCACAAAAAGTGTAGGACTGGCCTCACACACCACCTGGTGTCATGCTTCATCATAGGCCGTCCCTCGCCCTCTAAAAACTCGGTTTGATAGAGGGCGGGCATACACCTGATGACAGGGATGCACTTCTAAAATAAGTGAGGGCCCGTGATTAGTGAAAGTGATTTAAGAACCATTACAGTTGTCATAAAGACTAGTTTTTAATTAATTAGGCAACTGTATGGTATTAAAAGAAGTGAACGGTGACTTGGGAACTAATTATCCCTTCACCGTGCTGATTGTGGTCAACATGTTTCTGCTAAATGTCCCCGAAGGGTACGTAGCATTCATCAGGACCATGTATATAGAGGACTCCGTCTTTATATTAAAGTGTGAATAAAGATCAACCACTATCTGGGGTATGTATTATCACTATCCCTGCCGGTATGGTAATCCAAAAATGCCCTAGGTAATTACCCTACTTTCTCCATGGGAGGTCGAGAGGGGAAGGCCCCTACACTGACATTTGTCTTTAGGTGCGCCTTCCGCCGTGTAGCCTACAGGTCTCCGCCGCAAACTCCCCGTCGCGTCAGTGTAGGGGCCTTCCCCTCTCGACCTCCCATGGAGAAAGTAGGGTAATTACCTAGGGCATTTTTGGATTACTATACCGGCGGGGATAGTGATAATACATACCCCAGATAGTGGTTGATCTTTATTCACACTTTAATATAAAGACGGAGCCCTCTAGATACATGGTCCTGATGAATGCTACGTACCCTTCGGGGACATTTAGCAGAAACATGTTGACCACAATCAGCACGGTGAAGGATAATTAGTTCCCAAGTCACCGTTCACTTCTTTAATACCATACAGTTGCCTAATTAATTAAAAACGAGTCTTTATGACAACTGTAATGGTTCTTAAATCACTTTCACTAATCACGGGCCCTCACTTATTCTAGAAGTGCATCCCTGTCATCAGGTATGCCCGCCCTCTATCAAACCGAGTTTTTAGAGGGCGAGGGACGGCCTATGATGAAGCATGACACCAGGTGGTGTGTGAGGCCAGTCCTACACTTTTGTGAGATGCCCATACTATACGTGCATCTCTGAAAAAAACCTGTAGAAATCCCTGCTAGGGGTAGCCCCATTTGTGTTTACATTTCATGTTGAAGGCTGGCTAGCCCCTAAGCCCGGTGCCTCTAGTTCCCATCCCTGGCTAAATACCAGGGCTAGTGTGTTCGATGGTCAATGACATCACTGATGACATCACTAATGACATCTCAAATGACATCACTGATGACATCATCCAGTGACTGTGCGTTTCTGTAAAGTTTAAATACATTTTATATATATATATATACATATATGCCAAGGTGTATTGAAGAATGAGTGGGTATATGAGTGTTTGAATGGATGATTTAGTAGGTGTGTGACTGACTGTATAAGTGAGTGATTAAACGTGTTTTACTGAATGCATGGGTTAGTGACTAAACTTTGAGAATGTCTGTATCAGTCTGTCAGTTGGTGTGTAAGCGGCTGCATGGGTTGGTGAGTAGCTACATGAGTGTCTATATGGGTTATTGATTGGTTGTCTGAGTATCTGTATGGGTTCCTGAGTGTCTGTGTGGGTGGGTGGGGGGGTGTGACTCTGTGCATAGATGTGTGAGTGGGTGATTCACTGGGTGTATGGGTTCAACAGTGCATCTGTGAAGGGCTGTATGGGTGGGTGAGTGTATGTATGAGTGTGTTGGTGAGTGAATGGATGTCTCAGTGGTACATGTGGGAGTAACTACATATGTGAAAGGCAGTATATGTGAGTGTTGCACTATATAGATAACTATAAGTGAGAGTGAGTGATTGTGAGAGTGGCTGTATGGATGAGTATTTATTTGCTTGTGTCATTGATTGTATAAGAGAGTAAGTATGTGTTACTATCTGTATGAATAAGTGAGGTGGTGTGTGTATAACTGTATAGGTGAGTAAATGGGAGTGTGATTGATTCTTTGCATGACCGACTAGGTGTGTGAGTAACTCTGTGGGTGAGTTGCAGTGTGTGAGTGTCTGTATAGGTGTATGAGTGCATATGATGTGGAATTGATGAGTGACTGCATGTATGAGTGATTGTATGGGTGAATGAGTGGATGTGTGTGTACACCTAGGAATCAGTGAGTGGGTATGTAGTAACTGGTATTGGTGTGTCTATGGTTTCGAAAATGGTAGTCCGTATTTTAGAGTGGGTGTATCAAAGGTTATATTAGGGTGTGAGGAGGTGTATCAGATTATCACGTGGATGATGTCATCAGTGATGTCATTTGAGATGTCATCAGTGATGTCGTCAGTGATGTCACTGACCATGTCATGAGTGATGTAATATGTGATGTCATCAACAGTGCATTGCGGGGTCGCGAGTTATAGTTAGATCAACTAACTATAACAGCCGAATTTCTCTGGTTTTGTATGAGTGAAGTGTCCAACTAACTATAACGTCCCTGAAACCTTTGGTTTTTTCAGTGAATTTCAAAGGTTTTTAAATGCTAATTTCTAACTATAACGTCCCTGAAACCTATGGTTTTTTCAGTGCATTTCAAAGGTTTTTTAAATGCTAATATCTAAGTATAATGTCCCAAAAATACTTTTTCTTAATTTTTAAATTTTTATAAAAATAATGTGATGTTTCTTCTTTTCTAAAATATCAATTTAGATTTTTTTTTAAAAGTGGATTTGCGTACCGATCGTGTACCAATCACGGTGGTTGCGCAAATCCAAGAATTTTGCCGCCATATTGGTTAAGTCGTGTAAGATGCGCGTTTGGTAAGCGACGGGTGCGCGAATCTCAGCCCTGCGTAACGTCACGTACGTATTTCCGGGGGTCGTGCCAGGTGCGCGAATCCACCATAAATATTTTTGTTTTAAAAGTATATGTATATAACTTTATTATATATATTATACCAAGAGATTATTTAACATAATTGTAAATATCATATATTTGTAACTGGAATAAAGATATATTATTGTTAAATATATTTTTCGGGAATCGCGTCGGGTGCGCGCCGGGTACGCGCCAGGTACGCGAATCCCATGTGACTTCAAAAGAAACAATTTCATTGGTTTAGAAGCTTTTGATTCTAGAACTTGAAGGACCCCACCCATTTTTTTCATTCTTTCAAGAGCATCTCAGAAGACACATCTGTTGTCTTTTGCTTCTCTTCTTTCTATCTTTTTGATGTTTTTTTTGTTCCATCAAAAAATGGCAGCTGGAAATCCACCACAGCAGCTTCCACCTGAAGAGGAAGAAGACTTGGAGGAACCCGTCAAAGTCCGGTATGAGAGCATTGTGTGGGTATTTTTCTCCATACCACCTGGGGAGAAAAAGGTGAATGCCCGTAAGGTGACATGCACCGTTTGTGATAAGGTCCTCTCACGAGGCTCAGAAAAAAAATATTCTTGTGGGATGTCATTTATGCTGAAGCATTTACAGACAATGCACCATCGGCATCTCGCAAGAGAACAACTGCGTCGTGAACAAGAAAAGCAGTCAACTGACGACAGCACTGCTGGACCCAGCACCTCAACTGCTCCAACCAACATCTTCCCTGACTTAGCTAGAGTGGAGCAGCGTTGTTTAAAATGTAAGAAGACCTTATGTGTTGGTGAGCAATCAGTGAATGCTATCCTGGTTGCCATTAAGAACCACAAGTGTTAATTTTTTTGTTTTTTTGTTTATGCAATGACTTTTAATTGCATAATTTTTTCAATGTTTTTCTTGTTGGTTCTGTTTATTTTTTCATTTTTTTAACAAGAAAAACACCTACAAAATTCAAAAAAGAGTTAAAAAAACAAAAAAATATATAAAACAAAAAAGAAGAAAAAAAATTGTTCTTTTCAGAACCACCTATTTGGTTAAAAATAGACAAATTTGTAAGTGTTGTATGAATTGTGTAAAGTTGAATATATGGAGAAGTGTATGGGTAGTGCATGTGTGATTGGAGAAGTGCATGTATACTACCTGACTGATTGCATGAATACATGTGTAATGCTTCGGTGATTGTAAGAGTGCATGAGTAATGTGTAGGTGCATCAAGGAGTGTATCATTAGTGCTTGTGTGATTGCATAAGTGCATAGCTAGTACCTGGATGGTTTTATAAGTGTATGGGTACTGCCTGAGTGATTGAAGGAGTGCATTGGTAATGCCTGGGTGACTGCATGAATGCAGGGGTAATGCCTGGGTGATTGGAGGAGTGCAGAGATAGTGCCTGGGTGATTAGAGGAGTGCATAGGTAGTGCCTGTATAATTTTATAAGTGCATGGGTTGTGACTGGGTGATTGGAGTAGTGCATGGATACTGCCTGGGTGACTGAAGGAGTGCAAGGGTAGTGCCTGGGTTATTCCATGAGTGCATAGATAGTACTTTGCTGATTACATGACTGCAGGGGTACTGCCTCAGTGATTGAAGGAGTGCATGGGTAATGCCTGTGTGAGTGCAGGGGTAATGTCTGGGTGATTGAAGTAGTGCATGGGTAATGCCTGGGTGCATGGAGGAGTGCATGGGTAATGTCAAGGTGATTGTATGAGTGCAGGGGTAATATCTGGGTGATTGGAGGAGTGCATGGGTAATGCCTGGGTGCATGGAAGAGTGCATGGGTTGTGCCTGGGTGCATGGAGGAGTGCATGGGTAGTTCCTGGGTGATTGGAGCAGTGCATGTGTAGAACCTGGGTGATTCCATGAGTGTACGGGTAGTGCCTGGATGATTGGAAGACTGCATAGGTAGTGCTTGGGTGATCGCATAAGTGCAGCAGAAGTACCTGAGTGCATGTATGAGTGCATGGGTAGTGCCTGAGTGATTGCATGAGTGCATGGGTAGTGCCTGGGTGATTGGAGGAGTGCATGGGTAGTGCTTGGGTTATAGCATGAGTGCATAGGTAGTGCCTGGGTGATTGCATGAGTGCATAGGTAGTGTCTGCATGTTTTTATAAGTGTATGGCTATTGCCTGGGTAAATATATAAGTACAGCAGTAGTGCTTGAGTTATTGGATGAGTGCAAGAGTAGTGCCTGGGTAATCGAAGGAGTACATAGATAGTGCATGGCGGATTAGAGGAGTGCATGGGTAATGCCTAGGTGCATCGAGGAGTGCATCAATCGTGCTTGGGTTAATGCATGAGTGCATAGGTAGTGCCTGGATGATTTTATAAGTGCATGTGTACAGCCTGAGTGATTGAAGGACTGCATGGGTAATAGTTAGGTGATTGCATGAGTGCAGGCGTAATGTCTGTGTGATTGGAGGAGTGCATGGGTACTGCCTAAGTGATTGAAGGAGTGAATGGGTAATGCCTGGGTGATTGCAAGACTGCATAGGTAGTGCCTGGGTGATTGGAGGAGTGCATGGGTACTGCCTGAGTGATTGAAGGAGTGCATGGGTAATGCCTGGGTGATTGCATGAGTGCAGGAGTAATGTCTGGGTGATTGGAGGAGTGCATGGGTACTGCCTGAGTGATTGAAGGACTGCATCAATAATGCCTGTGTGATTTTGTAAGTGCATGGGTAATGCCTGTGTGATTTTGTAAGTGCATGGGTAATGCCTGGGTGATTGCATGAATGCAGAGGTAATGTCTGGGTGATTGGAGGAGTACATGGGTACTGCCTGGGTGATTGTAAGAGCGCATGGGTAATGCCTGGGTGATTGCAAGACTGCATGGGTAGCGCCTGGGTGATTGGAGGAGTGCATGGGTACTGCCTGAGTGTTTTAAGAAGTGCATGGGTAGTGCCTGAGTGATTGCATGAGTGCAGGGGTAATGACTGGGTGATTGGAGGAGTGCATGGGTACTGCCTAAGTGATTGAAGGAGTGCATGGGTAATGCCTGGGTGATTCCATGAGTGCAGGAGTAATGTCTGGGTGATTGGAGGAGTGCATGGGTACTGCCTGAGTGATTGAAGGAGTGCATAGGTAATGCCTGGATGATTGCATAAGTGCATGGGTAGTGCCTGGGTGATTGGAGGAGTGCATGGGTACTGCCTGAGTGATTGAAGGAGTGCATCAATAATGCCTGGGTGATTTTGTAAGTGCATGGGTAATGCCTGGGTGATTTTATGAGTGCAGAGGTAATGTCTGGGTGATTGGAGGAGTGCATGGGTACTGCCTGAGTGATTGTAGGAGCGCATGGGTAGTGCCTGAGTGATTGCAAGACTGCATGGGTAGTGCCTGGGTGATTGGAGGAGTGCATGGGTACTGCCTGAGTGATTGAAGAAGTGCATGGGTAGTGCCTGCGTAATTGCAAGAGTGCATGGGTACTGCCTAAGTGATTGTAGGAGCGCATGGGTAATGCCTGAGTGATTGCAAGCCTGCATGGGTAGTGCCTGGGTGATTGAAGGAGTGCATGGGTACTGCCTGAGTGATTGAAGAAGTGCATGGGTAGTGCCTGCGTGATTGCATGAGTGCAGGGGTAATGTCTGGGTGATTGGAGGAGTGCATGGGTAATGTCTGGGTGATTGGAGGAGTGCATGGGTACTGCCTAAGTGATTGAAGGAGTGCATGGGTAATGCCTGGGTGATTGCATAAGTGCATGGGTAGTGCCTGGGTGATTGCATGAGTGGAGGGGTAATGTCTGGGTGATTGGAGCAGTGCATGGGTACTGCCTGAATGATTGAAGGAGTGCATGGGTAATGCCTGGGTGATTGCATGAGTGCATGGGTAGTGCCTGGGTGATTGGAGGAGTGCATGGGTAATGCCTGGGTGATTGCATGAGTGCATGGGTAGTGCCTGGGTGATTGGAGGAGTGCATGGGTACTGCCTGAGTGATTGAAGAAGTGCATGGGTAGTGCCTGGGTGATTGCATGAGTGCACAGGTAATGTCTGGGTGATTGGAGGAGTGCATGGGTACTGTGTAACTTATTGAAAGAGTGCATAGGTAATGCCTGGGTGATTGCATAAGTGCATGGGTAGTGCCTGACTGATTGGAAGAGTGCATGGGTACTTCCTGAGTGAATGCATGAGTGCATGGGTAGTGCCTGGGTGATTCCATGAGTGCAGGAGTAATGTCTGGGTGATTGGAGGAGTGCATGGGTACTGCCTGAGTGATTGAAAGAGTGCATAGGTAATGCCTGGGTGATTGCATAAGTGCACAGGTAATGTCTGGGTGATTGGAGGAGTGCATGGGTACTGTGTAACTTATTGAAAGAGTGCATAGGTAATGCCTGGGTGATTGCATAAGTGCATGGGTAGTGCCTGAGTGATTGGAAGAGTGCATGGGTACTTCCTGAGTGAATGCATGAGTGCATGGGTAATGCCTGGGTGATTCCATGAGTGCAAGAGTAATGTCTGGGTGATTGGAGGAGTGCATGGGTACTGTCTGAGTGATTGAAGGAGTGCATGGGTAATGCCTGGGTGATTCCATGAGGGCAGTAGTAATGTGTGGGTGATTGGAGGAGTGCATGGGTACTGCCTGAGTGATTGAAGGAGTGCATAGGTAATGCCTGGGTGATTGCATAAGTGCGTGAGTAGTGCCTGGGTGATTGGAGGAGTGCATGGGTACTGCCTGAGTGATTGAAGGAGTGCATGGGTAATGCCTGGGTGATTGCATGAGTGCAGGGGTAATTTCTGGGTGATTGAAGGAGTGCATGGGTAATGAATGAAGGAGTACATGGATAGTGCATTGTTGATTGGAGGAGTGCATGGGTAGTGCCTAGGTGCATCGAGGAGTGCATCTGTAGTGCCTGTGTGATTGCATGAGTGCATAGGTAGTGTCTGCATGCTTTTATAAGTGTATGCGTACTGTCTGGATAATTATATGAGTACAGCACTACTGCCTGGGTTATTGGAAGACTGCAAGGGTAGTGACTGGGTTATTGAAGAAGTACATGGATAGTGCATTGCTGATTGGAGGAGTGCATGGGTAATGTCTAGGTGCATTGAGGAGTGCATCAGTAGTGCCTGTGTGATTGCATGAGTGCATATGTAGTATCTGTATGTTTCTATAAGTGTATGAGTGCTGCCTGGCTAATTATATGAATACAGCGCTACTGCCTGGGTTATTGGAAGACTGCAAGGGTAGTGACTGGGTGATTGAAGGAGTACATGGATAGTGCATTGCTGATTGGAGGAGTGCATGGGTAATGCCTAGGTGCATTGAGGAGTGCATCAGTAGTGCCTGTGTGATTGCATGAGTGCATAGGTAGTGCCTGGATGATTTTAAAAATGCACGGGTACTACCTGAATGATTGAAGGAGTGCATGGGTAATGCCTGGGTGATTGCGTGAGTGCACAGGTAATGTCAGGGTCATTGGAGGAGTGCATGTGTAATGCCTAAGTGATTGCATGAGTGCAGGGGTAATGTCTGTGGCATTGCAGGAGTGCATGGCTAATACCTAAGTTATTGCATGAGTGCAGGCGTAATGTCTGGGGGATAAGAGGAATGCATAGTTAATACCTTGGTAATTGCATGAGTGTAGGGGTAATGTCTTGCTGATTGCATGAGTGTACAGATAGTGCCTGGGTGATTGGAAGAGTACATAGGTAGTGTCTGGGTGATATTATAACTGTATGGATACAGGCTAGGGGATTGGAGAAATGCTTGGATAGTGCATGGGTGATGGCAGGAGTGTGGGAATAGTGCCTAACTGTATAGATCAGTGCATGGGTAGTGTTTGAAAAAATGGATGAGTGCAATAAAAGTGACTGTAAACATTACTTCATATTATTATGCTTATTACATTATTTCATCTTACCTTCTTTATTAAAGTAGATACAAAACTCAGTGAAACAATTTTACAGTAGTTTTGTTGTAAACTGAATTTAAAATCTTTTCAAGCTTTAGTATTACTTTCTGTAATAAAAAAGAAGAAAAACTGTTATTACATATAATATTATAGTTTTAAGAACACAACATAATTTTAGAATTACATAACATATTCAGGGGCATATTCTCAAGGAACTATCGCCGAGTTAACGGCACTTTATCTCAGCCAAAGTCGCGATAAAATTATCGTCCCATTCACAAGCTGGTGCAAACAGCCGATATCACCAGTTTACCTGCAATAGCACCCGCAAAAAACATCGCCACAGATGAGCCCGGCAACTATCGCTAATGAGATGCAGAGTAGGCGTTCCCGAGCAAAAACCCGCGACAACACCACAACGCAACATTCTCAACAACCAGCCAGATCGGCGATAAGAACACAAAACAGGCGATACGGCGCGTTAGCAGCAGGAAATTAACACCTGCTCTGACCTGGTGCAAAGTCGGACGACAACCTGCACCAGAAAAGGGAGCCCAGCCCACAGCCACACCTGAAGAACAACAGATGCCATGGAGCTACTCATCATGCAGCTCGGAGCCCCAACAGGGCCACAACACCCAGCGCCACCACCCCCAGGCCTGCCACCCCCCCGGGCCCCCACCACCCCCCCAGACCACCACAGAGGCAGCACAGACAAAGACAGCGGACCTTCAGGAAACGCACCGGCCTCACAGACTTAACCCCAGAGAATGTCATTGCCCACTACAGACTCAAAAGGCCAACCAGCCTCCGCATCTTGAACATCATTGCCCACAGGCTGACGGTACCAACACAGCGGACAACCAACATCCCACCTCAGACAAAGCTGCGGGCTGTGCTGCACCTGTTGGCCTCTGGGACATTCCAACCAACAACCGCCTGAGTCGGAGGAGTCTCACAGCCAGCCCTATCCAAATTCCTCAAACCTGTCCTGGATGCCATCATCAGCTTGATACCCCAGTACCTATACTTCTCCCACACTGCGCAGGAACAGCTGGAGACCAAGCATGGATTCTACACCATAGCTGGCTTCCCGCACGTGTTGTGGTCAATTGACTGCACACTTGTCCTACTTGTGCCCCCTGCCTACACTGCACACAATTACCGCAACAGGAAGCACACGCATTCCGGGGCAAGATGGCCGCCGACTGACCTCAGTGAGAGTCGCTGCAGAGACTCTCTCCTCGAGCGTTATGATGGAATGGAGATAAAATGCTGACATGCCGTTCCGCACTTACCTGACTGACCGGCCGGTTGATTGGGTATTGGCTCTCGTCGGAGATCCAGGGGACTGGATATAATTATTAAAGCAATACTTCAGGAGATCGGAGCTGTAGTCGAGGTGCTGCTGGGGTACCCGAACTGCGGATTGAAGATGGGGCCAAAAGCACACAAGCCTACAAAGGAAGGGTTGTTGAAAGACCCCCAAAAGGAGGCCGCCGCTTCTGTCACTGCTGTGTGTGGCTCGGCTCAATCCCGGCGCGGTGTGCCTTTGAAGAAAAATGAAGACACAGGCGGCATAATGAAGGATGGCGGCACGGAGGGACGTAAGCTGCGGGAGACTGGAGCGGAAAGCTGCATGCGCCAGCCAACAGTGATGGAGGCATTTTCGGCCACCTCTGCGGCTACAATCAGCATGATGGAAGCTCCCGATTTGGCACCTTCAACGGCCGCAAGTAGCATGGTGGATGCTCCCGATTGAACCGAGCCTCGCATATGCGGATCAGTTGAGCCCGATTCGGCTCCACCTCCCGTGGTCACAGCGGTATTGCAACAGACTGGGCTGGAGCTCGGGCGGCAGGAGGGAAAGGAGGGAAAGATCACAGAGCCTCCCAACCGGCTCGGACAACAAGCTACATTGGAGGGGCAGGGATTACCGGGCGGCATGCAAGATAGTGGTAGGAGTGCATGTGAACCTGCGGTTTTGCCCACAGATTCAGAAGTTGAAACTGCTGCAGCTGCTGCTGGAAAAGGTAATGACTTCCTTTCAAATATAGTCGATGTCCCTAATAAGGCTTTGTTTATGCCTCTGGAAAAGGTAGGGGGCAAAATCCAAATTTACTATGGTCTAATCCAACTTTGGGATCCCCAGAAGGGGACAAGTTTTTCTACCTTAACGATGATACAGATCTTTCACTTACTAGTGACGGTAATTCATCTGAAGGGTCTGACTCGGGGAATTCCTCCATAACACAAAAAACGCAACGACTTAAGACCATCACCTAGAAGCGTAGGATTAAACCTCGACCTAGCCCCTCTAAGGTGGACACTGCAACCGCCCGCAAACTTAAGTGGAGCTATTCAGCTACCAGCCAGACATATGAAGAGGAGGGGGAGGTATCTGTACATGGTGGACCTCTCAGCCCAATAGACTCTACGGTCCCGCCGTCGCTAGATCTAGTGTATTCTACCCTAAAATAGATGCAGGGAGAGGCCAGGCTGGAGAGCCGCAGGGCACATCAAGCTAACAAAAAACTGCAGGGGTCTCTACGTAAAGTGAATAACCTATGTACTGATATGGCAGAAAGGATGGCCCACGTTGAGGAAAGAACTGGTATTCTGGTGGATGAAGTAGGAAAGTTACAGGGTTATAAGGAGACACATGAGAAACAATCAGAAGATATGATGTGGAAACTCGAAGATTTCGAGAATCGGCAGCGAAGAAACAATATAAGGCTGTTGGGCCTTGCCGAAAATATTGAGGGGGAAAATATTAGAGCATTCGTAGTAACCCTTTTAAAGGGAGCATTCCCTGACCTTGCTCAATGGAATTGGGACATGGAGATTCAGAGGGCACATCGCTTCCCACTGACACAAAGGAGAGGCAGCGCAACAGGGCAAGGGGAGCGGCCCAGAGCCATTTTAATTTATATCGGTAACTTTCTCCTTTGGCAGGCTATTTTGGACAGAGCAAAACCAGATGCAAAACGGACATACGAAGGCCATACTTTTTTTGCTCAGCCGGACTTTTGTCATGCCACGGTCGAAAGGAGATGGAGACTCCGGCAGATGATATAACTCCCTTTCAGGGGATTGGTTGCGAAGCATATCTGTTATTCCCTGCCCGACTTAAAGTTATTCTGAATGGGAGGGTGCAAATGTTTTTTTCAGAAATTAAGGCACAGGAATATATGATTGAGGTGAAAGAAGCAAGGGGGAAAGCTAGCGGGGAGTGATCGACTTAAGAGGGCCCAAGGGGAAGCTGAGAATTTCTTATTTGGGGTACTGAATGGCTTAGGGAACTCTCTCGATCAAGTAACTGGGAAGACTCTCCCCTTTACACCCTCTCTCTTCCTTTCTGATTTTTTATTTTTCTCTACATATTTCTTCTTTCCTCTCTTTTAATTTTTGGATACACTACTAAGGAGCGGATTACAGTGGTGTTCGGGGCGGGGGAATCTGCAGCGACTTGAGATGTGAGTGTCGGCAGTCACACATAAGTCATTCTTGACCTATTTGCTCGTGAGGGTTGTTGGGGGGGTGGGGGAGAGGGCTCTGGGGTGGGAGGGGAGGGTGAGGGCACAGCACAGCACAGCACAGCACAGTACTTGAGGTTTAGTTTGTTAAATAAATACAGAAAGGGAAGGCAAATGATTTGTCAAAGAATGGATTTTGAAAGGCAAGGATTTAATCAAATTGGTATCCTGATAGGAAATGTGGTTAATTTTAGTTAATGAGCTTGCGAATAGCTTCAATTAATATATGTGGCTTAAACGATCAGACCAAGAGACAAAGGGCTGCTATAATTTTAAAAACATTAGGTATAGATATACTATGTATTCAAGAGACCCATATAGAGGGCGCCAGAGGCAGTATTCTGGAGCAGTTAGGGTTCAAACTTATTAGTAACACTAAACAAGGTACTAAGACAAGAGGGGTAGCCATCCTCTCCCGGCGAAGCGATATCATTTTCAAGAGGAAAATATCGGATAGATGGGGTCGCTGGGCGCTGGTAGAATGTATGGTAAATGGGGATACATTTACAATCTGTTCAGTCTATGGCTTGACTGGGGATGACCCCGATCTTTTTGAATTTCTGGATGTTGAGCTAGCATCATGGCCTACCCCAGTAGTAATGTGCGGGGATTTTAATATTAACGGTTTGGGAGGACTCTGGGGGGAGACTGGAGATAAATATGGCGGCCGGAAGAGAAAGGTTTTTAGAGCACTTACCAACTTGGTATGGAATAACACACTTATAGATGCTTGGGCGCACCTAAATCCTGATGATTCTGGTAGCACGTTTTTTTCTGCACCCCATAAATCAGTCATTAGACTTGATTATTTTTTTGTATCACATTTATTAGTTCCTAGGTGTAAAATAGAGAAACACCCACGGATAATCTCAGACCATAATCCTCTAATTTTAACAATTACTTTAGCGGGGGAGAAAAGCCGGAGCGGCTCTGGACCTTTGAAAGAGGGCTTTTAAAGGACCCAGGGTATGTGCTCCATATGAATGAATGGATTAAGGGGTTTTGGGAGATCAATAGGAAGAGCGCTAGCTCTGGGGTGGTTTGGGGCACGTTGAAAGCTGGGGTCAGAGGAGAGACACTGAGCTATAGCTTGTATAGACAGAAGAAGGAGATACAGCGAGAGAAAATGCTTTGCAAGATATTAATGGCGGTAGAGGAAGAGCTCGCTGCCGCAATCTTGATGGGTAATTCATTGGATGACATACTGCTCAGGCTGGCTTTAGCTAAGGCAGAAATAGGGAAATTACTGCATCTATGGCAGCGGAAAGATTTCTTGCTAGGAGGGAACACTGCTATGAGTTTAGCGAGCGGGTGGGGCATACTCTGGCTGTTCGATTGAGACAAAAAAGTGCTGCAGGGGAGATTCAGGAAATATTAAATGATAGTGGGAATCTAATTGATAGATCCTCATGGATCCGGGAGGTATTTCGACATTTTTATGGAAATCTTTATAGTGAGGAAACACAAAAGGAGCAGAGTTTAATACAAGGGTATCTCAGTGGTATTTCCGGGCAATGTATTGCTCCCGAAGAAAGTGAGGCACTCGAAGTCTCACTGACTCAGGAAGAGATCTATGGAGCAGTGGGTAGCCTTCCATCCGGGAAAGCAGCTGGACCAGACCAAATCCCCCTAGAATTCTATAAAACATTTGTGGAGGTATTAGGACCTGACCTGGTTGAGATAGTACGTCAAGCTCAGCAAGGGAGCTCTGTTCCCCAGTCATGGGCTGGGGCAGATATGATAATATTTTTTAAAAAGGGTAAGTCATCTAGGGAACCAGGATCTTATAGGCCAATAACACTTATGAACAGCTGATACTAAAATCTTGTCTAAGGCCCTGGCGACTCGTCTTAATCATATTATTGGGAAAATAGTCCACCCCAGCCAGCATGGGTTCATACCGGGAAGGGGAACAACACAGCATATTTGTCGGGTTATAACCTTGTTTGATGTAGCCGAAGTCTCAGGGGACCCTATGGCTTTGATACTTATGGATGCCGAAAAAGCATTCGATAGGGTCTCCTGGGATTATCTCTGGGCAGTTATGAAATGGTTTGGTATTGGCAGAGGCTTCATTAAGGCAATTCAGGCCCTGTATAAAGCACCGACGGCCCGGCTGAGATTGAATGGGGGGTACACAGCACCTTTATCAATTAAGAGAGGTAGAAGGCAGGGCTGCCCTTGTTCGCCTCTCCTCTTTGCCTTGTACATTGATCCATTTATCAGGAAGCTGGAGCCAGCAACAGAATTAACCCTATGAGATATCATGGGCTGGAAACAAAAACGCTGGCTTACGCAGATGATATTGCGGTGGTTACTTCTAACCCTCAAGACGCTTTAGTTGCAATTGAGGCAGAAGCCCAGGCCTTTGGCCTGGTCTCTGCGTATGCATTAAATAGATCGAAAACACAGATAGTTAAGAATAGGGGGGCCGATTTGGATGATCCAACAGATTCAGCCGTTTACCTGGGCATAGATATTACATCGGAACTAGGGAAGTTAGCAGAGAGAAACATCGAGCCAGTAATTGGGAAGGCCAAAAAAGACTTTGATAGATACCACAATCTTCATATGTCGGTGGTGGGATGCAGTAATGTAGTCAAGATGGTTTTCTTGCCTAAAGTGCTCTACCTCTTCAGGGCCATACTATTAGAATTTGAAAGACAATGGTTTATGGCGCTTGAAAACATGGTGAATAGGTTTATATGGGCACATGGGAAAACAAGGAGGGCTCTGAGGTACATGTCATTGCCTAGGGAAAGAGGGGGTTGGGCGGTACGAGATTTTAAAATGTATTATTGAGCTGCGGCCTTCCAATATATGAGCGGGTTGATCAGTGGGAGAGTAGAAGATCCCTGGATTAAAGCGGGTTCACCAGACGTATACAGGCTATTGTTAGGAGATGATGCTGTGAACTGCTTTATGAAATTCAGTGAACCTAGCTATTTTAAAAAAACAAGATTTAAAACGCTGATGGCTGCGTTTAAGATCTGGGCAGCTTTTTAAAAAATAGATTGGCTTAGGGAGAATTAACTTTTATACCCAGCTATATGGTAACCCCACGTTTCCGGAACTTTTTTCTGATGCAATAATGCTGGAGTGGGAGGGGTGCGGGATCCGGGTGATAGGAGACCTATTAGGGCCGGAGGGAATTCGTTTATTTAGCGATATCCAAAGTGCTTATGGTATTGATAAGAGAATTTTTTTTAAATATCTTCAGCTACGTAGTTTTTTAGGGGGGAAAAAGGGTGGGCTGAACGGCTTACGGGAGGTTACTATTATTAATATTATAAGAGAGGGGGAGAACTGCACTATTAAGAAAATCTATGCAGAACTGTCGCTCCTCAAGCAAGATGATTTGGATAAACATGGGAAGAAGTGGGGTGACAAATTATGCATAGATCAAGATAGTTTTCTTGATTCTCTGGAACTGGGCCAGACCGTTCTGTGCTCAGCGGGACTTCAAGCTCAGCACTTTAAAACAATCTTTGCACTGTATCATACACCGGCACGGATTGCACAGTGGGGGAGACAGGAAGGAATCAGATGCCCCCGTTGTGATAGCTTGGATGCTGATGTAATCCACATGTTTGCGACTTGCCCTCAATTGCTAATTTTGACGAGAGCAATTGAAAAGTTTATGGATCAAACTTTGGATTTAAAGGTCTCTCTTACTCCAGCATTGATGCTTCTGGGGATTAATGATAGGGAAACTCAAGATCCACATTATTGCTTTTTGTTTCTTGCCATGGCTGTTTTGCGTATGTGTATTGCTTCGGCATGGCTGGATCAAGCAACCCCGACGTTTCAGCAATGGCTTGCTAAACTATTGGCTACCTACAATCTGGAAAAAGGGGTCTATGAGAGAAAGGGTAAGAGAGGGAGGAAGCTAGGCAGGCGTATATGGGCGCCTATCTATAGACTGAAGGAAGAGAAGATTTATAGTAGAGGCTGATTTAACCCAAAATTGGCAGGCATTCAGGGGCAGATTTACAAGCCCCTTGCGCCACTTTTGCGTCACTTTTAACATGGGAAAAGTGACGCAAAAGTGGCGCAAGGGGCTCGTAAATCTGCCCCTCAATGTTTATGTTTGAGAATCTGGGTATACTGATTGCATTTGAAATAATGATGAACCTTTTTTCTCTTTTCTTTTTATTAAGATGTAATGCTTTCTTCCCACTCTGGATGGCTGTTGGTTAATTTTTTTTGCTGTTTTTCCATGAATTATGTATATATTAAGATTGATGAAATTTTTTCTCAAGTACCAACTATAATTGTATGCTAATAACTGTGCTGTATTAAATAAAACTTTAAAAAAATATATATATTAAAAAAAAAAGAAACAGTAGATATTAGCACATTTCCGAAATTGGGAGTACCCATACTAGCATGAGAATTATAGGTCATTTTCAAAATGACTTCTTTTTTACACATTGTCTTTCATTTGGAAGGCAGAAATGCATCGAAAGTCAATAGGTAATAACAGTTGCTCTACAATTCTGTGTTACCCTAAGTCTCCCGATAAAAATGGTACCTCACTTGTGTGGGTAGGCTTTGTGCCCACGACAGGAAACGGCTCAAAACGCAACGTGGACACACCACATTTTCACAATGAAAAATGACCCTTTTTTTGCAAAGTGCCTAGCTGTAGTTTTTTAACCCTAGCTCTGCCGGCACCTAGGAAACTTAGCAAACCTATACATTTTCGAAAAGTAGACACCCAGGGGAATCCAGGATGGGGGTGACTTGACTGGCTCTCACCAGATTCTGTTACCGAGAATCCCTTGCAAACCTAAAAAATTGTCCAAAAAAACACATTTTCCTCACATTTCTGTGGTGGAAAGTTCTGGAACCTGTGTGGATCCACAAAATTCCACCCACCCCGCGTTCCCCAAAGTCTTCTGAGAAAAATGGTACCTCACTTGTGTGGGTAGGCCTAGTGCCCGCGACAGGAAACGGCCCAAAACGCAACGTGGACACACCACATTTTCACAGTGAAAAATGACCTTTTTTGCAAAGTGCCTAGCTGTAGTTTTTTAACCCTAGCTCTGCCGGCACCTAGAGAAACCTAGCAAAGCTATACATTTTTGAAAACTAGACACCCAGGGAAATCCAGGATGGGGTGACTTGACTGACTCTCACCAGGTTCTGTTACCCAGAATCCCTTGCAAACCTAAAAAATTGTCAAAAAAACACATTTTCCTCACATTTCTGTCGTGGAAAGTTCTGGAATTTGCGTGGATCCACAAAATTCCACCCACCCCGCGTTCCCCAAAGTCTTCCGAGAAAAATTGTACCTAAAGTGTGTGGGTAGGCCTAGTGCCCGCGACAGGAAACGGCCCAAAACGCAACGTGGACACACCACATTTTCACAGTGAAAAATGACCCTTTTTTTGCAAACTGCCTAGCTGTAGTTTTTGAACCCTAGCTCTGCCGGCACCTAGGAAACCTAGCAAACCTATACATTTTTGAAAACTAGACACTCGGGGGATGCCAGGGAGGTATGGCTTGTGTGGACCCCCCAACGTTTTCTTACCCAGAATCCCCTGCAAACCTCACATTTAGCTGAAAAAATCACTTTTTCCACACATTTTTGTGTGGGAAAGTTGTGGCATCACCGGGCTGACACAAATTTCCTACCCCCCAGCGTTCCCCCAGGTCTCCCGATAAAAATGGTGCCTCACTCGTGTGGGAGTCCCAAGTACCCACGACAGGCAAGTGCCCAAAACATATTGAGGCGACATCAAAATTTGCTCTCACAAAATGACCTGGTTTTGCAAGGGGGGTCACCTGGGTTTTTGGCCCCGTGCTCGGCGGCCAGCTAGGGAAACCTACCAAACCCACACATTTCTGAAAACTAGACACCCGGGGGGGTTCCAGGGAGGTATAGCTTGCATGGATCCCCCAATGGTTTCTTACCCAGAATCCCCTGCAAACCTCAATTTTAGCTGTAAAAATCACTTTTTCCACACATTTTTGTGTTGGAAAGTTGTGGCATCACCGGGCTGACACAAATTTCCTACCACCCAGCGTTCCCCCAGGTCTCCCGATAAAAATGGTGCCTCACTTGTGTGGGAGGCCCAACTACCCGCGACAATCAAGGGCCCAAAACGTATTGAGGCGACATCAAAATTGCCTATCACAAAACGACCTGGTTTTGCAAGGGGGTCACCTGGGTTTTTGGCCCCGTGCTCGGCGGCCAGCTAGGTAAACCTACCAAACCCACACATTTCTAAAAACTAGACACCCGGGGGGGTTCCAGGGAGGTATGGCTTGCGCGGATCCTCCAACATTGTCTTACCCAGAAACCCCTACAAACCTCAATTTTAGCTTAAAAAATCACTTTTTACGCACATTTTTGTGTGGGAAAGTTGTGGCATCACCGGGCTGACACAAATTTCCTACCACCCAGCGTTCCCCAGGTCTCCCGATAAAAATGGTGCCTCACTTGTGTGGGAGGCCCAAGTACCCGCGACAGGCAAGGGCCCAAAACGTATTGAGGCGACATCAAAATTGCCTATCACAAAACGACCTGGTTTTGCAAGGGGGGGTCACCTGGGTTTTTGGCCCTGTGCTCGGCGGACAGCTAGGGAAACCTACCAAACCCACACATTTCTGAAAACTAGACACCCGGGGGGTTCCAGGGAGGTATGGCTTGCGTGGATCCCCCAACGTTTTCTTACCCAGAATCCCCTGCAAACCTCAATTTTAGCTTAAAGAAATCACTTTTTCTGCACATTTTTGTGTGGGAAAGTTGTGGCATCACCGGGCTGACACAAATTCCCTACCACCCAGCGTTCCCCCAGGTCTCCCGATAAAAATGGTGCCTCACTCGTGTGGGAGGCCCAAGTACCCGCGACAGGCAAGTTCCCAAAACGTATTGAGGTGACATCAAAATTGCCGATCACAAAACGACCTGGTTTTGCAAAGGGGGTCACCTGGGTTTTTGGCCCGTGCTCGGCGGCCAGCTAGGGAAACCTACCAAACCCACACATTTCTGAAAACTAGACACCCGGGGGGTTCCAGGGAGGTATGGCTTGCGTGGATCCCTCAAGGTTTTCTTACCCACAATCCCCTGCAAACCTCAATTTTAACTGAAAAAAATCACTTTTTCCACATATTTTTGTGTGGGAAAGTTGTGGCATCACCGGGCTGACACAAATTTCCTACCATCCAGCGTTCCCCCAGGTCTCCCGATAAAAATGGTGCCTCACTCGTGTGGGAGGCCCAAGTACCCGTGACAGGCAAGGGCCCAAAACGTATTGAGGCGACATCAAAATTGCCTATCACAAAACGACCTGGTTTTGCAAGGGGGTCACCTGGGTTTTGGCCCCGTGCTCGGCGGCCAGCTAGGGAAACCTACCAAACCCACACATTTCTGAAAACTAGACACCCGGGGGTTCCAGGGAGGTATGGCTTGCGTGGATCCCTCAAGGTTTTCTTACCCACAATCCCCTGCAAACCTCAATTTTAACTGAAAAAAATCACTTTTTTCACATATTTTTGTGTGGGAAAGTTGTGGCATCACCGGGCTGACACAAATTTCCTACCATCCAGCGTTCCCCCAGGTCTCCCGATAAAAATGGTGCCTCACTCGTGTGGGAGGCCCAAGTACCCGTGACAGGCAAGGGCCCAAAACGTATTGAGGCGACATCAAAATTGCCTATCACAAAACGACCTGGTTTTGCAAGGGGGGTCCCCTGGGTTTTTGGCCCCGTGCTCGGCGGCCAGCTAGGGAAACCTACCAAACCCACACATTTCTGAAAACTAGACACCCGGGGGGTTCCAGGGAGGTATGGCTTGCGTGGTTTCCCTATGTGCCGGCTGCGCTAGGGCCCAAAATCCACAGGTAGGCACATTGCTAAAAACAAGTTTGTGGGCTTTCTGCCGCCCTGAGGGGGAATCGGGGGGGGGGGGTTACCCCGATATGCCCCCAAGGGTGGCATAAAGACTGGCTATGATTTTGGGGGGTGGGGGCATTGGTATGCCCATTCTGGGCAGCCCCCACCCCCACGCATAAAAAAAGCCAGCGTAATCGCTGGCGCCTAGTGGGCTTTCTGCCCCCCCGGGGGCAGATCAGGGGCCACTGCCCCCATCCGCCCCTCGGGGGGGCAGAAAGACTGTGGCACTTTTTTGGGGAGGTGTGGGCATTGGCATGCCCATTCTGGGTTGACCTCAACCCTGAATAAAAATTTAAAAAAATCCTGAGGCCTAGGGGGCAGATATGGGGCTATTGCCCCAATATGCCTCTGGGGAGGAAAGACTGTGGTAATTGTTTTTGGGGCAGGGCATTATCATGCCCATTCTGGGCAGCCCCCACCCCTACATTATTAAAAAAAAAATCCCTTGTGCCTAGTGGGCTTTCTGCTTCCCCGGGGGCAGATCAGGGGCTATTGCCCCCATCTGCCCCTGGGGGGGCAGAAAGACTGACATTTCCCAGGGGGGTGGGGGCATTGCCATGCCCTTTTTGGGCAGCCCCCACCCCAACATCAATAATAAAAAAAATCCCTGGTTTCTAATGGGCCTTCTGCCCCCCCCGGGGGGCAGATTGGGGGCTACTGCCCCCATCTGCCCCCTGGGGGGGCAGAAAGACTGACATTTCTCTGGGGGGAGGGGTGGGGGCATTGCCATGCCCTTTTTGGGCAGCCCCCACCCCAACGTCAAAAAATAAATAAAAAATCCCCGGTTTCTAGTGGGCTTTCTGCCCCCCCGGGGGGCAGATTGGTTGCTACTGCCCATGTCTGCCCCCTGGGGGGGCAGAAAGACTTACATTTCTCTGGGGGGGTGGGGGCATTGCCATGCCCTTTTTGGGCAGCCCCCACCCCAACGTCAATAATAAAAAAAAATCCCTGGTTTCTAGTGGGCTTTCTGCCCCCCCCGGGGGGCAGATTAGGGGCTACTGCCCCCCCAGACTGACATTTCTCTGGGGGGGCAGTGCCATGCCCCTTTTGGGCAGCCCCCACCCCAACGTCAATTAAAAAAAATAATCCCTGGCTTCTAATGGGCTTTCTGCCCCCCCGGGGGGCAGAAAGACTCACATTTCTCTGGGGGGGGGGGGCATTGCCATGCCCTTTTTGGGCAGCCCCCTCCCCAACGTCAATAAAAAAATATAATCCCTGGCTTCTAGTGGGCTTTCCGCCCCCCCGGGGTGGCAGATTGGGGGCTACCACCCCCGTCTGCCCCCCAGGAGGGGCAGAAAGACTGTGGTGCCCAAACAAATATGGGGGGAGCAAAGGCCCTAGCCCAAGGGGCCGCTCCCCCCTCCCTGGTATCTAGTGGGTGGATCCCTGCTTGGGGATCGCCCCCCTCCCATCTTTTTCGGTGCTCGGGGGGCTGAGATAGCCCCACGAGCACTGAAACACTGAAACTGAAACTAAGTTTCAGTTTCGTTTTAGTTGCAATGACGATAGCGCGCCATGCGCGTGATCGTCATTACATCGAAATTCAAAGAGGCCTGGGGAGGTTGGGGAAGCTCTTCCCCACCTCCCCAGGCAAAAAAGGAAATCCCTCTGCTGTCTGCAGCAGAGGGATTTTCTGAGCATGTGCTCATGACGGAATGGTTCCGTCATGAGCACACTAGAACTTGTGCTCATGACGGAACCATTCCGTCATGAGCATGGAAGGGGTTAAGGCACTGTATTATGTACACAAATGTCTTTCAAACTCTAGTCAATCCTACTTAAGATCCTTGGTGCTGCCATACACTCCCAGCAGTTTTCTATGCTCAAGTAAATTGGACTTTGTAGTAGTAGTTCCTAGATTTAAGAGAGCTAGGCAAAGAGGCAGAGCTTTTTCTTTTTAGACCCGAAGTTATTGAATTCTCTCCAGGCAGAGCTGAGATCGGGTTGTTTGCTCTGTCTTCCACAGGAACCTCAAAACCTAAATCAGTCCCTACTGTGCTCCCTGGTACCTCGTTGTAGTGTTGCACTGGGAAGCCCTTGCTTGGGTAGCCATGCGTTCTATAAATCCTAATAATCCTAATATTAATAATCCCTTCCCTTACCATCCCATTTCATTTTTTTGCTCTGCTTTCCTACCCTTCCCATTTGTCCCTTTCCCTCTATCTCCTACCTTTCCTTTCTCTTTCCTGTAGTCCCTTCTTCTTCTATCCCTTTGCTATGCTTCCCTACACTTCCATTTAATGCCCTCCCTTTCATTTGTATCCCCTTGCTCTGCTTCCTGACCCCTCCCTTTCATCCCTTCCCTTTCCTACAATCCCATACCATTTTATCCCCTAGGTCTGCATCCCTTCTCTTCCCTCCATTTGCCTCCCCTTCAATATCATTTAAATCCTTGTTTCCCCTTCACTCTGCTTCTTTCCATTACCATTTCCATTTTCCTTCCCTCTTTCCATCCCTTTCCTTTCCCTCACTTCACTTTGATCCTATACTTTCTTCTCTTCCTATCCCTTTCCCACCTTCCTATGACCTTTCATTCCTCTTTATCTCATCCCTTCTCTTCCCTTTCATGCCTTACTTTCCTCTTTCATCTTTTCCCATCCATTACCTTCCTGTACCTTTCATTCCTTTCCTTCTCTTCACTCCCTTACCTTCCTTTCTCCTTCAGTCCTTCCTGTCCCTTTCATCCGGTTGCTCTGCTTCCCTACAGTTCCCTTTCATCCCTTCCCTCCTTTTTATCTCTTCCTTTTCAGCCCTTCTTTTCCATTTCAGCCCTTCCCTTTCATCCATTGCCTTACTTTCAATGTTATCACTTCCCTTCCCATTCTATTTCATATCCTTGCTGTGCTTCCCTACCCTTCCCATTCAGCCCTTTCCCTCCCTCGTGTCCCTTCCTTTCCCTTCCTCTTTAATCCATTTGCTCTACTTCCCTATCATTCCTTTTCATACCTTCCCTTTCATTGTAATACCCTTGCTCTGCTTCCCCACCATTCCCTTTCATATCTTCCCTTTCTCACCTTCCCGTACTGTTTCATCCCCTGGCTCTTCGTCCTTTTTTCTCTTTACCCTTTCACACTTGCTTTCGCTTCCTCATCTACCTGCCTGTTCATTCCCTTGCTCTGCTTCAATACCCTTCGCTTTCATCTATTTCCCTCCTTTCCCTTTCATCCCTTCCCCATTCATCCCTTCCATTCGATTGCCTTGCTCTACTTCCCTAGACTTCCCATTCGTCGTTTCCCCTCTCTTATCCCTTCCGTTCCTTTCCTGTCTCTTTCGCATCTTCCCCGTTTCATCCCTTTGCTGTGCTTCCCTTCCTTCTAATTTTTATTTCCTTCCATTCCATCTCTTCGCTTTTATTTTCATCCTCTTGTTCTGCTCTCCTACCCTTCACTTTTAATCATTACCTTCCCTTTCCCACCTTTTCATCCCTTTTCCTCCCCTTGCTCTGCTTCTCTTTTTTCGCTTCCCCTCTCTTCCTTTTCATCCCTTCCCTTCCATTTCCGACCTTTCCACTCACTTTAATCCCCTTACTCAGCTTCCATACCTTTCCCTTTCATCATTCCCTTCCCTTCCTTCTCCCACTTTTCCATCCTCTTTGATCCTTATGCACTGCTTCCCTTACCTCTCATCCCATACCTTCCCTCTGTTCGCCTTCCCTTTAATATCATTTAATTCCTTGTTTGTTCTTCACTCTGCTTCCTTGTCATTGCTTATCCTTTTTCACCTCATTCCCTTCCCTTGCATTTATTTTCTTTCCTTCACATCCCTTCCTCTACTATACTCCTTTCCCTTCCATTCCCTTTCCCGCCTTCCCATTCCTTTTCATCCAATTCCTTCCAATTCCTTTAATCTTTTTCCTTCTCATCCCTTCACCTCCCTTCTTTTTTCATCCCTTTGCATTCCTCCCCTTCTTTTTCCTTTTATTCCATTCCTCTTATCCCTTCTTTTCATTCTGTGTCATCCCTTTCCTTTTCTTCCATTCCCTTTCTTTCCCTTTCCTTCCTTTTCATCCCTTACATCTTATCTCTTCCCTCCCCCTTCATCCCTTGCTTCATCTATTATCTTCCATTCCTTTTCTGCCCTTCCCTTCACTCTCGACCCTTCACTTTCATCTATTCCCTTACTTTCACTTTTGTCCTTTCCCCTTTGTTCCTTTACCTTTTCATAATTTCCCTTCCCATCCCATTGTATTGCGTTGCTCTGCTTTCCAACCCTTCCTATTAGTCCCTCCCTTATTTATTCCTTTCTTTTCCCCTCTTCCCTTCTTCTTTCATATCCTTGCTCTGCTTCCCTACTTTACCCTTTCATCCTTTTCCTTTCATCCCTCGATATCCCCCTGCTTTGCTTTCCTGTACTTCCATTTCATCCCTTCCCATCCTTTTCCAACCTTCCCATCCCCTTTTAACTACTTGCTCTGTTTCCCTTTCATCCTTTTCCCTCTTTTTCCTTTAATCCTCTCCCTTCCCTTCCCTTTCCCACCTTTCCATTCCTTTTCATCCCCATGCTTTGCTTCCATACCCTTCCTTTTCATACATTCCCTTCCCTTGCCTTTGTTACCTTCCATCCATTCACATCCCCTTTCATATCATTTAATTTCTTGGCTCCCCTTCACTGTGCTTCCTTTTTGTTATCCCTTCCCTCATTCCCTTCCTGTCTTTTCCCTTCCATTTTTTCCCTTCACTTCCCTTTGTATCTTACACTTCCTTCTCTCCCTTTCAAACATACTTGTTCCCTTTTATTTCCTTTCATCTCTTTCCTTTCGTTTCACCCCTTCCAAACCCTTTTCTACCTCTTCTATACATTCCCATCCCTCCCCTTGCCTTCCTTTCCAATTCCCATCTCTTCTCTTTCATTGTTTTATCCCTTCCCTTCCCTTTTCTCTTTTCTTTCCTTTCTTTGACTTTCTTTCTCTTTCATACATTTCCTTCCCTTTCATCCCTTCCCTTCCTTTCCCTTTCAGACCTTGCCTTCTGTATCATCCATTGTCATCCTTTCATCTCTTCCCCTCTTTCGCCTTCACCCCTTCCCGCCTTTTTCATCCCCTTGCTCTACTTCCCTGCCCATGCCTTTCCCGCCTCCTCATTCCCTTTCATCCCTTTGCTCTGCGGCCCTTCCCTTACATCCCTTCCCTCTTTCCCATTTTATCCCTTTTATCCCTTCCCATCTCTTTGAACAAGCTTATATGCCCTACATTCTCTTCCCTTCCCTTTCATCCATTCTGTTCCTTTTCCCACGTTCCAATCACCTTTCATCCCTTTGCTCTGCTTCCCTTCTGTTTCATTCCTTCATTTCCACATGTTCACCACACCTTTAATATAATTTAATTCATTGTCTCCCCTTCACGGCACTTCCTTTTATTTTTCTGTCCCTCAGTCCCTTCTTCCTTTTCTTCCTTTCCCTTCCTATACTATGCTTCCTTGACTTTCTTTCCCGTTCTCACCTTCCCGTTCCCTTTCTTCGCTTTCCTTCCCATTCTTTTCCTTCCTCTTTTATACCTTCCTATCCCTTCCCCTTCCTTTTCTTTCCATTTCATTTCATCCCTTCAGATGATTCATTTCCTTCTATTTCCTTTCATTCCTTCCCTTTCACTTTCATTCCCTTTGATCCCTTTAATCAATTAAACACCATTTGTAAAGCACAACACTGTCATCCCTAGGGGTATCTGGGCCCTGTGTCTCGGTCGAAAAGCCAGGTCTTGAGTCTCTTTCTGAAGTCTGCCAGCAAGGGGGCTGTATGGATCTGGAGGGGAAGGTTGTTCCAGGTCTTGGCAGCCACGTAGGAGAAGGAGCAGCCACTGCTGCGGCTGTGATGGATGCCGGGTATGTGTGCGGGGGATTTAAAGAAGGGAGCAAGTGTCTCAAGGGTTGGTGGAAGTTTAGTCAATGGTTTATGTAGGCAGGTGCTAGGTGGTGGAGGGCTTTGTAGGCGTGTGAGGACATTGAACTGGCAACTCTTCTGGATAGGGAGCCAGTGGAGGTCTCTCAGGTGGGGAGCAATTTATGTTCGTTTGGGGAGGTCCAGGATGAGTCTGGTTGTGGCGTTCTGAGGAGCTGGGTAGAGATGCCAGTGTAGAAGGTGTTGCCGTAGTCGAGGCGGCTGGTGACGAGGGCCTGAGTGCCGGTATTTCTGGTGTTGGTTGGGATCCATCTAAAGATTCTGCAGAGCATGCGAAGTGTGTGGAAGCAGGAGGAGGCAACTATGTTGACTTGTCGTTTCATGGTCAGTTGGCTGCCGAGAGTGATGCTGAGGTTGCGTGCATGGTTGGTCGGTGTGGGTGTAGGTCCAAGTTATGCAGGCCACCAGCTGTGGTACCATGCAGAGGTATTCTTTTGGAAGATCAGTACTTCAGTTTTGTCTGAGTTGAGTTGGAGGCAGTTGTCTATCATCCATTTGACTACATCAGTCATTGTGTTGCAGAAGTTGGTTTTGGTGTTGGAGGGGTCCTCCATGAGCTAGAGGATCAGTTGAGTGTGCGAGGGGGGTCATGAAGATATTGAACAGGGTGGGGCTGGGATGATCATTGTGGTAGGATGTCTTTGGGGGCAGAGGTGAAGGGAGGCAGTCGGATGCTCTGTGTGCGTCCTGTAAGGAAGGAGGTGATCCACTTGAGGGTGTCTTGCTGTATGCCTATGTTGTAGAGTCTGTTGATGCGGGTGTTGTGGGAGATGGTGTTGAATGCCACGGAGAGGTCAAGGAGAATCAGGGCTACAGTTTCTCTGTGGTCAAGGAGTGTTCTGGTGGCGGCAATCAGAGCGGTCTCAGTGCTGTGGTTGGGACGGAATCCTGATTTCCATTTCATCCCTTTTCTCACCTATCATCCCTTCCTGTTCCTTTCATCAGCTGGCTTTGCTTCCCTACCCTTCCCTTTCATCACTTCAATTTTTTCTTTTACCTTCTCTTTCATCCTTTCCCTCTCATTCTCACCCTTCTATTTCATCCATTCCCTTCCCCATTTTCCAATCCCCTTTCATCCCTTTGCTCTGCTTCCCATCTATTTTTCTTCTTTTCCATGCTTGTCCTTTTCATCCCTTCCCTTTCCAACATTCACGTCCATTTCATCCTCTAGTCCTGCTTCCATAGCATTCCCTTTGACCCTGCCATTCCCACATTCCCACCCTCTTTCTTCCCCTTGCTGTGATTCCATACTCTTCTCTTATATCTATTTCTTTCCATTTCATCTCTTCCCTTCAAACTGTGTGCCTCCTCTTTCATATAATTTAATTCCTTGTCTCCTCTTCCCATCCCCTTTCAGTCCCTTGTCCTGCTTACCTTCTGTTCCCATTTATACCTAGCCTTTTGTTTTTTCACTTCCTTTTCATCCCTTCATCTCCCTTTCATCCTGTACCATCCCTTTCCCACTTTCACGTCCCATTTCATCCCTTGGCTCAGCTCCCGTTTTGTTTCCTTTCATCCAGGCCCTTCCCATTCACCAATTCCTTTCACTTTGATCCCTTCCCTTTCCTGCATTCCTATCCCCTTCACCTCTGTGCGCTGCTTCCCCACCCCTAACTTTCATTTGTTCCTTTCCGTTTTATTACCTTCCCTGTCCTACCTTTCTGTCCACTTCCCTTGCCTTGCTCTTATTCCCTACTCTTCCCTTTCACCCCTTTCCTTTTATCTTGTGTTCCCTTTCACCCCTTCCCTTCAATCTGTTCACCTCCCCTTTAGTATCATTTCATTTTTTGTCTCAGTGTTGCTTCCTTTCCTTTACTCTTTCCTTTTTCCCTTTCTTTTTTCCTTCTCTACCAGCATTACCTTCACTTCCCTTCTATATACTTTACTCACTTCACCTACAATTTCCCTAAAGCATTTTCTCCCTTACTCCCTTACTTCTCCTCTCCGCATTTTCTCTTGCCTTCCTTCCCCAAATGCCCATACAATTTTTTTTGGTTTCTCCCCTATTCCATCACATACTCTAACCTTCCTTCCCTAGACCTTCCGGTGCATTTATTTCCCTAAAATTTTCCCATCCTTGCTTTTCTTCTCATCCTCTTGCACCTTCTCTTCCATTCTTGCATAATTTACTCTCCTGACATCCACTTTCCTCCAATGTTTCTATGTTTCACCCTTCCATCCTGCATTCCCTTCTCTGCCCTTGCACTTTCCCTGCCATTCACATTTCCAGTCCCTTCCTCAACCTCCTTCCCTCACCCTTTTCTCTATAACTTCCTTTTCTTCTGCTACCCTTCTACCTTCCCACATCTCCTTTCCCATAATCTCACACCCTTTACTCTACCCTTTCTTTCCCTGGCTTCCATCTTCTTTAATATTCTATTTCCTCTCCATCTCCTTTCCTTTTCTCTTCAACAACCCATTCTCATATACTCTCACCTCCCACAGCCCTATCCTTCCCTAGACGGTTCATTCCTTCCATTTCCATCCCATTTTCCCTTCACTACCTTAGTATTCACTTTCCTTTCCTTCCATTTACCTTCTCTCTCCTCCCTTTCTTTTACCTCCATTTTCCCATCCCTCTTTCTTCCCTCTCTTCCTTTCACTCCCCACCACTTTCCATCTCCCTTTACTATCATCCCTCTCTTTTGACCTCATTGCCCTCCCCTACATTTACATACTTTCCTCTTCTCTGATTTCCCATCTTCCTTGTTTCATACCTTGTAGCTCATTTACGCCTTTCCTTTCATTTCAGTTCCTTTTCTTCCCTACACTTCCCTTATCCTCCTACCACCCCCTCCCAATTGTTCCCTTCTCTCCTTCTCCTCTATCCCTCCCTACATTTTCCTTCCCTCACCTTTGTTCCCCTAGTGTTCCCAATCCTATTGTTAACTACATGTTACTGTCTTTTCATTTTCTTTGACTTTCCTTTCTTTTCTTTCCCTTGTTTTTTTACAATTACATGCTCTTCTATGCCCTCCCTTTTTCTCCCTCTCATTCTATTCTCTGACTTACCATTCCCTTTTCTGTTCCCCTCCTCTCTTCTTTTCCTTGTCTGTCTCATGCCCTCCATGTGCCACCCTTCATTCTTTTAAACATTAGATCACTCTGTCCCATTCCTTTGCAGTTTTCTCCCTTCCCTTTGCCCCTTGTCTTCTCTCACCTGCCCTTTTCTCCCCTCCCTAACTCCCCACTTAAATTCTTCCCCTCCCCGTCCATCACCTCCCCCTGTAATTCTTACTATTCACCTTTCCCCTTATCTCACCTTCCCTCCATCCTTTTCCTCCTCGTTCTCATGCCTTTGCAAGATTTGCCTTCCACATTACATTTCCCTACATTTCCATGTCCTTCCTTTTGAATTAACCTTTCTTTTCCAGGCCCTAGCCTATTTTCTTTTAGATTTACCCCTTCCTTCCTCTGCTTTGCTTGCTCTCCAATTGTTTTGCATAGTGTCTCCTCCTATTCAACCCTGTCTCTGTTTCCTTTTTCCTTGCCTTTCGTTTTTGTTTCCCTTCCAATTTTCTTTTTCCCTTCTCTTTTTCCTTTCCTGTACTTTCACCCTCATTAGTGTTTCTTCCCTTACATACTTCACCCACACATACTATTTTCCTCTCCTCCAATCCATGCCCCAATCTCCTTCCCTCAATTTTTCTATCTCCCCTATACCTCCTTCCTTTCACGCCTAGTGCCTTCCATCTCCTTACCACAATTCCCATAGACTGTTCCTCCCTTATCTGTATTTTCTTTCTCTCCAATCTCATCTGTTTCTCTACTCTTTCACCACCCATTCTTCACCAGGTTTCCCTTTTATCTTCATTAGCTAGCCTCCCTACACTCCTCTACATTGCCCCAACGTTTTTATCTTCTCTGTTTTCCCAACATCCCTCTTTCATCCCTTCGCTACCTGCTCTACTTTTTCGCCCTTTCAATTCCCTTCTCTCACCTCTCTTGCCATTCCCTTTCATTCCCACCCTTACTCTTTCCTCCCCTCTATTCTTCAAACCTTCCCTCCCCTAAGCTTCCATATATTTTAACCTTCCCCTTCCATTATGTACTTTACTTCCTTTCCTTTCATTTACCTTAGCAAATCCCTTTTCCCCCTTTCACTTCCATCTCCCTAGTCCCACCAATTTCTTTACCATTCCTGCCTGTTATCATCCTTTCTTTTTCATCACTTTCATGCCCTTCTTTCCATTCCCTCCCTCGCTGATGCCCTCCCTGCCATCCCCTCCATACCCATATACATACCGCCACTCTGCTGTCCTGTTCGTTTTGCCCTTTCCTTCTCTAATGTTGTCCCTTCCCTAATTTTCTTGATTCCTTACCCTCCCATTTCATCCTGTCCCCATCAATTTCCTCCCATCCCTTCCCTTCTCTTCTCTTCTCCATTACATTTCCTTTTCACTCTTTCCCCTCTCTTTGCATTTTTCTCGTTCCCTTCCCTAGAATTCACTTCCTCATTCTATTGTCTTTCACTTTTCATTTTCCTTCCCTTTCAGCCCCTGTCTTTCCACCCCCTTTTCAGGTTCTTTTCCCTTTTCATTTCTGTTTTATCTTCCCTAATCTTGTTGCTTTTTTACTTCTCTTTTCTTCCTTTCCCTTCCCTTCTGTTCATCTTTCTTACCCTTTCCTCTCCCCATTCCTGACCTCTCCCTCCCCTCCAATACTCTCCCTCTCCATATATTCCTCTTTTCCTTTCAATTTCCTTTTTTATTCCCCGCTTCTCTCCCTTCACTCTCCCTTCCTTCCTGATCCCTATGCCCATAACTGCTTGTTTCCCTTTTGCCAATCTATTCATCAACCCCTCCACCTTTCCCTGTTTCATCTCTCTTACTCTCTGTGCCTACTCACCCCTACCCATTATCCTTATCTCTCCTCCATTTCCTTTCATATATTTCCATTCCCTACTCTACCCTTTCCTCTCCCTTCTGCTGCCTAATGCCCCCCTGTAACGTTTGGACACAACCAATTCTGACTTGGCTGTGTAAACTAGTGGGAGCGAGATGTGAATGTCAGAAGCTGATTCCCTACGACAACTCAGCCCTATTACCACCTGAAAAGTAATAATAACCCCAGGAGAGATCAGCACCCAGGGGAAAGGAGAAGTGGAGAAAAAACACAAAACATGGCATCCGTGGGACCCCTTTAAGGTGAATGCATCAGTTCTCTGTCCTGCAGATTTATTCAGTGTTCAAGTATTGTCACGCGTCTACAAGAGTACAATATGTTTTTCAGGACCTGACCTTCGCAGACATGCCTGCTTAGTGTATGTTATGATTGTTTTTAAATAAAACCTCCCACTTTCCCACTAGACTCTATCAACTGGAACCCGTATTATGCAGTGTAACTCCTATGGGAAATAAATATAGAATATAGGTAAATTGAGCACCTCTGAATCATTAACTAACTAGGACATTACTATAGTGACCAAGTGCAACTAAAACATAAGAGATGGTTGTCTAATCCAGACCAAATTTGAATGGAAATAAATCATTCCTTCAATGTCTCACAAAAATATCCATAGGAGTAGTGATTGAGAAATGCTTCATGGGTTGTCAGCGGAGTCTCAGAAATAAATAGTCTTTAATTCTTAATCACTGCGCTTTAGAAGTGTAATTTAAAAAAATAACAGTCTGTTCAGCGTAAATAATCACCTTTTACAATAGTTCAGGGAATCACAGCACTGGACAGTGAGTACATATCCAGCAACGTATTGTAAAAATGCACCTTACTGACTCAGAAGAGCAGTCAGCTATTGGTAAACTGTCTTGTACCTTTTTAGGTCTCAGCCTGACGTAAGCAGCGCATGCGCTGCTCTCGTCATACGAGGCTTCTTGGAATCGGTACGATTCCAGAAGCCTCGTCCCAGCTCCGCCTTCAGTTTTGATTCGTGCGCGTCGTTTGGCGTCACAAATTATGCCAAAGGCAGTGCAATGATTGCACGGAAGGCATGTCAATCGCTGCTTGTTGCCACCCTGTCTCCTTTTAGCCACGCCCAGCGGGATTGGATCTCTTACCGCGGCGTGACACAGAAGGTTTAGTATTAGCTTGCCGCACTTTTTTTTGTATGCTTGTTTTTCGTCCTTATAGCGCGCGCACACCACTCGCGGGCTTAACTACACGCCCGCTTTCATTTTCACCGTTGCGGGTTTTATTATTTTAATTTGGTGGCCGCGCGCCTTTTAACTAAAAGCTCGATTTCATTTTAACATCGCGGGTTTCATTATTTTAATTTGGAGAACTACAAGCCAGCTTTCATTTTAACATCGCGGGTTTCATTCTCCCCCACCCCCTACACAGTGATTGCCGCACTTTTTTTTGTATGCTTGTTTTTTTCTCTTCCCAGCGCCACCTGGAGGGGGTGGGGGGGACAGTGTGGGTGATTAGTTACACTTCGCTACCCCTCCTCCGGTGTTGGTCTGCCCAGTGAAGCAGAGTGATGCCCCCTCACTACAGGTCAGGCAAGTCTCCAGGCGTCTGCTGGGTTGCCTCCGTCCCGGGGCAGGACTGTCAGAGTCGGCGTTGAGTTCATGCGCCTTGCAGAGGGAGGGGCCCAGGGTGGCTGAGAATGGGAAGTATTGCGGGGTGGGTGAACGGGGGTGAGGGTTGGCACCCATGCATAGGATCCATGCCCGATTTGACTACAACGTCACAAATGGAAGGTGAATGCTCTGCTACTTTGATTGATGAGAAAAGGAGCGAACTGTCAGATGGTTCTGCTTTCTGAAATGTTGTGAAACGTAGCCCAAGATCTAGGATGATGATTTTAATGATTTTATATTGACATCATGTTTAGAAGCAGTACGATCCTCATCATTTTATTGGGTTATTCCAGAATGTTGTTTTTTTGTTATTGTATTTGTTTCCTGTTTTTTTGTAAAAAGAAACAAAAGAGGGGAAAGGTGTTGTGTTGGCTGTCTGCTCTTTACTGCCTGGTGAGTGAGAATTTGGCCGCTGCGTGCATTCGAATGTGGGTCTCGTGGATGGAAATCTGGTGGTGGGGAATTTGTGGGGTTTCGAAGGCCGACAGAGAAGGATGGCAGTTGGCGGTAGGAGCAGCGGCAGCTAGGGAGCTTCATGTGCATATGTTTTTGTACAATAAACATTTGCATATTTACCGACTAGTTCTCCGGCTTCCTCTCTACATGGAGGAAACGGTTAGAGCCACAGGCTGGTTCAACGTGCAGCTAGCTCGGTGGACATGTTTTATTTAGCTGCATTACAAGTGCCTCTGTATTTCTAGGCACAGTTCCACCTGCAAAAAGTGAGTGAAAATATGTGCGGAAAACAGCCTGGAATTTGTGGGAAAGTATGCAGAAAATGGTGCGGTACACTGCTTTTCCAATATTAGTCCTCATTTCCGATGTAAAAACTCCAGATTGTATGGTAAAGACACAAGAATACCGTCTAGTATCGGTAATGCCGTGTGCGTTATTACTGTATGTTGCCACCGGGCCTTTTAGTATAAATAGATGTAGCCATCGGGGGACGACCCGACTGGAAGGGCCTGGAAGCTGTTACTGATTCGAGTAGTTTTATATTGAAAGGGATTAATTCATAACAAGTTGTGCTGATAGCTCTGTGTTGCTAAAGAATCGAGGCCTAAATTTAGCTCACTGTCGTGTCCCAACTTTTCCCAGCTCTTATTGTCTAAGCTGCGAACACATGAACACAGTCATTAAGTGCACTGCCAGGGTCCAGACGGAGAGTGAAGAGATGAATATAGCTATTAGAAATGTGTTCTGTGGGAAGGAGCCAGGAGAGGTCGGTGGTTGGGTGTGGGTTGAGGGGGGAGTACAGTGATGCATGCTGCTGCCTGTCAAAAAGCCTGCATTTCAGGTTCTGCAGCACCGTTGTACATGGCGCCTCTCCGGTTGCGTGCACCCCCGGTGAGAGCAGATTACTTGTAAGGCGCTTTCGAGAACAGAGTTCCAAAATTATAATTAATAAGAGGTTTCCCAAGTAAGTCTGAAAATAATAATTGTAGAAATGCCAAATGCACAAGTGAGGAATTGAAAACCCCCTTTCTTTCTCGGCATTGAAAAACATAAAACAGGAGACTGTGGAACATCTGTTGCATTGAGTCTGCCCGGGGGAGGTTTAGATTCAAGGGTAGCCACTTGACTAAACAAGCATTAAAAATGCAATTGGTCTCGCCTTTCATTAAGTTAAAGCCATTTGCTTTGCTATACAATACCATTAGCAAAGCAAATGGCTTTAACTTAATCAAAGGCGAGACCTATTGCATTTTCAATGCTTGTTTGTCTTTTCAGGTTTACAGAGAAGATCAAACAGCACAAAATGCCAGAGAGTCAGAAGCACAAACTGAAGGAAGTCAGGAAATGCGGAACACATGAGCAGGAGGAATTCCACCAGCACTCGCAAGGAGTCAACAAAAGTGGGATCTTCAACAAATGCAGTATTTAGGTTGTTTTAAATAATTGCAGGCATCCAGGAACTCTCTTGGACGCAGCTTTTATACTGCCGTGCCCGAGAATCCCAACCGTGACGAGCGCAGACTTCCTAGAGGCTGCGTTGATGCAGGAGAACGCAGAAACACTAGACCAAACTTCTTCAATCTCTGTCGCGACCCCCAAGAGGGCCATGGAGTCATGGGAAGTAGGGCGTGCATTCCTCAAGCCTCATCAGCTAAAGTGTCATTCAGGGACTCTCCTGTGCTGTAAAGCCGAAACCTGGCAGACAGCTAAACACCCCTTTCTGGCAGCCTGCCTGAAAGAAATGCAAATGTGCACACCGACTTAGGGGCCGATTCCGATTCGGGCCGGAAAACATACCGACCGACTCAGTACGGGAATATAGTCCGACCGACACGTACCTGCGCTGCCCGACCTGCGTAGTACGATGAAATGCATGTGGTTCACGACCGACTCGTACGGAACACAAGCCGAACGACCGAACCGCACGGAAACAAGCTATCCGGCCGGGAAACTACGCGAATCGAACCGACCGACACGCACCCGGAATGAACCCGAACGAAACGTACCCGCGCAGTACGATGCAATGCGTGGAAAACCAGACCGAGTCGCACGGAGCCCAAGCCGTACGAACGACACGCATACAAAACCCAGCCGAAGCAACCCAATACTACGCGACCGACGCGTACGCCGCACATGAAACCTAGCAGAAACACAGCGTAAACGACTCGGAGAAGCTCGCACGAGACAACTGCAGCGTCCTACTCGGTCAGAAGAACGTCTCCTACATGCCCAAAAAATACAAAGAAAATATACAAAAAAAAGGGCCAAACAAGCAATGACAAAGCCAATAAATACTGTGGGGAAAATACATGGAACAAAGACACACCCCCAACTCCACCCATATAAAGGCCACAAATCCCTACCATGATCCTTTGCAAATTCAACTGACCTGCCAGCACAGAACACCATCAGACAGCAACCACAGACACACTCACAACTCATCCATCACACAAGCCACACACCATTAGCACCCTCACATACACCCAGCAAAACCTACACTCACCCACCCTCACTTGCACACTCACACACACATCAATCCCCACCACCACCCATCACCATGCCCCCAAAGAAGAATCCAAAGTTCCTAGACAGTGAATTGGAAGTCCTGGTAGATGAGATCCTCAGGGTAGAGCCACAGTTGTTTGGTACATTGGTCCAACAGACCCCCATGTCGCAGAAAACCAAGATGTGGGAGAGGATCGTCGACAGGGTGAACGCACAATCACCATGTTTGCGCACAAAGGAAGACATCCAGAACAGGTGGTATGATGTGCACAGGAGGGTCAAGGACCTACTAAAGAAGGATTACATCTTGAGTCAGTGCACCGGCAGTGGCCCTCCTGCCAAACCAGTATACCTCAGGCCCTGGGAGGAGGAGGTGCGGGCCATCCTACCACCAGTGAGCGTATATGGACTATCAAACATCCCAGAGCCTGATGAGTACACAACAAATATACACAATATTGTGTGACAATACACACACATCACTGTCAAGGGGATAGTCAAACCATGCACCCTTAGCAAATCCACAGCAACCAAAAGATAATCATCCCAAGATGTGTATGTTAGTTAGATAAACACAATACATGCCATCTCATAGTGATATGTAACTGTGTCATGACATGTACAAACCGAACAACAAATAGAGCTAGGCAGTGGCACAAATCTAACCAACAAACACAGTCAGATATTTTTTCCCACCACTAGAACACCACCTCACAGGGAAGCTCACTGAAAGGAAGGAATTCTGTGTATGCTGGTGAAGTCAGTGTAGCCAATAGCATGATGGGAGTTGTAGTCACAGATATTGGTCACCCTCACAATTGGCCCATCAACACCACTCTGAACCATGCTCACACCACAGGGAGTGGAAAACAACTGACAAGATGGCTGACACTGGGTACTGCTGTGGGAGCACAAGGCCCTGCTGGGAACTGTGCACCAACAAACAACATGACCACACTGTCAGCCATCTTGCCATTGCTGTCACACTCACACACACTGAAGTCCACTCAAAAGGAAGGAAGTATGGGCATGCTGGGAAGGGGGTGTAGGCAATAGCATGATGGGAGTGGTAGTCACAGATATTGGTCACCCTCACAATTGGCCCATCAACACCACTCTGAACCATGCTCACATCACAGGGAGTGGAAAAGAACTGACAAGATGGCTGACACTGGGTACTGCTGTGGGAGCACAAGGCCTTGCTGGGAACTGTGCACCAACCAACAGCAGGACACCACTGCCTGACATCCTGAAAGCCAACTTGCACTCCCTGCAATGGAAGCACGTTCCATGGTGGGATATCTGGCTGGGTGGGAAGGAGGACTGACAGCTCTGACCATAGTCACCAGCAGCTTTTCTCACACACCCCCTTAACACAAACTCCACACAACTCACCTTGGGAGAATGCAATGCCTCACACTCTAATTAAATATCCCACAAAGAACAACCACACTGGGTTATGCTGTGTGAAGCACAGGGACACTTTTGGGACTTGTAGCCAAACAAACGCCAGGACAACACTGTCAGCCATCCTGTCAGCACAGGCACACTACCCCACAGGGAAGCAGAGTCAAAAGGAAGGAAGTATGGGCATGCTGGGAAGGGGGGTGTAGGCAATAGCATGATGGGAGTGGTAGTCACAGCTCAACATCCCCCACCCACATGGCCCAGCAAGCTCACACTGAAGCATGCACACCTCACAGGGAGTGAAAAGCCACTTCAAAGATGTCTGACAATGGTGCTCTGTTGTGGGGAGCACAAGGCCCTGCTGGGAACTGGGCACCAACCAACAGCAGGACACCACTAACTGACATCTTGGGAGTTAACCTACACCCACTGCGAGGGTGGCATGCTTCATGGTGGGATAACTGGGCTGGTGGGAGAAGGAGTGCCGGATGTCCACCAAATACCACCAATGCTGGCCATGCACACACATCAACATTCACATTGAAATCCTTCAGGTTGGCAGGACAATGTGCTACACCAATATCAACCTCTGACTGTGACAACTTAGGACAATGCAATGTACAGGCCCGCATCCAAAGGTACAGTCACAACTGTCAGGTGTTTGAACCATTGATGCCTGTAGAAACATAACATACATTGTGTGTCTCTTCCAAAAACAGGTGATGATGGGGACACAGCAGCAGACGATGAGGAGTCCCTGTCCCAGGCTCCGGGGGACACTGAGCTCACTGGTGTGGAACAGCCTCTACCCTCCTCGGATGGCGAAGACCTACCTGGCACCTCCGGTGTGAGTCATCATGCAGCACCAGCAGGACCAACATCTGCACCCCCTGCACCCACTCCTCCAACAACTGCCAACACACAGACCACCCCCGCCGACATGGACAGACCAAGGTCCACCAATGACAACAGCACAGGGACCCCGGCCCACCGTGGAGCAACGGACAACAACCCCAGTACCAACCCCCAAGGGGGCCTAGGGTCACCTGTGCGTGCCACCGCAGGTCCCGCACGTGTGGCCAGGGGTGGTGGGAGGGGTGGTAGGCATAGGTCGCTGTTTGCAGAGGGGTCTGGACTGCATGATGACCCACAACTGGTACGCATTGCTGATGCGTACCAGAATAACACCGGAGAGGTCAGCCAGGTAGTGGGGATCCTCAAGGACATTCAACAGCAGCAGGCTGCCCATCATGCCCGCTTGGACTCACACATGTCCCGTGTGGAGACACACATGTCCCGTGTGGAGACACACATGTCTGGCATGGAGTCCAAGTGGGACACATTGCAAGAACTGACAGCGGTGCATAGGGACATATTGACATGCCTCCGCCAGATTAGCACCAACATGGCCACACCTCCCTGTGTGCCCACAACATCTGATGCTGCAACAACTGCAACTGCCATAGGGAGGGAGGATGACTCTGGCGGAGAGTCCTCTGCACCGCAGCAACCTGCACGTGAGGGTCCCCCCCGAAAGAAGAGGGGTCGTCCGAGGAAGGAAAACTGAAAGGCCGATGGCCATGTACATCCCCCAGGAACCCAACACCTGTTCTGGAAATTCTCCTTTGTGTGCAAACTGTTCACCCTGTCGAATGCAACACAGCTCTCCCACATGACATGGGGAGTTTAAGTTGGACCAATGTATCATATGACTGTGGACTTTACTCAGGACATATCTGCTACCAACACTTCCAACTCATCTGGGAACTTTGGATTCCAATCCCAATGTACAGCACCCACCATCCTGTGCACTATCCTCACACATGTATGTAAATAAACTCACTAATACACCATACTTGCCTGTGTTGTGATTCCAACGTGTTTTTTGTCATGGAGATGATGATCTGCTAAATGACACTGTGCATGCTAACTGCTACAGCAAGTTCAACACCGTAATGTGAGTCATGGCGACATGACACATATGAGGGAGACACACCACTAGGGCTACACAACACATAGACACCAGGGCCATCTGACTCATCGCCTACACTGATGTTGCCAGGAAATACAGTGGAATGCACAGACACCACACCTATTCAGAGTCTGTGTTAACTAGCCCACAGGTGCAGTAAGCAAATGTCAGTCAGATGTGTGACCACAGACAACGCACATCCCAAAGTGAAGCACAGGTTTATTACACATTTGCAACATGTTGTTTCCACTACAAATGCAAGGTAATCCCACGTGGCAGTGGCCACACAGTCAACAAGTGTAGAAGAAATAAAGTCCAGGGTGTGTGGCACATCACCTGTAGGAAACGACTGCTTCCAGCCTGGAAGCTGAATCATGGTGTCGGGGGATCCGACTAGACCAAACCACTCTGAAAGTACTCCTGTGAAGGACAGACATGACACACAGTCAAAAGCACTGAGGAACAGGACAGAACTGCAATACTCATGGCCAATACATGTCACAAGAAGCAATACGTAACTGAACGAAGTGACA